>JAWWLV010000040.1:2547084-2628805 GCA_035041135.1 Platyrinchus mystaceus
ACCTGGCCTTGGACACTTCCAGGGATGGAGCAGCCACAGCTTCTCTGGGCAACCTGTGCCAGGGCCTCCCCACCCTCTTCAAGTGGAAGAAATGCAGAAAAATACGTATATCCTGCCATGACCATGAGCAGAGCTGAGCTGGAAGGGGTGGTATTTTTGCACTGGCTTTCACTGCTGATTAGGAACTCGGTGGCTTCAGACCTGAGCCTGTGTGGTTTCACTGCAGCTTTGGTGATAACCAGAATGTGCTTCCTGTCACAAAGGGCTGGTTTGGCGACTGGAGGGGCTCTGCAAGGCTGGGGCTGCTGCAGGAGCCTCGGTGACCTCGTAGTTGGTGTCACAGAGTCACTTCTCCAGCTCCTTCTCTGATCCTCAGAGTGGCTGGGAGTGGAACAGAAACCATCCCTGTCAGTGACACAGTGAGTGTTGGAAAGCACTTGCAGAAGCTCCACTAAACAATGCAATCTGCTTCAAAAACAAACCCAAACATGCTCTTAATTAATGTCATTATCAACTATTACAACTTAAAAAGGAAATAAAGCCCCCTTCAAAGGTGAAAATGTGTATTTCCCCCCCGGGCTTTTAACTCTGACAAAAGGTTACTCCTCATTTCAACCAGTGCCAACAGGAGTTTTTCCCAGACTTCCAGCAGGAGAAATTGGGTTTTTGTCTGTTGACTATTGGAAATTGAAGCTGGTTAAACAAACCCTCATTGTAAATACAAGCTGATCACAGCTCTGGGGTATTTGCCTGAGCAATAAAACTTTGATAAGGTACCTCCAAGAAAAGCTCCCTATTACTGCCATCAAGACTTCCAAGGCTATAAAAATCCAGCACATTTCTGGTGAACCCCAAGAGAGGGCATTTTAAGTGTCTCTTGGTATTTATTTAATGAAGCAATTTCAGTCAGGCTCGGAAGCTGAAGGAAGTGGATGAGCTCTGTCTCTTTGTTTGCCTCTTCCGAGGCTGAAAGAAGTATTAATGAAGAGGAAATTCAGGGACATCAGAGACACAGGATGTATAAATATGCACAAAGCAAAGGCCAAATCCTCAGCTGCCACGTGCACCCAGACATGAGGGAATGTAACTTGGGAGAATTATTAAGGTCTTGGTGGGTGTTTTCAGGCTGCACCAGGAGAAGGGAGGGGTGGGAATAAGGTCTTACCCTGGGGGTGGGGAAAGTAAGTTAAGAGCCCACTTGCAATACTGCCCAGGTTCTGGGAAGGGGTTGCATCCAGCTGCAACAAGCACCTCACCCACCCCCCAACCTGGGCAGCTCTGGGGGTGAATGTGAGCTCTGCACAGGGGCTCTGTGCTCAGCAGTGGTTTCAGGAGTGTCTGCACACAGCTAAATTATTCAGAGAAGCTCGTTACTCAGAGCTTTTCCTGTGTGTCTGTGCTCCAAGAGGTTTTAAAAGAGACAATCACAGTCAGCAAATCAACTCCTCACTCGCAGATGATCCTCCTCATTTCAGGTATGAATAATATTCCTGGCTGGGAGTCTCTATTACAGGTTATCTGCAGATTGTAATAACCTTTTGTGCTTCTACTTTGGAGATGAAATAATGGTTCCTCACTGAGTCCTTCTCTCTGATCAAAGGAGCTTTGTTGCCTTAGGACCAGATTCAGGGGAAAGAAGGATTGTAAAAGCCCTTGAAAACTGTAATTCCTTTCCAGTTCCTGAAAAAAAAGAAAAGCTGTGTGGCACAGCAGTTTTATTTAGACCTGTTCAATCTTTCAGAAGCGTGGAGGGCTCTGTTCCCCAAACACAGACACTGAGCCTTGTTCTTAATCTGTTGTTTTAAGTAAAGGAATAGCTAAGCAGTCCTGCTGAAACCCATCCCAGTTTCCTGCATGGCTCTGGGCTCTTCTGAGGAGGCTGTTGCTGCAACTCATGTAATTATGTTGTATGAAAATCCCAAAGCCAAAGCAAATGTTCCTGGTTTAGACAGGCCGTGTGTGGCCCCGATTTGCAAACCAGCCTTCACACCCTCCAGGGGCATTTCTGTGATTCCCTTTTCCTTTCACAAGGCCATCTCCTCTCTTACCCATCTCCACACTGGTGTCAGGCTTCTTCAAACTACTGTCCTGGCAGCTCAGGAACACACTAAAGACCTTCAGACGTTATTCTTTCCCCAGGAGGGACAGGTAGAAGTTGCTTTGTTGTCTTGGCTTTACAAACTAGCAGATGGCAGCACCAACAGTGGTGTTTCACAGGAAAGCAGTCCAGGCCAAGGCTGCTCATCATCCCCTCCCTTCCAGCCCTGTGTCCCTTCTCTGGTGCCTGCATCTGTCCCAACAAACTGGGAAAGAACTGGATCTAGATGAAAAACACCCACTGTGAGCCATCATTTCCTGCACACAAAAGGAAGTTACATCCCCTGGGGTATTCTGATATTAAAAAAGGTGCAAACTTCCTCAAAGATATGTTTATTCCCATCTAAATTCACGGCTGTGAAACCATCTGATATCAAAGCCAAGGCAAAGTTTCTTCAGTTTTGCTGTGTGGCTCTTTTTAGTCTGGTTTAAACTAGAACTTCCTTGCAGGCTGCCTTTATAGGGATTTAGGAAATGGAATGCTGGACAATAGCAAGGTGCTTTTGGAACCTGCCAGCTGGAGAAAAAAAGACAGTGAAGAATACAGTGATTAATTCCAGCTGTTGCCAGAGAGAGATGAGGGTTTACAGTGCCAGTTCTGTAGTGATTTCAGCTGGGGGCTGTCAGCTCCGAGAGCTGAACTGCAGAGCTCTTTTTGCACAGAAACCCCAGCAGAGGCCCCCAGCAATCCATTCCATGAGCTGCAGGAAAGATGCCCTGCTAATTAAGATGAATCTTTGTGTTTTGGAGGGAGTGCCTGGCTCTAGAGTGTGTCTGGATGATGAAGACATGGAGGCACTGGAGGGCTGTTCCTATGTCCTGGCAACCCTTAAATGACTGGCAAAATTTACTGTGTTGACTTCCATCTTGCTGTCTTCCCCTCAGCTTTCTCTGCCTCCTTTCCTCTTCCAAGTGCAGGGAATTATGCTGATAGTTAGAGCCCTTCCATCTTGTGTTGTGACAGCTTTGGGTATGAATTTATGAAAGAAGTACTAAGAACTGCTCAAGAAGTGTTAAGGATCCTGCAATCCTATCATTTAACACTGTGATTCTGCCTGTGTTTGTAAGTGAAGGCGTAGAGATCCTCAGGAACTGGGAGGAACAAGATGATGAGCCCTAAGATTGCAGGAACAAAAGGTGTTGGAGGTGCAGAGGTAAATAATGTCTGACAGAAATGAACCTGCATCGCCTTTGATGGATTCTATCCCAGTTTCTTTGTATCCTACCCTCTTCTTCATGATCCATTCCTCCGTTTTTTTCCACTCTGCAACATCCTTTTTCATGTTTAAAGATTAGAGCTCCACTTCTTGATCTTATCTGAACAAATCAATTTCTCATACCTTTTTCTCAGAGGTCACACTTGTCACATTCATCTGGAGTCCCTCTAATTGCTCCGTGTCCTTCCCAGCACACGGCACAACGTGCACACAGTTCACCAGATGAATTAGTGGTATTTCTGAAGTACTGGGGGTTCTTTTCTCTCTGTGCTCTCATAATTTGCCTGTTTCCTTGCAGCTGAGCACTGGATCTGAGTTGTGGCTCGAGTCCAAGTCCTTGCAGGGAGCTTCTTGGCATGAACATGTAGGGTTAACCAACCCCAACCCACAGCAAAGTAATTGAATTACTTCATCTAACAAATTCAAATCTATCGTGACCTATTTGCCACTTCTACAAGAGGAAGAAGAAGCTGAGGTTGTCAGATGATAAATTATCCATTGCAAATTCATGAATTTGAAGGCCAGAGGGGACCATTATGCTCCTCTCACTCTGCCCTCCTGCCTAACCCAGACCCTGGGACGTGACCCGGTGATTGCTGTGCCATTAACGTGTGGGTGACCCTTTGCCCAGAGCTCTCTGGAATACCATGTTTCTGGCTGCAGCCCAAACTGGAAGCTGGCCTCCACCCTCCTTTCCCTCACTCCCCTTTCCAGCATTGTTTCTCTGAAGGGCAATTCCTCTCTCTCTGCCCACACACGGGGAATGCCAGCCCAGCATCCTCTGTGGCTGGGGAAGGGCTGTAACCAGTGGCAGCAGCAGCTGGTTTGCATCTTTTGCAGTAATATTCTTCTCTTGAAGAGGGGTTGGGGAGGGGGGAGGCATGTTCAAACCCGCCCCCTAGAAATACCAAAATCTTTTAGGGCTGAACAGTTCATTTTTACCACGTCCTTGTGAAAAGCTGCTTGCACCAGGATGTTTGCTGCTGTCAGGGAAACCACAACCTGGGTAAAAACTGGCTGCTGTGAGACACAAAGTCCCAGGTTGGTAATGATCCTCTCAGAGGGGCTTCTGTGGCAGAGGGATTCCTTATTTTTGGGGTGATAAGGCACCCAGGACACCATCCCACCTCCCTGGGTGAGGAGGCAGCTCTCAGCTGGACACTTTCAGGTTTCTCTGCTGTGGTTTATCTACAGGACTGAGACTATTCCTAAGCCGAGACACAGACAAAGATTTGTTTATGGGGTTTTGTTTTGAATGTAAATGCCCAATCAATTAGCTCTCGGGAAAGAGGCTTTTGTGGTTTGCTAGTGGGGTGTTATTGAGGATGTTTTTTCCTGAGCAGGATCTGGGTTTACTCTTGAGAGAGGGGTTTTCAGCAGGTCCCCAGGGTGAAACAGTCCAGTAAGCAAGTATTGCTCTGGATTCCCTCCAGCCACGGAGTTCTGTGTGTGCAGGGCAAGCTGCTGGAACCCAGAGAAAGCCACAGTTTATAACTGTGCTGCTTTGGGGGGTCTGTGACAATAACAACGTTTAATTTGCTGTTGCTGGGTAAGTGGCACTAATTTTCAGACAGGCTTCTGCTGAGTGACCAGCTCACCAACTTCCACAGGGGCATCTCAAGCCTTGGGAAGCAAAGGGAGCTGGATGCACTGTTTGAGGATGAGCTGCATCCTTTCGAGGCCAAAAAGGGCTTTGGCTCAGCCAAAACCGCTTCTCCTAATCACGGATTTAAGCGGCTACACCTGGCGCGGGTCGATGCTGTGCCACATGCCTTCGGTGATCACACGCGTGGTGGCCTCACCTCGCTGTCCGGGGACGCCGTGGGAGCTCCCGGGTGGGCGGTGAGGCACCCCAGGGGTCGGTAACGGGGAGGATGAGGAGATGCGAACGCAGGGGATGAAGGAATGCGGGGGACGAGGGTGACGGTGCGATGCCCGGAGCGCCCCGGCCGGGGCTCGGCTGCCCCGTCCCACGCCGTGCCGGGCGGGAGGCAGGGCCGGGCCGGGCTGACATCAGCCGGAGGAGGGGCCTGCCCGCGAGTTTCTTTGCTCGGTGCATCACTTCCCGGCGCTGCCATACTCCGCTGCCCGCTCCCCGCCGCGGGGCCGGCGCCCATGGCGTGCCAGCCCGGCGGGGACAGCCCGGGCTGCACCGCCCGACGCTTCTACTGCAGGTGAGCCGGTCCCGGGAGAGCGCATCCCGGGAGAGCCCATCCCGGGAGAGCCCATCCCGGGAGAGCCCATCCCGGGAGAGCCCATCCCGGGAGAGCCCATCCCGGGAGGAGCCCATCCCGGGAGGAGCCCATCCCGGGAGGAGCCCGGTCCAGGGAGGAGCCCGGTCCCGGTGTTAGCGCGGTCCCGACCCCGGCGCTGCTCCCACCCCTCCGCTCCGCGCTCATCCCTGGGAAGCGAGGAGCTGTTGCTCGGGTGGGGGAATCCAGCCGGAGCAAACCGAGAGGAGTCAGGGGGTTAAAAAACGCTCCCGCTCGCGTTCGGGTGGTGGGTGTCCTTGGAGGGATCGGCTCCTCGGGTGATGCTGGAAGCTGGTCAGCGCTGGGTGCTCACATGGGAGGGAGGCTGGGATCGCACTGCAGAGACTCCCAGAGTCTCAGCTTTAAAACTGGGCGCTACAGGGATTCGCACAAGGCTGGAAGAAAATAGCTCCAGGCTGTTTGGCGTTCGCGCGAAAGCCGGGTCTTGCCCATCCTTCTCAAAAATGAAGAAGACTGAAATCAAGGAAGGCTAAATGAGTGACTTTGAGGCCTTACAACGTTGTTGCTCGTGCTGTTCATCCTCGTGTTTTATTTCTCCTCTAGCAGTCGCAAGTGGAGGTGATGCAGTAGCTGGACTTGAGGGCTAAGAAAATCAAGAATGCTTGAAGTGTATGAAGTACAGCAGCTTTTCATCAGTTCTCTTTGCATGCTCTGCAATAATTAGCACCCACAGCTAGTGGGTTGTCTTGTTTAACGAGTGTTGGTTCGTTAGGGCAGCAGGTGTTTCTTGGTTTTGTTGTATTATGTAGCAACTCCTGGGAAAATGAAAGGAGAATGCAGAGTTAAAAAACATTGTTCTGCCTACTCTGGTGAAGCTGGATTTTAATCAGACTGAGGGTTTTTCTTTCCTTCTCTTTTTTGTTTTGCTTGGAAACTTTTTTGGGACTAGATTTTGGTCCTTTCTGTGGAGGAAATTCTAGTGTGGGGCTGAGTCCCACTAACACGTGCCTGTCCAGCACAGTGAACACTGCTAACAGCTGTTAGTGGAGGAAAATAGAAGAAAAATGGGAAGCACCTCTCCTGTGGCCTATCTGGGTGGCTCTGGCAGGGTATGTGGTGTTAGAAGTCCCTGCTGTGCTTTTAAGGCCTTGAAAGTAGGTGTTGGTGGAGCCTCTCTGTTCTTACTGCACTGTGAACTACGCTGAGAGTTTCTTCCTTAACTCCACTTGCATTGCAGTGTAGAAACTTCTGGGTTGAAGTAAATGGCTCTGAACTCCATCTGGTAGGCATGTCTGGGTGACAGGTGGAACCTCAGGTGACAGTTTGGGTGGTAAAGCCATAGTGAGTGGTATCAAAGCCTTCTGTTTTGTTTTTGTTTTTTTTTTGCTGGGAACATTAACTCAGGTGTAAGAACTGCAGAAGGTGCCTGTGCAGGCAGAGAGTGCCACACCTCTTCTGTGGAGGCTGGGGGAGCTGTGTCCCTTCTAGGAAATAGGATGGGGTGGGAAGAAGTGTGCCCCAAAGAAATGCAAGTGTTTATTCATTTTACTCCATCCTTTAGGGTGTCCCTGAATTCAGCCCATCCTAAACAGAGGCATCTGCTCTGTGCTGGCAGCAGAGAATCCTGGTGCTGACGGGGCCAAACTGCTGTTTACAGAGTCCAGAGCTGGAGCCTGTGCTGCAGCAGTCACAGACCACGTGTGGTTTTGCAGTGGGATCTCTGCTGGGGCTTGTTGGAAATGTCCAGCTCTGGGACTGTGCTCCACAAACTCGAGTTGAGCAGGTACTACCTGAGCCTGAGTTACTGCCTTACCTTCCATGGGGTTCTGGGCTGGTACCAATTTAAGTGCATCAGTTCAGCTGCCTGTAACCTCTGAGGGCTCTTGTCAGGCAGAACTGGGCTGTGGGAGCAGTGAAGTACCTGCTTGCAGGAGGTGTCCTGCTCTTCTCTGCTGCTGCAGGTGCTCTAACTTGCCTTTTTGTGCTGGCTAATTTGGAATGTGTAGGAAGCACCAAAACCTGGATCATCATTCCTAATAATGACAAGCTCATTCCAGGGCCCAGTCCATCAGTGTCCACAGAGCTCTGGATTTGGCCCTTTGCTTTATGTGGCCACTCTGGAGACTTCTGGATCTGGGAGGGGGGCATGGGCATGTCCTGGGAAAGCCAGCACTGTACTGCATTGGCATCACGGAGACAGTATTGATCCCACACAGAAAGAACAGCAGATGATGCTGCAGTCGGTCCAGAAACGTATTAATCTGGCATGGGAACTCAGATAAAAGCACACCTTGTTCCTTCCTTTCCCTCTTCTGTTTTCTTGCAGTCTCTGTATTTTCAATATCCCTGCTGGCTTTTGTAATGTTTGAAAACTTTCCTTGATTGTGTCATAAACAGTCTCCATCTCGCTCATTAGTGTCACCACAGCGAGGACCTGACCTGAATGTGCATCAGGCAATTAGAGAGTGCTCTGAGCACCACTGAGCTCTGAGAGGAGGCATCTTCCTCCTGCTCTGATGGGAAAACTGGCATGGAGGAATTGCTGGCCTTCTGACATGGAAGGCAGTGAGAGAGGGAACAACTCAGCGTGGTGGTGAAGGCAGAGTAAACTGGTGTTTGCAGAGAAAATTAGGGAGAAAATCCACTATTGGGGTGAACCTCTCTCTGGAGTGGTTCCTGTTTGTTTTACGTGTATCCAAGGGATCACAACTTGAAATATTCTGATATTTCCATGCTGCTAGTTCTTGCAAGCTTTCACAACTTTTTAAATCTGGACTCTATATGATACTAAAAGCTCTCCTGTTTCCAAGAGGTGGTATTTAATTCTATCTGCCTTAGAGTGAAAATTAGCACCAGCAGCAGTGCTGGTTTTGGGAAAATGCTATTAACTTCCTCTGTGGGATTGGGAAAGGGCTCAGGTGTACTACCAAACATCTTGGCTTTCTTTTCTCCATAGATCAAAGCTGAAATGGCTCAATTATTACATTGGAGAAAGCTGGTTCAGAGAAAGATTCCAATTTTACTTCTGCAGGCCTCTGCCTGATGGAGCCTGACTGCAGAAGGATGTGAAAAACAGGACAAACATTTCTAAAATAGCTGTGCTGCATAATAGGTGGCCTGAGCAAAAAATTACATGGTAGCTTAGCAGGCGGTGTTGGCAGTGCTGGTTGTGCTGACATCTCTTTTTGGGACATTTTGAACAACTCGCTTGTACTTTCAGCATCTGTGAGTCATCTGGTCAATCCTAACCTTGTGGTCAAGCCCAACGTGGAGCCAAGCAGGACATTTAGTCCCTACCACAGCAGGGAGAGGGACCCTTCCTGCTCAAACCTTGGATTTGGAGTCAGTGCCTGGCTGCTTTTTCAGCTTTCCCCAGGACCTCAGGCATCCTGTTTTGGTGCTTCCGTGTTTCCCCTCGTGGGATGATGGGGGGAGAATCTCTGTCCCTGCTGCCTCTGGGGTAGGGAGGGATGTTCCTTGTGCCTGTAGAGTGTGATCCTCCTGTTCCCTCTGCCCTGTAGGTGCTGCTGCAGTACAAACAGTCGTGTCTTCAGGGTGTTAACCGGACTTGTACGTGCAGGTGGGAACGGAGCTGAGGTGATTCCCTGCCTTCTCCCTGTGCTGACTTGCACCTCACTGACTGAAGCTCTGCCACATCCTCCTGCTTGTTGTGCCTCTCCTGGGTGAGAGCTGTCCCTCTGGATGCTTTATCCCCAAATTCTGTGTGTTGTATGAGGCACTTGTGCCAAGCAGAGTAGAAAGAGAACTCTGTGTGTTGGCCACGTGTTTTGTGGGTTGTGTGGAGTTCGTTCCTGAGTCAACTGAAGTTTAAATAAGTTTGACTCGTGTGTGTGGCCTGAGGGCACCAGTTCCCTGTGAGATAAATATTAATAATCTATTGATCACACCAGAGCCTGGCTGAACACAGAGCTGGGTCTGGAAGTTCACTCCATGTTGTGCTGGGTTCCCTTCAGGCTCCTGCTGGCTCCAGGTCTTGTCAGAGCCTTGGCTGGTGTCTGCAGCATGACTTGCTCATGCCACATGAAGATCTTGTGTAATTAATTTCTCTCCTCCTGGAGGATGTAGCCAATTAGGGATCTGCTTCCCCTTATTTTCAAAGTTAGGAGGACTGTGCTTATGACACCAAAGAGGATGAAAATGTGTTATGAAGGTTGAGAAATTGATTTGTTAGAGAAGAGGGATTTTTAAAATCCTTTTTGGCTGTTCATCCCTCGAGCCAAGTGCAGCTGGACCATGACTGCTCTGGTGATGATAGCAGAGACTTGGAGGTGACGGGAGAGTAGAAATTCCTGGGTGAAGGAGACAGGAACAGGCTGCACAGCTCTGTTGGCATTCCCCTCCTCCAGTTCAGTGATGTGTCCCAGACATTGGATTTATTCCTGATATGTTACATAAACCACAGGGGAAAGCCTTGCCTTGATGGTGCCTTGAGGATGAGCAAAGTCCCAGCCAGGAGCAGAAAGGCTTAAAATTGGACATGCTGGTAAAAGTCTGGGGAATCAGCTTCTTTCCTCACTGATCCAGGCCTCAGGCTTGGAGGGAAACATCTGCAGCTGTGCAGATAGGAGGGGGATGTTTTTATGTACTGGGACTAACAGAATGACTTGGTTTGTTAAATGAAGATCATCAGGATGGGAGATGCTGTTCTGCTTTAAGAGTTTTACCTCCAAATTGCTGCTTAGGTGTTCCTGGTGCTGTGTCCCATCCCTGCCATTCCAGTCCTGCTCTGTGTGTTGCTCTGAGCAGCCAGCCCAGATTCCAGAGTTCAAAGCCACTTCCCTGTTCTAAAACCCCCTGCCAGCCAAAGCCATGAAACCCAAATTCCTCCTGCTCTGGGCACTCAGGCTGCACATCCCGACCACAAAGTGGGGCTGTGGAATTCTGGGCCTGGGCTATTTACTGTCAGTGGGAAAGCTTTCCATTGACTGAGCTGCTCCCTCCCTAAAGATACTTTTAATTAAATTTTATTTGGCAGATCTGACTTTCTAACTGGCCTAGATTTAACTGGTGTAAGTGGGATTATTATTTTTTTTTTCTGATGAAAGAAAAGTAGGAATAATTTTGTTGGAAGGCTACTTAACATTCAGAGTCACGTCTGTCTGGTGTTTGATGTAATAAGCTGATAGAGTGTATTAAAAAAAAAAAAGGGCCAAAAAACCCCCCACAGCCAGAAAGTCACAAGTTCTTGATGAGGAGAAGGGGAAAGGGCCAAGGCTGCCTCTAGTTTGGAGCTCTCTAAACAATGCCCAGCATTGTTATGCAACTATCTAGGGAAGGAAGTGAAAAATTATCATTACAGTGCAGTTTCAAGGGCAATATTAAATGAGCAATTTGCAGCACAACCCTGTACTTAAGTGACTTAACTGGCTTCTCCCAGGATAAAATTAACAGGGCTGGTAAGGGCAATAGCCATGACCTCTGTTCCCACCAGGAGTGGAGCAAACACAGGCTCTTTTTGGAACTGAATCTGAGGCTTTGTGGACTGAGAGCCTTCAAAGTGAGCAGCCAAACCCAAGCCAGTGTAATGGCCTGATCCTGTAAATGCCTGACTCATCCCTGTCCCCCTGAAGCCTGGGAAAGGGGGAGCAAGCCTGTGCTGAAGCATCTTATTGATCCTTAATTCAGTGGAAGGAATAAAAAGGCCCTCTGCAAGTCCCCAGGCACTGGAGGCAGCAACACAAACCCTGAATGAATGACTTGTCAGGCAGTGCTACTGTCTGATCACTACCTGATCGCAGGGTAGGAGCAAAAATAGCTTAAAAATCATCTGCTATTCCCAGTTTTCTTTCAGCAGGAGGATTTTGCCCAAGGATGCCAGCACTGGAACCACAGGACTTCCCTTTCCAGCTCTGAGATTAGTCAGGTTATACCTGAAGAACCTTCACCTTCTGTGTAAATCCGTAGCTCTGTGCACCTGCTACACCTGGAGGGATTTTTTTGGAAGGGGAATACTGGATTGGTTTGGTTCCCTTCATGTTTTTCTGTTACCCGTTGCATTTACACCCTCTGGAGCAGCCAGAAGGGCTCTTCCCTGGGAGTTTGAGGCTAATGCAGGGGAAAGACTTAGAAAATGGCTTTAAATGGGGAAAACACCTATGTTACACTACTAACATAACTCAGTGTAGAAGCCATTTCATGTGGAGCCCTGGCTCCACCTGGGAGCAGATGTTTTGTCTTGGAAGCTGCTTTTAAAAATGCATGGATGGAGCTGGGAGCCCTCGGCTGCTGTTGCAGTTTGCTCCCTGAGCCGTGGAAGATGAGGCTGTGCTGTGCTCCTGGGAGGCAGCTCTGAACACACATGGTGTGACAGGGCTGCTCTGCTGCCCTGGGGATCCAGCTCCATTCCCCTCCCACGCTCTGCCTGCCAGGGAGCAGAGCTGGCTCCTGTGAAAGTCGGCACTGTCAGGATGCTGGGCAGAGCTGGCTGGGGAAGTGGGACCAGCTGCTGATCCATGATGGGACCCCGGGGCAACTCCTCGATTTGCAGCCTCTCTGGGGCTTGCCTGCCCCGGGGAGCCTGGGAGGAGTGATTCCTGCTGCAGGAGTGCAGCAGAGTCTGCTCAGGGAGACCAGCTTTGCCACGGGCAACACAAATAATCCACCGTTGTGCTGAGCTCCCAAGGGGAAGCTCCATCCCACAGCTGGGACAAGCAAGAGGTCTGTGTGTGTTTGTGTGTGTGTGGTGCTGATTAACAAGGCTTCACAGCCTCCTGTGTATACAGGTGGAATGGAGGCTTTGCTGTCCCAAGTGGCTTCCCAGTTCTGTGTTTCCAGGACTTTCCTGATCAAATCACTCCTGTGATTTTGCAGAGCACTGGGCTGTTTTTGCTCACAGCAGGTGTCATTTGTTTTGTGCTTGAGGAAAGGCTGGAAGTGGCACTCAGTGCCATGGTCTGGTTGACAAGGTGGTGTTAGGTCAGAGGTTGGACTTGATGATCTCAGAGGTCTTTTCCAACCTTGTTGAGTCTGTCATTCTGTGATTTCTGAGTGTTCACCTGAACAGCAGGAAGGGACTCTGCTGCTGGTACCTCCTTGGGCATTTTGGTGCAAATTCTGTGGCTTCCTGTGCTCTGGAGCAGCTTGAGCCCAAATTAACTATGGGGAAAGTTTCTCCTATGATCCAGGATGCAGAGTTGAGTATCTTTGGCTCTTTGTGCACTCCATCTGTGGAATATCCATTGATGCCTGAGGAGACCTGGAAAGTGCCAATTAATATTCGTCTCTCTGGGCTATTTGTTAATTCCTGTTATTTCTGGTTTGTATTGCTGTACTGAGTGGATCCTGGCAGGATTACATCCCTTCCAGGGGTTCAGATTGCTTGGTAAACATCAGTATTTTATTGGAGCCTTTCTGGGAAATACTGTTCCTGTTTTCAAGGGTGTGAAATTGTAGAGTCTTCGGGGGTGAAAGAGAATAGAGGTGGCAAAGCTGGGAGCTGAATGTCCTGGCTCCTGCTCCTTCCCTTCAGCACTTCCTTACCCACGTCACTGGGAGGGTAATTGTGGTTTGGAGACCTTGGCTTCATCCTCTCTCCTGAGCTGTGCTGGGCAGTGCAGCCCTGGGGTCACATGAAATCACAATGGCTCTGCTGTTCTCCTTAACATGGGATGGGGGTAAAAAAAAAAAAAAGGTTGTTTTTGAAGGGAGTTCCCAGCTGGTGAATGAAACACCGGGCTCTGCCCGTTTTACAAGGTGTGCCTTGAAAGTGTGGCAGGAATGCTGCAAACCACAGGGAAAAGGAGCAGCCTGGGTGGCCCTGGGGTCTGGTCACAGCTCCAGGTACTGGCTTGAGGAAAGCACAACAGCCCTGAGTTTTTAAAGTGCTCAGGCACCTGTGACTTACCCGTCTCTCAGGGTTTGGGAAGAGAGCAGGTAATTTAGAAAGGTAGAGAGGGACACAGAGAAAGTCCTGCAAGATAAATTGCATCAGTGAGTGGAGTTCCTGGGTGCTCTGCCTTTGGGGTATGGTGAAAGATGGAGGGGGGAAAAAAGCCACACATCTGTTACAGTCAGGCAGGAAGCATTTGGGATGGGCAGGAGCTGCCAGTGCTTTGAGGAGGATCTTGTCATCACTGGACGCCAGCAGTGCTCTTGTAGTTGCCACATCACAGCTGGTGCAGCCTCAGGAACAGCCCCTTTTTTAGCAACTATCTGCAGAGATTTGTGCAGAGAAAATGCTCTGGGGATTTCATTTTGCTGCAAAACACAGAGGCCCATCAAATTCAGCTTGTTCATCAGCCAAGCTTTCTGCAGCAGGAAGGCAGGGATACAAACCACCAGCAGATGAATTCGACAAATGAAAATATGGAGCATCGAAAGCCGCGTGTGTTTCTCTTCCCCCCTGTGACAAATAAGCCCTTCTGATTTCAGCAAGGAGCAGCTTGGGAAGCCCATGTTCCAACATCTTCTGGAGAGTGAGTGTGGACTTACATCCATAAAAGCAGATGAATGTCCTGGAATTGTGATACTCCACACATACCTCGAGGCATTTCCTGGTCTCTGAGTTCAGCCGAGTGTCTGAGCTCCTGCCTGGCTCTAAATAATAAAACATATGAGTTAACTGTGATGTGCCCAGAATTTCAAAGCCACAGCCCTTGGCCAGCTCTTGCATGAATTGCTTCCATCAGGGCAGTAATCTGGGAAACTACAAGCATGAACTGGTTGGTTGATGGAAGTCTGTGGTTTGGTGCTTTCCTGGGTCAGGCCCTGGGAGAAGGGAAGGCTGTTGTTTTATCTGTGTTCATCCCTTTGATGTGCAGGCAGGGAGTGCAGACTGAATGTGCCAGCAGGGACCTCAGGCTCTGAGGAGATCAGGGTCCACAGGGAGCTTCGTCAACATGATCAGCTGTCTAAAGGGTTAATAACAAAGTCGCTGAAAATACCCGCTTTTTCCTCTGCTGCCCTGGAAGGAAAGGAAAACTCACTCTGCAAAATGTATGTTTTCATCACTAAAATCACCCTTTGGCATCAGTGTTTTTGGCAGAAAGTTGTCATCAGCTGTCCCAGTTTTGCAGAGACCTGTGAGATCAGATCTTGCAGAAGGATGAGGAACAAGCAGAGAACTGGGGTGTGTCCTGCCCTTGGCTCCCCACACTGAGCAAAATTATTCTTCTGTGATGGAAGTCTCTTTCTGGAGGACCCATAGGTGAGGTTCTCACCAGGCTTGGATTCCCTTCAGGTTTGCTGAAGTGGGGCAGAGCTCACCTGCCCAGCCCAGGGCAGCTGTGTGAGCAGCAGCCTTGGAAAGGGAAGGCAAGGCAAGGCAGGAGATGCTTTGCAGACCTGGCTCCAAACAGAACTGAGTCATTTGTCGAGGCTGACGGCTCTGGGAGCTTGGTTGCCTGAGGCAAGTATGGCACACAGACAGGAGACTGTGAGAGTACAGCTATCTATACACACAGAGGAGAGAAAAGTAACAGCTCAGAACATGTGACTGGAATTAAAGCAAAAAAAAAAAAAAAATTCCCAATTAAAACCATGTGTGTTGGAGGATGTAACTGCTCCTGAAAGGTTCGTGGAGGATGTTTGTGCAGCACAAGTGCAACCAGTCCATAATGCCCTGGATTAAAACAGGCAGGCTCCTCCAGCACACGAAATCCGTGTGGAAGCTGTGCTGTTCCTGCATGGCAGCAGCTTTCCCAGCCCATCACCCCTATGGATTAAGGTAAGAGCTGTCTTGTCACCTGTCTCCTCCTCCCTGTTGCTGCTTCCAAAGCAGCAACGTTTCTCTGGTGCTGTGCCATGTCTTTCTTTCCCTGCTGGGTGATGGTGATGTCTCTCTGCAGGATCAGAGATTTGTTTTTTTTCTGAAGACTTGCATTATTCAGTTATCAGGAGAAGAGCTCCCTGGATTTGGGCAGATCTGTAACCCTGGTGCTGCATCCTCCCTTCTCTCACCAGTGTGAGGCAGGAGGGGAGCAGTGAGTTCTTCCAGTGCTCCAGAGCAGCAGCCTGTGGCCTTCATAAAGCCACTGCAATACCTGTGAGGTTGCAAGAAGGAGCTACCCTAAACCTAAAACAGGTCTGTGGAGAGGAACCTTCCTGCTGTATTTGGAAAGACTCTCCAAGAAACACGACGTTTACACAACTTAATTCCTCCTATGGAAGAACAGGACCAAAGCCCATTTCACAGATGCAAGGACATATCGTGCTTTGCTCTACGTGGCAAACTCATGTCACAATATGTGCTTGCCTGCTGTTTACACACTGACTGAGCTGCACTAATGCCACAGTGTTGGAGCAGAACCTGCCATGGGGTGTGGGGAGGAGCCGGACTTGCCTCCCTGCACTGGATTTGTACAGACCTGCCAAGCGTTTCCAGGGTGGATGTTACCCACGGAGCTACACTAGGACAGAAGTGCTAAAAATCCGGGAAAATGTGGTGGAGGACTCAGCCACACGATCCTCTGGAAGCAGTGGAAGCAGCTTGCAGGGTGCTGGAGCTCCAGGGTTCCCTGCAGGGGCAGCAGACACCCACCACAGCCGGTGCGAGACGGTGGGTCTGCTCTCCTTGGATGAGCCCAGTGTGTAATTCTCACCTGGCATGTGAACTGCTTGGATTTCTGGGAATCCTGCCACGCTTGCAGATTGATGGGATGCATAGATTTTTCCATAATGCCGTGGAGAACCCAAAAGCCCTTCTGGTGCTGCTCTGCTGAGTCTGGTTTTGCACAAGAGGAGCTGCAGAAACAGTTTACGGAGATGATGGCAAGGGCTGCAGTGGACACCTGGCTGATATCTGAGCTCCTGGGGAGCCTCTTTCCTGGTTTTTCAGACAGATGTGGAATATTATCTTTACAAAACACAGAGGGATGCACTGTGGCTGTGTAGCAGTCGGGGAAAAGGACAGTGTCCTGTGTGAGCTCTCATACAGTTGGCCAAGGCAGCCTCTTAAATGCACGAGTGGCTCTGGGCTGATGTCTGATTTTTGGCACCCCTGGAATTTTCAGGAAGAACACAACAATGCTTTTAACAGCCCTCAGAGCAAGAGACAGCTGCAGAAAAACAATGTAGAATTGGTGCAATCTGCTCTGCTGCAGCTTTGCCAACAACACTCTGTCCTAGTGCCTGGCGTCGCTTCAGCCCGGCCACGAGCTCTGCCCACGTGCCCTGTGCGACCCAGCAGAGGCCCCTCTGTGAATTGCTCTGGTTTGGGCATGGAGGGCCTGTAATCACCAAGGGAGGAACTGTCATGGGCTCTGGCTTGATGTCACCCTCCTCACAGGCTTTACCAAGTGGTGGTTTGAAAAAGAAGCTGCTGCTTGTTTGGATTCACTGGACTTGTTTGGTTCCTGCTGTTTGCTTTCCAGTGACTTCTGCAGAAAGATGAGGGTTGTCTGGTTCTGTTACTAAGGTCACATCCAAACCCCTTTCAGGTGTAAATGCTGGTGTTGCAGATCATCCTCAGCAGCCTCTTGGTGAGCTGTAATCGCTCAGCATCTCCCTGGCTCAAAGCCTTGGATGGCCCAGGATCAGGGTGTGAGTTCTCTGATGGGTCCCAAAGGCCTCTCTCTCTCTCTTGGTCTGCAACACTTGGCTTGGGGCAGACGGAAGCAGATGAGACAGGAAGGGAACAGAACCAAATTGGCTGTAGGTTTCTGTGGAGTCAGTGGAAAAAACCCTGGTGTGAACTTTGTCATCGTTTCCTTTTGCGCTGCATCACGATGACGATCCCTTTGCTGTCCCCTGAGTGTGATCAGTGCTTTGCAGGGGTCTGTGGGCAGGAAAGAGGCAGCATGTGGGGAGTGTGTGCTGCCTCCAGCTGCTGCAGGAGGTTTGGGATGAGGTTGGGCATGGGCAAGGAGCTGGGACAGGCAAAGGTGGCTTCCTCTGTCCGGGAGGGCTTCACCGTAACACAGTCCCTGGTGCTGCTGGGACTTGGCAGCACCTTTTCAATGTGCAGTTGTTTCCCTGCTCAAGGCAGGAGTAACTGGCAGGCTGAGAGAGGAAGGAGAAGCAGGGACTGCAGCTGGAGGGGTTTCCAGGCAGCTTGAACTGAGAATAGACCTGGGCCTGTGGCCTCAGCGTTTCTGAGAAAACAAGACTTGCTTTCACTTGGCTTCAGAGAAGGAGTCAGGAAAGGAAACCTCATCCAGCCCCTGAGCCTGTGCACAGAATAACTGGAATGATTGTGCTGGTGGCACTTGTGGAGCTGAGCTTGACCCTACTGGCAGCTGGGGGGTGGCAGAACCCTGGGGCAGGAACTGGGTGAGGCTTTGCAGTCCAGGCTGTCTCACAGCTCCAGTCCCTGCACGTGTTCTGGGTCTGATCTGAGCTGTCACTGCCATGTTGTGGTCAGCTTCACTGTGGTCCATGAGCACATTTCTGCTCTCCATCATTCCTGATGGAGGGGACAGGAGGGGCCAGGCAGCCCCCTCTCTCACCCCAGGAGAGCATCCAGGCTGCTCCCATGGGAACTGGCTGCTGGGTCCCCACTGCACGGCTGGGAGGGACAGTTTTAGAGAAGAGATGTTTGCACATCTCTCATCTCATTGACAGTTCTTCTGAATTGGGAAAGATAATCCCTCACACCAGAACCCCCCCATTTTCAGCAGTAAATGAATGGCAGGAATGAGCCCCTGTCATCTTTTTCTCAGATGGCAGGTGGTGGTTGGGTTTATACTCTGCTGATGAGCCACACAAAGGAATTGTATTCCAAGCTCTTCAGCAGGGTTCCTTCTCACTCTCCTTGAAAGCAAGTTCTCCTCACTCAGTTCCCCTTCAGAGTAATCTTGATCACTTCATATGCTTGGGGGATTTATAATAATTTTTTTTTTCATTTGGGAGTCAGAACATGTTTTAATGAATTAATTTTCAAATCAGTATCTCCTTAATCATAATTTCCTTAGACCCTGGGAAGTATTTACATCTTATAATTTAAGTGCTTTGAAACTGGCTATCAAATGAAACTGTTAACCAGGATGAGATGAAATCCACATTTTCACCTTAATCTTGTCTGAGCGTTTTCAAGTGCTGGAAGTTAATTACATCCATCATGGTCCTTTGATATTTGAGTAATTTTGGAGCACAAAGACTGAAATTTGTGCTCATTGCCTTTTAGAGATTTCACTCCTCAGATGCCACAGAAAAATTTCATTGTGCTCTCTGTTCTTCCTGTGGGTCCAGCTGTATTTGTGGGAAGGGTTTGGTGCACAGAATCAGGATAACTGTTCCCTGTGCATAATTTATTGAGAGCCCAGTCCTTCCATGTGGAGACCAAGTTTCCAGAGGCCAAGAGTATCTTCAGCTCCTGGAGCTGGGGGCATCTGCAGGGATTGTCTGGCATCATGCTGAGCTGGTGGCACGAGCTGTGTGAGCATCCTTGCCTGGGTGGAAGATGCTGCACCTCATTCCTGATGGATCAGGTCCACTTGGCACTTGTGAAGGAGGACCTGGAAGAGGTGCTGGGAGCCAAGGGCTCCTGAGTTCCTTTCCATTCCCTCCAGCTGACTCACAGCAAGGCATACTTTGCCTCCAGTGCCTTTAGCAGCCTTTTTACAAAATGAGGTAATTGCTGCCCTCACACCTCTGCAAAGTATTTTGGGGTCCTTAGGTTGAAAAGTTGCTCCACCTACCAACTCATCATCGTGAGCTGCTTCACAAAATGCTCCTAAACCAGCAAATAACTCCCATCTGCCTTCTGTTCTCCACATCCCCATGGATCAAAGCCACAGAGGTTGTGTAAGCAGGGGAATGCTGGATGACTTTTGCTTTCAAGCAGGCAGTGGGGAATTGGGATTTGAATTTCTGACAATGACGCAGCTTGTTGGAGCCATTATGCATTGAAATGGGGTCTTATTCAGTGCTGCTAATAAGAGGGTAAATGCAGCTAAATACAGCTGTCTTCCTCACTGTCATTTGGTATTTATTAGCAAATATGCAGTGGAATTGAATCCCTTGTAAGTACTCTGCAGCTAATGGTAGATAGCAATTAGCTGAAATGACTACTGTGAGCACTGATGCTGCCTCAGTGAGGGGAAGAGGAAATCTGGAGCCAGCACACACACCCAGCAGCTTCCAGAACTCCCTGGAGTTCTCCCCTCTGGATTCTCTGTTTCATGCCCTGAGCAAAAGACTGCAGTGAAAACTCGCTTCGTGTGGGTAATCCCTGGAGCTCCAGCTTGAGCAAACACCTCCCCAGCAGCAGTAACTGTGTGTGGATATTATTATTTTCAGCTCAGGGGTCACTGAAAGGACTCGCTGCACTGCTCCTACCAGAGAAAGTGTGGGGAGTGGAAACCACCTCCCCTCCAGATGTGCTGGTGACCCAGAGCTGCACAGATGTGAAACTGGACCCATTTCAGAAGGAGGGGAGGACAGGGTGCAGCATTCATGGCTTCATCTTTGACCTCTTCCTCTCCAAACAAAACAGGAGGTTTGTTTCCTTCCCCTCACTAATAAGGTGACATGTAGGTGTGAGAGTGTCCCAGACACTCTGACTGGAGGGGAACCAGCTCCTCTGTGCTGGTTTCAGACTTCCAAAAGTAGTTTGGGAAAAGCTGATTTCATGTATGTCTTGATTTGTCTGTCCCCTTCCCTGCCAGCCTGTGTTTGATAGGGTGCCTTGCAGGGAAGCTGCTTGTCAGGAGGGGATTAGTGCTGGGGACATGACGTGGGAGGGGAGGTGGGGGCAGAGCTGCAGAGAGAGCTGGCACAGGGCACTGCTGGACACACCGCACCAGAACTGCTCTGGGGAGGGAGAAAATTCACGGGGCATTTTCATTAGTCCCCTCCCAGGTTGCTACCGGGTGTGTTGATGATATGGAGCAGCACAGGGGGAGGATGAGTATGGAGTAACGATTGGAGAATGACTGAAAGGTGTGGTGTCGTGGCAATGATGATATTTAACAGTAGGAAGTTAAAAGTCTGTGTATTTAGTAATAAGATTTTCTTCTCAGAGCTTGAAGCTCCTCATTTGTGAGCAAGAGGGAGAGAGAGCCAGGTGTGGATGTGCTGACAGAATGATGTGAGTCCTCAGGCTGGGGTGAGGAAAGAGTCACTTGATGAGCAGTGAGGACCCTGCCTGGGGCAGAGTAAGCAGAGAGGTACTGCCCTAAACACCGCTGTGAGAGTGCCCCAGGCAGAGAAGAGCAGCTCAGTCTGGCTTGCAGTGCTGGCCTGAGGCTAAATAGGATATCAAATCAGTGTGAATAAATTTGGGCTGTGCTTTTGGGCCAGCTTTCCTGGTGTAGGCAAGCCCAGGAAGACATTCGGACCCTTTGCCAGCAGGATGGGCTTTGGCCCAGGGGAGGCTGAGCTGGTTCCTGTGGGGTGAGAATTCCCTCTTTTGTGTCCCCTGGGGGGTTTGAACAGCCCTGCCCTGGCTGTGTTACCTGATGGTTCAGAATCATCAGCTCAGGTACAGGAGCTGTGTGAGTGCTAGAAAAGGAAATTGCTAAAGGGGAATAATTCCCAGCTTGATTAACTTGCAGCAGGTCCTTGAAGAAAGTAATTATTTAAATGCATATTTAGTTAGTTAAACCAGTGAATATGCATTTCCACTGAGCACCTGGTAAACGTGATTCCTTTTTGGTCAGGGGAAAAAATGTTTAATTGCCCCTGTCATCAGTGCTCTGAAATGACATTTATATTTGAATAAAACTGAATCAGATTTATCAGCGAACAAGATGCTAAAATTGCAAGTAAGATGCTAAAATCTGTTGCTTCACTGATTCATATCAATAGATATACTAAGGGTTTTTTTACTACTGTTGATGGTTTTGATGTTATTTTTTTTTCCCTGCCTTCCTTCTGTCTAAAAGCTTGGGCTTTATTCCTGACTTTATTCCTACAGCAGCTGTGATTGGGAACGAGTTTTGCAGTCGCCCCCACTAATATGAATCAAATATCTATAAATATCTTTTCTTCCCCCCCCCCCCCTTTTTTTAAGGCTGTTTCACCTTGCTGGCACAATGAGGTTCTCTTGCCCTGTGATACTTGCAATATTTAAAGGCAGCAGACAACTGTCTCAGGGCTCCTTCTTGTGACATGATAATTTTCTGTGGAACTTGATGGATTTGTTGTCAGCAGTGACAGCGAGGCAGCCCTGAGTGTGTGAAAGAGAGAGTTGGGGTGAGACAAGTTTAATTGCTGGGCACTTTTGTGTTCTCTTCTTTTTTCCACCTGCCTGGAGTGTGGAGCAGGGCTGAGGTGCAGAGCTGAGAGGTGGGAGCTTGAGGTCAGTGCACATCCCACGATCCTGCAGAACAGCTCTTGGCTAAATGCAGCGTGCCCAGTTGTTTTGCAGCCTAACAGGCTGTGATGTTGTCCATGCAGTGTTATTTTCTGGGAATATTTGGCGAGGGGGAGCAGGGTGTTGGGAGGTCTGGCTGTGGCTCCACGCTTTTGAACTCACCTCTGTAATGCTGTTCCCCCTCTGGGGACTTATATCATCACACAACTCCTAATTGGAGTGTTTTGACAGCAGTCATGGTGATGATTATTAATGGCACTGGTAACACCTTGTGCTGTTCCCTTTGTTTCTCCCTTGGCAGTGTCCTTGGCATCCCCAGTGCTCCCGAGGCCCTCCCTGCCTTCTCCAAATTGTTGTGCGGCTTGAAAACCCTCGATGTGTGAGAGTCTCTGCCTTTTGCTTGTGCACCTTTTGTGGAGGCACATTTCTGCTCTTTAATTCCTCCAGCGAGCTTGCCAGCAGCCAAAAGGCAATCTGTGCTACAGCTCATCATTAGCTGCTGTCTGACAGTGACGAACGACCCGGGGAAATCTGCTCCTTCAAGGCGGGAGCTGCTCTTCCCATCCTCAGCGTTTTCTGCCTTCAGACAGTTATCCTTTAAAAAAAGGAAGTTAAGGAGGAGGGAGGGAGGCCCTGCCCTGTGTTGGATCGGGAAGAGGTTTTCTCCTCCCTGTCACCTCGTGGTGGGAGGTCACCCCTTTCTGCCTCCTGAGTGTCACAAGCAACGTCCATTCCCGGGTTGGAGAGTCCCAGCTGTTGCATTGGTGGGAACCAATGTTTTGCCACTCACTCATCCCTCTGGCAAAATGCCAATGTTTGTGGCCAAACATTGGGTTTATATTTGGCCTTTTACAGGTGTTTGTTTGTTTGTTTTAAATAATGTTCTTTTTGTTGTTGTTTCTTAAACACATACATTGCCCTTTTTGAGGGACCTTTTGCAGGAGGATCAGGAACGTGCTGTGCTGGGGGTGAAAAGGTTGAGTGTGGTGGGAGAATCGTGTTAAGGAGCCTCCAGTGTCTCAGCTGTGGATGAGCAGCTTGTGTTCTGCAATGACTCTTCTGAACTGCACCAGGTGGCCAAACCCAGCTCCTCCAACCTGTCCCAGTGATCTGCTGACTCAGGACAACTGGAATCTTCTTTCCTGGTGTTAAGACCTGAGCAGCAGGTGCTTGCTGAGGTGCTACAGGCCCAGACGTGTTGCCTGCGTGTCAGCAGAGAGGAAACTTCCTACCCCAGGGCTGGGAGGCAGCAGGTTGTGCCACAGGGATGGTTTGGAGCCCGTTTACATGGGCTCTGTGGGATCCACCTTCTCCTGCTTTTCCCCAGTCTGAGGTCTGCTCGGATCATTCCTGGAACTCCCAAAGCTCCCTGGGTGGCAGATGGATGAGGCCCCTTTGGGGACTGACAGATTAGTAAGTGCTGTGCCCAAAGGTGACCTTCTTGAGGAGGAGCCCTGAGCTCCTCGCCTGACAAGGAGAGGTTTGTAGCAGCAGGAGCCCTTCTGCTCCTGGAGCAAAGAGGCACCAGCAGGAATAGCTGATGGAACACAAAGGAAAAGTGCTTTGGGAGGAGACCAATCCAGAGAGGAGGGAACTTCTTGCCTTTGATCATCTTGAAGCCTCTTCTAGGGACCTTTTTCTTGGGCAGTGTTGAAAATACATGAATGAAACAAGGTATTCTTGTTCCTGGAATTCAGCTGTGAACTCCCCTATCTGCTACAACAGTGGATGAAGGATGTTGGATTTCTAAAAGGAAAGAAGACATTGCTTTCTGATGAAGTGAAAACTGGAGACCAGTTCATGTTGTATAGATGTGAAGATGCCATCAGCATCTTCCAAAGCCTGGATCCTGCCTGCCTGCAAAATTGTTCCAAGTAGACCTCAGCCCCACTGCTTCCTTCTGCCAGTGGGTTTGAAGCTCTGGGTTTATCTCAGGAAATGCACAGCCTGCAGAAGAAGAGGTAAGAGAGAGCTTGGACCCTCTGCAGTGTGTCCTCATTGACTGTTTTCCCCTTGCTGGCCTGTCAGGGTGGTTCAGGTTCACCCTTTAAGTCATTTTTTTATGGACAGTTGATCTGTGGCCTCTGGAAGCTTTTTAAAGTGGAGCTTTAGTGTGCTTGAGTTTGTTCATTGACCTTCAGTTGATTCCTCTGCCCTGGGCGTTGTTTCTGAGTGCTTTTAAGCCTGAAGTGATTGAACTGCATGCAGAGGTGCTTCCCAGAGTAGCTCTGGCTGTGTGGGAAGGGCAGGTGGGTTTTACAAGCGGGCTGTGTTTCTATAAATATCTGCCATCCTTGCCTGTTGTCCCTTTATGAGGCAGCAAAGGCTTGGCAGAGTGTGATGCAGGGAAAAAGCTTCCTGTCCCTTTCCCTTGTTTGCTCAGGTCCCAATCCGAGCAGTGATGTTAATTAGATAAGTCAGATACTCTGCAGAGCAGCCTGTTCAAGGACAAACAGATTTTAATTAAGGGCTGTGTGCACTGGAAGGTCGTGGCACTGCCTTGTGCCTGAGCAGTTACCATGGGAACACCAGGAAAGCACCCAGAGAGTGTGTGTGAGTGTATCAGAGTGTGGGTTCCAGGGCACAAAATTCACTTTGGGATATGGCAAATGCAGCCCGAGCGAGATGCCACCCTCGGAGTTTATAACTGGGTTTTGTCGCTGTGGGAATGGGGGAACCTTCACTTCAAGCTGTTAAAATCGCACCAGAAGTTTGATCCAAGCTATACAGCAACTCCATGAATTAGGGAATTTGGTCCCCAGCTCAGTTTTTAGACTGTTTACAGTTGGTGAACTCAGTTTCTCAAAGAGAACCTGGATAAGGGAAAGAATTTTGTTTGTGTTGGAATTTGAACTGGAATCAGTTTGAAATTTGAACTGGAATCAGTTTGAAATTTGAACTGGAATCAGTTTGAAATTTTGCTTCTGTCTCTGCTATCTTCTAACTGGAATCCAACATTATTTCCTGTTAGCAGCTTGTTGCTGCATTTCAGGCCCTCTCAAGATTCATCTCCTCTAAGCTGCCTGAAGTTAATCCTGCTGATTTGAGTACAAGGTGTTTCTGGTTGTTCTTCAGCCCCAAACCCTTCTTGCAGCTGTTGGGGATGTGTCAGCAGCGACTTGTCAATACCTGATGATGACAGTAAATAACTCCAGTGATCTACAAGCCATGGATGTGCCTTGGGACTGATGGAAGTTTGGTGTGATCCCCAAGCTCATTCTTACTAATTTTTCCTGTGGTCTAGCAAGAGGATAAGGAGAGAGAGGATAAACGTTTTTAGTATTAATATTTTTATTTCCTCTATCAAACAGAAGTTGAGGCAGAGGCTGATGCTGCACTGGCACCACAAGCAGCTTTCTCATGTAAATAAAATAACCACTCAAATGTGGGCCTTGCAGTGAGCTTGGAATCAAATATTTGTGTGGGAGTTTGAGGTGGGAGCTCACGGGAGCAGCTTCACAATCCCCTTCTCCCTCGTTCCTCGGTGGTTTGGGGGCAAATGAAGAGCGAGGCAGAAGAGGTCACAGGTGTGTTGGGAGGGAGAGGCTGAAACCAGCTCTTTTGCTAATTTTTCTTGTTTGGACAGTGCCTGTGGGCTGTCCTGCTCTGGAGGAGGCTGTGGGGCTGCCAAGCCATGTGGAGCCGACTCAGCAGGGAGATTGCCAAGCAAATGGGGTTGGATTTCAGGCAGTTTATGCTCAGAGAGGACCTGGCTTTGTTTCCTGGCAGCTGAGAAGGCACCATTCTGCCTGTTTGGAGGAAAAATGTGTTGGGATTGGTATTTCCTACGTCCATCTCCCTGTGCCCCTTGGGGGAAGGGGAGGCAAGTGCTGGCTGTGGATTTGGGCAGAAGGTCCTGGGGCAGGAGGAATTCTGCCCTGCAGATGGTGTATGTGGGGCAGGTTCTGCTTGGCCTCCACACCTCAGCCTTTGGTGCAGGAGTTGCAGGGCTGGGCCTTGGCTCGTGGGTGGCTTTGGGGAAGCATCTCCAGGAAACTGCCCCAGGAGGTGCCAGCTGGGCAAGTTGTTCTCTTGGTCTGGGTACCACCAACTTCCTCCAAGTGCTCTTTGCCTGAGAACAGAACAGAAACCACCCTGGGCATTTATGATCTTTTGTCAGACTGTTGCTGTTCAGCCCCTGGACAAGGGAACTGTGGTTTTTTGTCAGCAGATGTCCACCTTCGACCTGGTGGTTTTGACTTTTAAAAATACGTTGAGCAGAAATGAAAAAGCCCAAAAGAGCAAAGAGAAGTGTCTGAATAGAGGAACAGGAACGTTCTGTGTCCATCCTCCTCAGGAAGGGGCTGATTTTTCAGCAGGCAGGACATTTCCAGTGTAAGCTTGGGAGTCCCTTTGGAGAACTTTGGATATGCTGGTCTAAGAGGGACAGCTGTAATTCAGAGAGGGCTTGGGGGAGCTCTCAAATGAGCATGTTTCCTTTTTCTTGAAGCAGTATGACTGCTCACATAGTGCTCCCTCTGACAGCATGGTGTGTGCCATTGCCAAAGGTGTCAGAAATACATGGGAGGAAAGCTGGCCTGAGGGCTAATGTGTGGAAAAAGTGACAGCAGGAGAGTTAATGAAAAGCAGACACCGAGCGCTGGGAGCTGCTCAGCCAAGAAAGTCTGCACAGTCCAGGATTTTCTCTGCTATTCAATAAAAATGTGTTACAGTTTGGCTCCCCTCTCTGTTACCCCTGGGAAGGTGGTGCAGGAAGGTGGTGAGTACCTGGGTATGTGGCTTCTGTGCCCTGCACTACCTGGAAGGAAAACAGATGCCGTGTTACTCTCGTGATGATTCAGTGTCTTGGAGCCAAGAGCCTTGAGTTTCTTGTCCAGATTCCTGCTTGGAACCTTGGGCTGCCTTTGGCCTCTGGCAGGTCTGGTCTGTAAATTGTAGAATCACAGAATGTTTTGGTGGAAAAGGACCTTAAAGACTCATTCCAACCCCCTGCCATGGGCAGGGACACCTCCCCCTAGAAGGTGGAATCTGGATGCTCCTGTGTCTGGTGCCCAGGAGAAAATTGGTGTACAATGAAGCAAACTTTGTAACCATCACAGGGCAGTGTGGGAGCACTGCAGTTGAACTCCTCTAGGAATGATGTCCTTGCTTTTTGCAGGATGGAGGCATCCTGCCTGGAACTGGCCCTGGAAGGAGAGCGCTTGTGCAAGGCTGGGGACTTCAAAGCTGGGGCAGCCTTCTTCGAAGCAGCAGTGCAGGTGGGGACTGAGGACCTGAAGACTCTCAGTGCCATCTACAGCCAGCTGGGCAATGCCTATTTCTACCTAAAGGAGTATTCCAAGGCCCTGGAGTACCATAAACACGACCTGACCCTGGCCAGGTAAGTGAGTGACCCCTGCCTTCACCCTCATCAGTCACAGCCTTGAGCGAGGGCAACTTCTGTGGGGTCTGAACTCAACAGCCTGAGGGGATCTGCCTGAAATACACACCCAAAGGTAGCCCTGAGGGTGATTGTCCTGTGGAGAACTCGGGGGGCAACAAGAATGGGTCAGCTCCCTTCAGAGCAAGGAGGTGGAGGAAGGGATATGGATGTGAGGAGAGTGCTTGGAGCGAGAGAAGGGCAGTGTCCAGTTCTCTTCCCAGGTAAGCACACCTGAAATCATTAGAGCAGCTCTCCTGAGGCAGCAAAACAGGGAACAAGGATCTGTCTTCAGAATTGTGGGGCCTGTGTGAAGTTTTCCAGCTGGAGGTGTGTGCTGGGAGCTCCTGGATGTGGTGCAAGTACCACACAGCACTTGCTGCAGCTTGAATTCTGCTTCCAGCAGTTGGTGAATAAAAGTCTGTGAGCTCTTTAACACCCTCACCTTGTAGGACCATTGGGGACCGCATTGGAGAGGCCAAGGCAAGTGGCAACCTTGGGAATACCCTGAAAATACTCGGGCAGTTCGATGAAGCTGTGGTTTGTTGCCAGAGACACTTGGACATTTCTCAGGAGCAGGGAGACAAGGTAATTGGTTCGAGGCATCCAACAGGAAATATTTCCTGGCTTTAAAAGTAATCTGTCTGCAAGTCAGTAAATGTGATCTGGTGGAGGGGGGCTTTGGAAGGAGGTGGAGGGGAAAGCTCTCCCCTTCTGGCTGCCAGCACTGCTCTCGTGGTGGTGAAGATGGGGAGAGGAAAATGTGGGCTCCTGGCTTTGAGCATCCCTGCCCAGCAGTGGAAAGGTCCATACTGGGATGTGAAGTGTAATATCTTGCTGTTCTTCCTCCTTTTAGGTAGGTGAAGCCAGAGCACTCTATAATATAGGAAATGTTTACCATGCCAAGGGAAAGCACTTATCATGGAACATGGCCCAGGACCCAGGCTCCCTCCCTCAGGAAGTCAAGGAGACGCTGCAAAAAGCTTCAGAATATTATGAGTAAGTATCCAAGCTTGGCCAGCCCTTTCTCCTGCAGGGAACAGGGCCCCTGAGTGAGAATTTGCATGTTGAAATGAATTAGAAATATTCCCCTGAGATGCCAAGTTATGATGGCAAATTAATCTCAGGGAAGGTGAGGAAAGGACTAAAAGCCTTCTACAAAATTTGAGCTAAAATTCATCCTGGCATTGCCTTCGTAAAGCTCACTGCGGTTTGAATGATGATCATGCACTGAAGTTCAACAGTCTGTGTTGGGAAGCTGAACTGTTGGCTCCTGTAGCCCCTGCTGCTCTCTGCTGGCCTCCTGGAGGATGGATCCCTGTGTGTCTCCATAGCTGGGGCCACTCTCTGTCACCCAAGGGAAGAGTCACTTTGAAGTCCTGCTTGTCCTTCTCTTTATCTTGCTGGCAACATCCTTCCTTTTCCTGAATAGTTTCAAAGCTCCCTGTGATGTCCCATGCAGGAAGGTTGTCACCAGGCTTTTGGGTTTGTGTTTTTCTCCTTGTGCTTCAGAGTTTTGCTTTTATGATGCAGGTTTGTTAAGGCTTTTTAAACGAAGAGAGAGAGAAGAGCTTACATCTATCTCCTCGTATCTGAGGATGTGATGGTGCCTATAAATAGCTCACCATTCTTTTTTCCAAGGAGTGCTGCATGTAGCATAGCCAGTGGGTAAATCTGTGCCAGCTGTGAGTGCTCTACCATTCTCTGTGTGCTGCATGTGTGAAAGGGGAAAAACAAGGGAAAGAAATGCTGGGGAGATCCCAGAGAGGAGCTCTGCCATGGGACTGTGGATCCTGCCCCTCTCCCCAGGTGTGTCCCTGTCCTGCTCCAGGTGATCTCCTTCCTCCTGTGCCCCTGGTTCTGCTCTGGGCAGTGAAGTGGGCATTTCTGATTGAATTTGGGGTGGTTCCTGCACCAGCCACCGATTCCTGAGGAGAGGGAGCAGCAGGGACTTGCACCCCTGGCTCGGCACGAGCTCCCATAGCTGCCCTGGCACGGGTCACCAGACTCTCCTGCACCCAGCACAGGTGGCTGGGAGGGAAATACCTTCTCCAGGTTGGCTCTCCTTTCTTTCTGTGCAGGTTTCCTTGCTGTGTCCCCTGCAGAGCACTGGCTGTGTCTCACTGGCCCTTCTGCTCTGATGTCTTTCAGGAGGAACCTGTCCCTGGTGAAGGAACTGGGGGACAGAGCTGCTCAGGGCCGTGCTTATGGCAACCTTGGCAACACCCAGTACTTACTTGGCAACTTCACTGAAGCCATAGCCTTCCACAAGGAGGTAGGAGAACTTTGCCTGCCTTCCTGGGCTCGGGGGGCTGTGGGAGCAGCTTTCCTTCTCACCACATCCCACCGAGCACAGGGAGATGTTTCCCCCAGCAGTTTTTTCTCCCTCCTGTGTGTACCATGTTGTAGTAACTCACACTGAGCAAATCTTACTCCAGTCCCCATCAGCACCTAATGAGCAGCTTGAGGGAAGGGTGCTGTTGGCTTGGAAACCGAAGGAGGTATCCAAGGGCAAATTGCAGCTGGGTCTAGCAAGGTTTTTTTCCTGCTCTTAATTTGTCTCAGTCTAGATTTTAATAAATGCAAGCCATGAATTTAATTAAGCTGCTGAAAGAGCTGTTGATCAAGAATAAATGCTACTTGTAGAACATAATAACTTTCTGTAAAGCTTTACAGGGGGGTGAGGTGACACAGCCCCTGCCCCAATTCAAATGCAATTTAACTTCTGTTTCAGTGAGTATCAGTTTCCTTGCAGTGGAACGTGCTCAGCCCCCTGGAAATTCAGCTCCTCTGGGTTTTAAGTTCTGGGGGACAGCATGGGGGTGGAACTTTTCCAAAGGCCTTTCCTGATGCCGAATTGCAAAAGAGGGAGAGATTTCCTGCTGCCTCCAGCCCTGACAGGCAGGTGCAGCACGGCCTGGCCGGGTGGGAGCTTTGCAAAGCGAGACGTTGATGTCCCAGAGGAGCTGGTGTGGGGCAGAAAGCTGTCAGTGCCCCCTGTGCCCACTGCCCTGTCTGTGCTGCAGCGCCTGGCCATTGCCAAGGAGTTTGGGGACAAGGCAGCCGAGCGCAGAGCCTACAGCAACCTGGGCAACGCGCACATCTTCCTCGGCAGGTTCGACGTCTCCGCGGAGTACTACAAGTAAGTGCCGGGGAAATTTTGGCCTGTTCCTCTTCCCACGGAAGCCTTGACCTGTTGCAGCGAATTCCTAAGCTTGGGGGGGGTTGTGACAAGGGATCTGGAGGCCAGTGGCTTGTGGGGGGTGATACATCCACCTCGCAGGCATCAGCAGCAGCGCAGCGTGTGCCGAAGGGGGGACCTCCCTGCCAAAGGGGGGACTTCCCTCTCACCTTACAGTGACCAGGTCTCTTCATTGCCACCTGTTCCCTGCAGGAAAACGCTCCAGCTCTCCAGACAACTCAAAGACCAAGCAGTAGAAGCCCAGGCTTGCTACAGCCTTGGAAACACGTGCACGCTGCTTCAGGACTATGAAAGAGCAATCGAGTACCACCTAAAGCACCTGGTGATAGCACAGGAGCTGGGAGACAGGTAAAGGAGGGCCTCAGGGAAGGGGGTCTCCACTGGGTGCAGAGCACTGAGCCTTCCCTGACTTACTGTTCTCTGTTGCTGGGGTTAAACAGTGATATGTGTTCTTGAAAGTCATTAGAAATCTCTCAAAACCCAAGCCTTGGTCCAGTCACCTGTCAGAAACGTGACATGATTGACACCTTTATCATGTCATTCAAACCTGGAGGTTGTGCCCTTAATGCTGTGTCTGTGTGGGCTGAGATCTGTGACAAGAGGTACTTCAAGAAAATTCATCATGCTCAGTGCTTTGCCACGTGGCTCCTGCTGTGTTACCCCAGAATAGTCTCTCTGAAGCTCCCTCAAGTTCACAAATATTGTGTCTCCCTTAGAAACTGTGTGCTTAGGGCATAAATATGTGCCACTTTGTCCTGTTGCTCTGGGTTAATGCTGGAAACTTCTGTATACAAGCAAATGATGTTCCACAGAGGATGTGGAGATGATGTATTTTGTTTCTTGGCCTCGTCCCTCCTTCTTTGGAGGCTTGGCCTCTTAGTTTTTTTAAAAAAAAAAAAAGAAATTAAGATTTTTTTTTATGAGGGATTGGTTCCTTTTTGCTGGATACTCTGTGATCCTGAGCCTTCTTGCAGCTGAAGTGACTTTCAGCGTTATGCTGAATTCTCTTGGAAGCTGGGTGTCCTCCACTAGATGGAGCAGGGACATCAGGATGGGAGAGCTGTGCCACCACCCGGGCAGTATCTGCTCAGAGAAGGTACAATCCCACCCAAGGGTGAATCATGCTGTGTGGGGGTGCAGGCCTGTGGGCTCCTGCGTTTCTGGGAACACACCCTGTGAGCAGAAGGTATTGAACAGGGTGACAAGAAAAACGTTGAAATGCTGATCAACCCGCCCAAACCTCTGAAAAGGGAGTTGCAGTCATGCTGAACCTCCCCCCGCGCCCCCAGGTGCTTTTTTTAATCCCTTCTCCCCCCACATCTGCAGAGCTGAGCAGGCTCTGGGGAGCAGGAGGCTCTGCCTGCTCCTGCAAACAGCTGCTGGACCTCCAGGGTGCCAGGCTGGGGGTCAGGGCTGCACAGGGCTGGTTCCACACCCACCTGCTTTCCGGGGCTTCTGGAAACAAGGAGCAGTGCCCTGGAGACCTTGTGGAAACCAGTCAAGATTCACTTGGCTGTGGGGCAGTTTTGGTTGTGCCCTCTGGTCAGTGCAGTGCTGGCTCTCAGCTGAGGCTCTTGCCTGTCTGCAACGTGCCCTCCTTGCCATCTCCTCACTAGTTGAGCTCTGGGCTGGTGTTGAACCAAACGTTGTGTTCCCTCTTGACGTGTTGTGCGTCTCTGGAGAGGAGCCCTTGTCGTGTGAGGTGGAAGCTGGACAGGAGCTTTGGCTTCCCCTCTTGGGCTGGTGCTCACCAGTGAAGCCAAACCATCCTGGGCCCTTTCTGCACTGCTTAGTTTCGTGTCACTGTGGGCACAGACCTGCTTCTGAGGCTGCTGTTCATCCCCAGCTCTTGCTGAGCTCAGTAAGAAGAGCTTAAGATGTGCAACACACTTCATTTTCCTTTGTAGAACCGTTGTGTAGATGAAAGCAGAGTGAGAAGCCTGGCTGTCTGTGCTCTCAGGAAGGCCCTGAAGGGGCTGCTGGGCTTTGCCCAGAGTTTCTGTGGCTGACACTTTCCTGTTCTGCAGGGTGGGAGAAGGAAGAGCCTGCTGGAGTCTGGGAAATGCCTACGTCTCGCTGGGGAGCCCTGAACAAGCTTTGCACTTTGCGAGGAAACATCTTGAAATCTCCCAAGAGGTAAGAGATGCTGGTTCAGATCAGAGGGAACCAGTCCCCTGTGGTGAGAGGAAGGTTATTTTACGCCACTAAGTTCTATTAATGTAGTTCTTCCCCTACTGTGACTGCTCTGGAAAGCCCTTCTCAGTGTGCTGTTTCAGTGCTGTCCTTAGGAACTGCAGAGCTTGGCAGGAAAACATTCTTTTGATGGGAGGCTCCCAGTCTTCCTGTTAATTACAACAAATGTATTAGCTGTGCTTTGCTCTTAGCCAGTATTCCTGGGTGAGAAAGGACCTGGGCACCAGTTCTCTGCTCTGCTGGCCAAGGTGTTGTGCACCCAGGTGAAGGAGCTCTGATACCTCTTGGTGCATTTGCTGGCCAGTTAAACACGTGGAGAACACAAGGGCAGCTCCTGAGTGCTCTGTGCTCTGCACTGCAGCAGAGTGTGTGCCTGGAGAGCTGTTTCCTCTCAGTGGACCTGGCAGAGGGTCCCAGCTGGGAACTCCAGCAGTGTCCTAATGCAATCCATGCTGTCACTGGGCACACACAGCCTGCAGCCACCCTGTGCCACTGCCACACCATTTGGGGTGTCATGTGTGCAGCTCCTGTGGCTTTCACAGACCTGCTCACCCAGCTCGCTGCAGCCTTCCTGCTGCAAGAACACACCGTGGTTTTGGGTGGCTCAGAAGTGCAGAAAGCAAGAATTTCATTGTTTGCTCCTTCCAAGGGTGCTGAGGAAATTGGCCATGGCCTCTTTTAGTCTTCCCCAGATGAAGAAATTGCCCTCTTGAAGCACTAATTGAAATCACCATATGTGAGTGAGCTGGGTGTTCTCCTGCCTGTCTCTTAGGTTGGTGAAATCTCAGAGTAGGGCTGACACAGCAGCCTAATTACAGATTTAATTATACTTATCAGACACACAGAAGAAATACTGTTCTTTTGGCCCTGTACATTTTAGGACAAATTAACTTTTCCAGCTCTGTTCTGCTTGGACTGTGGCAGTGTGGGCTGAGTCCTGGAGGCAGACTGGGCTCATCAGAGTGAAATGCAGATGAGGAGCAATGGGAGGACAAGCAGTGCTAGTCCTGGGGTCTTTGGGGGTGGAGGGGAAACCCACCAGAGTGGGTTCTCATTCCAGGGTGCTGGCTGTGACCACAGGCCATGTCAGGCCATCATTAATTACAGATCAGAGGCTGTCCCTTTGAGGAGAACCTGCACTGGCTGCTAGCAGTGATTCTGTTAAAGCTGATGTTCTGGTTGGGAATGAGTGAGCTGCTTGTGCTGTTTTGCCCAGGAGAAACCTTGTGAAATTAAACCTTTTCACACCAGTGTTTGTAACTCTCTTCCCCATCACTTTTTCCCTTTCCCCCCGACAAAAATCTGACAGTGACATTTGAATCCAAATGAAATCTGCTCAGGGCATCCACACTGGAAGCTGCTGCAGGATAGTCAGGGTTTACTGACAAAATTCCCATGAAACAACTGGAATAAAGGATGTGTACCTAAAAACCTTGGAAGCTGCCCCAGCTCTCAGACACTGCTCTGGGATACCTTTGCCATCTCCAAGTGTGGCAGGAGGCTCCTGGGAAGCTGGGGGCAGAAAACAGGATCATTGTCCTGCCAGTCTGTTCCTTGATTGTTAATAGGGCTTTGGAGATGATCTGGAATGAGTGGAAGTCAGGGAAGCATTTAATAGAGCATCAAGGACTGTAAGACCTAACCAGGACATAGTAATTTCTCCGGAGATGATGTCAACAGCAAATCTCCTGTAATTGGCAGGGGGATTTATGGCTGATGATAAGCCCTTTGATCTGCCTCCCTTTACTGGTGCTTGGGGCTTTGTCATAAATAATGTGTGGATTTATGATTTTGTTCCAGGACGGCTCCCGCTGCCGTCTATCGCACAGGGCCACAAAGGAGCTGTTGCCAGGCATTTAGCAGGGAATTGGGCCTCTCCAGGGGAACAGCCAAGGTCTTCCTCTGTCACAGAGGCTGCTCCTGCTCTGAAGATTAGAGGCTGTTTGTGGGTGACCTCTCTGTGTTCCCTGGTGATGGGCAGCACCAGCATTTTGTTGTTCAGTTGAACTTTGGGGAGGACCCAGTGTCACGTCCCTGCTTTAAGCAGCGAGAGCCGTTGGACAGAGCTCTTCCCGAACATGTACAATCAACTTCCTTGGGCTCTGGCCAGTGAGAGGTAGAAATTCAGAACAATGTGGACTTCAGATGACTTTTGGAGCCTTGTGTGGGTAGATCACTAGGAACAACTCAAAGTTGTATGGATCTGAGCCAGGAGAGAGAAGGGCTTTCGGAGCATCCGAGCCCTGGTGTGACACTGCCCACGTGGCTGATGGCACTGTGGTGTCTGGTGCTCAGTAACCATGGAAATACTTGAGGAAGGGGGCTGAGATTTCCAGGGCTCTCTGCCAAGCCATGTGTGGCTGCAGGATGGACCAGACAAGCACATTTAACTGTGGCTCAGTTGTGTGGGCGAGCTGAGCCCTCTCTGATCTCCCCAGAACTGTGTTTTGGGGTGCAGCACAGCACACACGGATCCCGTCCCAAATTCTCACCAAGGAATAGTTTCAGAGAGCTCCTCTGGGGCTGAAAGCTGGGCTGTGTGGTCTCTCAGGGTGTCTCCAAGCTCTCTTCTGGCTGGTTCTGCAGAGATGGGACTGGCAAACCCCTTGCTGGGGGCTGTTTGCTTGGAGCAGGTGCCTTTAACCAGCTGCCCTGTCGGTGTTCCCACTGCAGATCGGGGACCGGAGCGGGGAGCTGACGGCTCAGGTGAACATGGCCCAGCTCAGGTCAGCCCTTGGCCTGGGCCCTGGGGATGAGGATGTGGGTGCAGCTCATCACTATTCTGGCTATGAAGCACAAGGTGAGTTTCTGGGCTTTTGGTGGCACTGGAAGGTCTCTGGAAAGATGTGGTGTCTGGGGGGAGGCGTTTGCAAGTGGGAAGGAAATTCGAGTGCCTTCAAAGGAAAGGAGGTTGTGTTTGCTTTCCATATAACCTGCAAGGGCAGGGAAGGATCACCCCAAAAAAGGGCACAGAATGAGTTAATGGAATTAATCTGCATTGGGAATAAAATTCCCCGTGCCATGCAGCAAATTGGCTTTTGTATCTTTTAAAGCTCTGCTGGGCTTTTAACTGATTTGACTGATACCACAGACTTTCTGAAGTGACTGGCGGGCATTTTAGGCTGCTCTTGTTCTGATTAGCACCCAAGAAGAAGCCTAGGGTAGGGGCTGAAGGCAGGTTGGGAGCATCAGCTCCAGCAAGGGTGACATCTCACCCTTGGAACACCTGCAGTGATGCTGAGCCTGGAGACAAGAAGTGGCAAGACATGGTCGCAGCAGACAGAACAGCTTTGCTTGGGGCACTGGGTCATTCTGCCTCTGTTGCTGTGTGCCCCCAGCTCAGGGAATGTCCTGGAAGTGCCCACTGCAGGCCCTGGTGGGTGCCTGGCATGGGCACTGCCAGCTGGCTGCTCTGTGCCGCGGGCAGACTCGTTAATTCACACAGCCCCAGCCGCGTCCCGGGAGGTGCTGGCTGATTAAATATGACCTTGTTAGCACAGACACGCTTTCCCAGGCGGAGTGTTCCCTTTCCTGGTGGTAGAACTGACGTGGAGAAGGTGATGCTTGGGCTGAGGCTCTGGGAGGGAAAGGCTGGCTGTGCGTGTTTGCTCTCGGTATCGATCGCAAAGGTGTCACTGGCCACGTCAGTGCTGAAGCTTTTTCTGGGAAGTCAAACATGGTGAGGGAGCCAGTGTGTCCTGCCATGCCCCATTGCAGCTGAGCTGTTGCCTCAAAGGCTGTAGGGGCCACAACAGCTGCCCCAGCCTTCTTTTGCACGTCAGCTCATCCTTGTAACTCATGGAAAACGCATTAGCTGGATCCTTCCTCTCATTCCTGACATCTCCTTGGGGGCTCCCCTTTTGGCAAGTTACTTTGCTGTGAAAGGGGAACAGGAAATGAACCTTGATGTTGGTCAGAGGGAAGTGTGGTGGAAATGAGCTGGTGGGGTGCCAGGTCCCTTGGGCTGGGAGTGGAGGGGTGCAGGAGGAGGGCAGTGCCAAGGACTGAGTGGGCACAAGAGCGCTGGGTGCTGAGACATGTTTGGGTGGGGGTGTGAGCACGTTGTGTGGAAGAGCTGTGGTGGAAAGGGTCAAGCCAGGTTCATCTGGGAGAGGGGCTCTGCAGCTCTGACTGTATTACACAGCCAGGAGTGCACAGCCTTTTCTTAGCTGGGAAAAACAGAGCAAAGGGGTCTCTGCTCTCATAACACGCTCCCCATTGACTCTGGGCTTGGATGTCACCTGCTGTGGACTGGCCTGGTGTCCCAGTGTGAGGACAGTGCACTGTGGGGGTCAGGGAGGGTCTTGGTCTGAGCAGAGCTGAGCCTGGTGTGTGGCAGTGTCCCCCGTGTGGGTGGTGACACAGCCCCACCACCCGCATCTCACAGCCGGAGACTCGGAGTGTGCGGCACCAAAGCCTTGGGATTTTTCCTGGGCTTAACCCCGAGGGTGAGGCAGGGCAAGGCAGAGCCAGTGTGTGGCTCCAGTGATCCAGATGTGCTGTGTTAACATCTGGAGCCAGCAGTGACGTTGCTCTCACCAGGCTGAGGCAGAGCCCTGCGGGTCTGTGTGAGATCGCTGGAGGATGGGAAAGGGGCTGAGCAGCTGCAGGCAGAGTTCTGGAGGTTGCAGTGACCTCGTTAATCTGTGGTGCTGTTGCTCACATTCCCAAGGCTGAGGCTGTTTGTCAACAGAAGGACAAAGTGTTCTTGTGAGGAAAAACAGTAAAGGACTGGGGCTTGCAGGGGAGAGAGAGGGAGGGATCTGGCAGAGCTGAGCTTCCCCTCGCTGGGTCCTGGGAATCTGCTGGGGAGGTAAAAACCAGCTGCCCCCGTGTTTGTGGGCTGGGGCTGTGCAGCACCATCCTGCCCAGTGCTGGGTGCTTTTACAGGCACATCTCAGGTGGGAAAAGTGCTGTCCCTGTCACATGGAGATTTGGAGAGAGGATGAGTGTGCAGCACAGCCTGTGGAGAGGAGCCTGGCTCTCTTAGGTTTTATCTTGGCTTCAACTTCTCTTACTCTGAAATCCTGTGGAGGATGAGAGGCCACCAATGTGTCTCTGAGCCCCTAAGAGAGGGGAGAGGCATTTAATGCCTGCCAGAAATTTTGGTACTCTCCTGTGCACCTATGAAATGATTAGAAAAGCATAATTATTTATCTTATTAATAGCAGCAATTTACAGCAAGAGGAACATCTGGTTCTGTAATAGGAAGCAGGTGAGGGAGTTGAGATTCAAGTTGACTTCTGAACCAGCCTTGCCTTTTGATGTCTGCAAATCTCATGGTCAGGAGAGCTTTCCATTTTTTTTTTCCCTTCAGGTTCTTTTCCCTGCTTAAGGTTATAAAAGAGCTGCATATTCCTAAGGATGCTTAAACCATCTGATGAGGCAGGCCTGTTATAAAACACATTAATTTCATCAAGCAGGTAGAATAAAGGCTGAGAAACCCTGAGCCAGACCATCACTGTGATGTCCTTCCTGGGTTACTTCTGGGTCTTGGGCATTGCCCTTCACGGGGGGCCTGGGGGTGGAAGGAGTGTCTGATGTTTTCTGCTGCTGTTTTGGCTCCTCTTGCTGAACACTTTGTGATTTTAATTAATATTCTGAGCATATTTGGACGTCAGAAGACAAAGCTGGAGGCCAGGGGAGTGGGGCAGTGCTGCAGAAGTCTTGTGAAAGCAACGACCTTGTTGAGAAACGCAAACACAGAGAGCTTAAAGCAACAAACTGAAGGAAGCTGGAGAATAGCTAAACCATGAAGTAAATAAACAGAGGTTGGGTTTGTTTCTGCAAACAACCAAAAATGTGGCCCTGAAAAAATGGTTTTGTCCTCTTTCACACACTGCAAGTTAAGACTTGAGTAGTGATTGGCTTTGCCTTTGGGACAGAAGTGAGGGGCCTTGCTGTGGGAGTTGTTTTGTAGGGGTGAAGGCAACCGGGACAAGAAGCAGTGCTGGGAGATGTCCTGGGGTCCAAACAGCCAGCCCTATTCCCAGGATAACCCTGATGTCCCCCTCTCTGGCTGCTCTTTTCCAGATCAGTTGGGCTGGGCTGAGGCTGTAGCTCAGCTGTGCCCAGGGCTCTGTGGGGTCCAGGGGATCAGGAACACTGAGCTGAGCCCTTCCTACTCCCAGCCTGGAGGCAGAACCTGCTGGGCTGGCCCTGGGTGGGTGAATCTCTGGTGCATGTTGCAGCATTGCCCTCTTCACTTCCCCAGTGCCAGCTTCTCCCTTTTGGGTGCTGGCACCAGCCAGGACATCCTGCCAGCCGGGAGGGGAGCACAGGAAGGGGGGGATCACCCACCCCCAAGGGCTGCAGGCGCTGGCAGAAGGCAGGAAACAACCCAGGCCAGGCCTGGTGCCTCTCCAAAGTGAAAACTGACTCTGGTCTGCTTTTCTTTTGCTTTCAGCAGCATGTCAGCCTCAGCCATCATCTCTGCTGGCAGCAGCAGTGTCAGGAGACACCAAGCAACACCTCTCCTGGCAGCTGGGTGTAGGTGGGGAGGGATGCAGGTGTTCCAGGAGGCGTTGGCATGTGGATGCTTTCAGAGCGCTCTGAGCTGGCTCCTGGCACGGTTTCTGTGCTGTTTGCAGTACACAAATACCTCTGCCCTGCCGTGCCCAACAGCTCTGAGGGCAGGGAAGGACTTGGCCTGACTTCCCCCACCCTCTGCTCGTCTTCTGCACGAGGCTGCTCTGCTGGTTTGGTGCTCAGGAGGCTCCGTGCTGGGTTCTCTCACCCCTGCATGAGGCAGATGTGTTTCAGGTTGTGTTCTGCAGTGGCAGCTGAGCCCAGGTGGCCATGAAATCCCACCCCTTCCTCAGCACTGATCAGCTCTGCGGGGCTTTGATTGTGGGGCTTTGCATCCTCGATGCAGTTTTGAGTTTGCCTCTTCACAGGAATCTTTGAACCCTTGGATCAATCAGACAGGGGTAGAAGAAACCTGCTTTTATGTTTTCCAGCCTGTTTGTTTTTGTTTGTTTGCTTGCTTTAAATATCTTTGAAGTACCTAAGAGGTGTTTAGGGATGAAACAGGCAGGATTGACCATCCCTCTGCTGATGCAGGCAGGGAGATGGTGGTGCTGTACCCCCTGCCAGCCCGTGCCTGGGGCTGGGATGCTGCCCAGGGACAGGGATGTTCCTGCTCCGTGGTTTGCTCAACCCTCCTGAGGAAAACTGACTGTCAGCCGAGGGATGTGGCTGTCTGAGACCAGCATCCTGCTGACAGTGGGACAGCCCTGCTCCCTCAGGCTGTGATTTCACTGTCTAGGAAGCATTTGGCTTCCTCTGGGCAGACGAGTGCAGGGTCACATCCCTAACGGCTTCAGCATGGAACCTGCCCCATCCCTACCAGTCACACTGAGTAAGTGTAGCAATTCAAATTGCTTAATATTAAATATCCTCAGCTCCATTTGATTTTTTTTTTTTCCCAGTAGCTGATGGGCTGCAGCTCAGCCTTTTTTCCTTGTGAAAATGAAAGCCCGAGGCCGTGCTGGTTAATTGGAGCTGCTTACGCAGGGGTTTGATGGATGAGGGTGTTGACAAGCTTTTTGGCCAAGTAGAAGGCAAGGATGCAAGGTGGTCTGGTTGCTTTATTGGGCTCTGATAGCTGGAGCAAATGTTCCCATGTGCCTGCAGGAAGGTGTCCAAAAGACCTGTGTCTGTGGTGGGAATGCTGCTTCCATGGGGTGAAAAATCCAGGGCTTCTGAAGGATGTCTCTTCATTATCTTCATAATGAGTTTTTTTCTAAATCTGAGTAACCTCTGCTGTTACAGCTGTTAAATCATTCCAGCAGCACTGATGGAGGGGGGATGAACCTCTGAGTCATTTGGATTTAAACTGAGTAATTTAGCACTCACTTCAGACTGCCCCAGTATTGGCTTTAGGAAGTTCTAAAATATCCTTTCCAAAGTGTTAAGAAATATTTAATGTTCTTCCCTGCATCCATGTGAAATACAGCAGAGGAAATGCTCCAGGACCTGAGGAGAAGACCTTGTGCCAGTGAAACTCAGGTGCTTGTTTGATCTTGGTGCCAGGGGAGACAGCAAGTGCTGGGAGGGAGGAGGAGGAAGAGGCCAGTTCTTGAAGTCCGTGGCAGAGAAGGCACAACGTGGCTTTTGGCAAAGCCATTCATTAAATCAAGGGATCTCTTGTTGTGGGGAAAGAGAACTTTTTGGAAATTTTTGGTTCTGGGAAGCCTGAAGTTCCCTTTCTCACCCAGTTAGAATTACTTTTTCTCTTTTAAAGGTTTTTTATGACTGACCATGGTCTGCTTTGGTGCTTCACTGAGCAAGGCAAGGCCAGACCCTCAGCTTGAGTCACAGTAATCTCTTGACTGACCTCAGGAACCATCCTCCCTCACCTGGCAGGGAAAAGCACTCAAACAGACTTTTGCTTACAAAAACCCCTGGCAGCTTGTAGGGACAGAGCTCATGGATTCCCAGCCCAGCGTGGGCAGCCGTGTTCCGATAGCTGGGAATTGCCTGGCTGGTGTGAGCTGGTGGCTCATCCCAACAGCATCCAGGAGGAGGGATCAAGTGCATTCCCCCCCTCTTTTTAGAGGATTTTGCTGTGAGTGTTTGGCTGCAAAGCTGAGACGTGGTTCCTGTTTCTCTGCCCTCCCTGCCTCAGTCTGGAGGACACAGCGTGTCCTTGGGCCTGTCTGGCTGCTGGAGATGTTGCCCCTGTTAATTACTGTCACTTTCTTGCTCAAACTCAGTTTCTTTTTGATCTCTGCTTGTTCAACACAAGCTGATAATGGAAGATGGGGAGGTCATGAGACTCTGCTGAATCCTGGCAGAGAAAATCCTACCCTTAGAATAGAGTCAGGTGCTCCTGCCAAGTCTATCACACTGCTCCTGAGTTAGCCCTGGGGTTACATGTCTCCTCCCAGCCTGCTCCACCCACTTCAGCTTATCTCCCAAAAGATCCTCCTGTCCCCACAACTGTTAATCCATTAAGCAGACGATTGCCTGGGGGGGGTATGGTTAGAGGAGGCTGTGCCTGACATGGCTCAAGCTTCCCATAAGCTCCCAGGCTTGGATTTGACTGTGAGGTGTTGCATGATTGGGTGCTCTGTGTTTGCTGCAAATACACCCCAAAATACTTCATTCTTTGACCCAGATTACCAATGCTTTGTTTGCAAGTAAGCTTTATTCCAGCTGTGGTTAGAGAAAAGCCAGTGCCCAGTGCACGTTTGGAAAACTGAAATCAAAGACATGCCCAACATCACGGGACTTAGTGTTGTAAGGCTACAAGTAACATCACCTTGTACTCAAAGATTGCAGCTTTCCTACACTGGTTTTGCTTCCACTGGGGGAAATAAATAGGAAATAAGAAAAACATAAATATCTCCCTTGTGCCACCTTTATCTCCAAGGAGGACTCTTGCTCCAAGCCTTATCTCTTCCACGTGAATGTGAAAGCTCCTGAGTGTCTCCTTATTCCCTGTCCCCACCTGAGAAGCCTCTGTGGTAGCTGCTCGCCCTGAGTGCAGTCAGCAAATGCCCCAGGGCTCCTGGGTGCTGTGTAGATGTGCAGTATTGCTGTTATTTCAGTTATTTTCAGCCAGTTGCTCAGCTGTCAGGCTGGATTCTGGAGATGCAGAACCTGGGTGACACGTAGGCAGAGCATCTTCTGCCAAGTCAGCCAGACAAGCATCTTGATTCAAAAGGAGCTTCTCTTTGTTACCACATACTGTTTGTAGCTTTTTTAAAGGAGCAGTTTTACCATGGAGTTAAAAAAAAAAAAACCTGCAAGATTCTTATTCTGGAGCAGGTTTTTGTGGAGCTCGGGGTCTGTCTGGGAGGTTGGTATTTGCTTGGCTTGTGCTCCGTGTGCCAGTGGGTTCAGCTCCTCAGAGCAAACGTGCTGGAGCCTGATCTTCCCAGCAACAGATGGATCATTCCTGTCCTTGTGGCTCCCAGTTCTGCCATGGAGAGCTGATGGAGGAGCTTGCATGGGCTGCCCAGAGCATTCCTGAGGAATGATGTGACATCAGGTTGAAAACAACCTCCCCACAGCTTCCCCTGGCCCTTTATTTTCACCTGGACTCTCCTTTCTGTTGTAAGCTCTGACCCTTGGCTTTTGTCTAGATTATGTAGCCAGAAAACCCCTGAGATAACTGATAGGGTTATTTACACTGTGCCCTCTGGCTCTATCCTCACAGAAGGGCCCAGAGCTGTTGGGATTCCCTGCTCCTTCCCTGCCTGCAGGACAGGGGGTAAGCAGATGGTCCTTCTCAGGACGGGCACACAACAGCTCGGCGCCAGCATTTTATGGCACAGTCATCGTAAATAACTGATATTATTTGCTTTCTCTATTTAGAGAAAAGTATTGTTCTATCCCAGTAACAACTGGGAAAACAAATGCCACCATTTATCAGGCGAGTGCTGACAATAATAGAGGTCAAGTGGATTTATAGTGCCAGAACCCATTATGTGTTTGAAGACTAATTAAAGCCTTAGATGAGATGCTTGTCCTACTGGAGGCTGATTTTTTTTTTCCTTATTTTTTTGCTTGCTGCTGTGCTCGATTCCCCCTCCCCCTTTCCTCTTTAAGAGCTTTGCTGTAATAATGGAGCAGGAGCTTGACAGAGCTCCCCTGATTAGATGTCAGCAGCGTATGATTTGAGATGCTCCACGAGCACTGGGATCGCTGGACCGTATCTCCACTGTCACTCCTGAGCTTGGGAGGGTTTCCAGACCAGTATTCCACCCCAAACAACTGGCTGGCTGGTCTAATTTAATTATTTTGAACAATATTTAGAGTTGTCTGCCAGAATCAAGGTTTGGGTCTGTAACAAACCGGGGGAGGCACTGTCCAGGGCAGGAAGAACTCACCCCAAAGACAAATCAGTATCTTGGTTAATACAGATACAGAGAGAAATGACCTTTTCATGAAAATACAGCAGGAGCTTATGCCAGATTTGGGGTCTTTGGGGTGCAAAGCCTGTGCTCTGTGGGGTAACCACTGAGCCGTGCGTGAGGCTCACTCGGGAACACTGGAGGCAGGGGGGGGCCTGATTTGGCTGTACAACCTTTCCCTGTTGGTCTTCCGTGGGGTCCTCTGTCAGGTTTAATTGTGCTTCCCCTGGTGCAGCTACCCAGAGGGGCACAGCCTGTTCCTGGCCTGCAAATAGAACTGTCGCTCGATCCGCGGCGGGGGAGCCTCGTTTCCCCTCCATCCGGGAGGGAGTAGGCAGCTCTCGGAGCTGCTGGGGATGGGGGAGAGCCTTGGAGTTATCAAAGCACATGTCAACTTGATGAGAGCTCCTGGCAGGGCTCCCTGAGTCGCTGCTACACATGTTCTGCTCGATCTTGTCAAGTGAAATCTTGGGAGCGCCCGTTGGATGTGGAGACTGTTCGTGGAGGAGCAAAACTCTGCCTGCACTGTCTGCCCAGCTCTGTCCTACCACACATTCCCACAGGATGATCCCATCACCAACCTCTGATAAAACTTCCTTGTGTTTTCTGTGGCTGCATCTCACTTTGTAGTGAGGTGCTGCTGGAGAATTTTTGCTATGTTAGCATCCAGGAGTTGGGCTTTGATCCTTGTGGGCCTCCTCCAACTCAGAGTATTGATATTATGATACCTCCTCTAATTGCACCCTGAAAACTGAGGACTTGCCTGTCCTGGTACAGGAATAGGAGCCCTTCCCTCTGGAGACCACAGTGATCCTGCCCTCCCAGGCACTGTGAAGCTGGTGGCAGATTCCACCAGGAAGGAGGTGGCTCCTTCATCAGGTTTTCAAACACAAGAACGTGAAAACCGTTAAACTCACCTCAGGAACCGAACTGCAAAAGCAGAAAGTTAAAATAAATTAAAAAAAAAAAAAATCCCCTTGGTTGCTGAGATCAGGGGTTGGGGAGGAAGAGATTTTGAAAAAAAATATTTAAAAAAGAAACAACACCCCTGAGCAGTGAAAAGAACAACATCCAAGGAGCTGCAGGGAAACAGGGCATGAATGCAGCCAGTCAGGAGTGTTGCTCAGCTGATGTTCACAAGAAGGTTTCAGCTTGCCCTGCTAGAGACCTCAGCAAACCTTCGAGACAGAGAGAGCATTTAGAAATGCCCCTGAGGTTTTCCGTTACTCTGCAGCAGGCTTGGTAAACATGCCAATAAATGCTGGAGAGACAGGAAAAAAAGAAACAACCTTCCAGAGGAACAGACCCGAGTTTTCAGCTGCTCAATCCTTCGCATCCACGGCTGCTGCCGCCGCTGGTGATCAGCACTGGGGAGAGAGAGGCAGAGTTCAAGCTTCTGCTGGGTATTGAGTGGTGCTGCAGGTATTGCTGGGAAAAACAGCTTGGAGGAGGCTGAAAGTTACTCCTGGAGCCATCTGAGGGAATGTCCTGGGTGGAGACAGAAAGTTAACGGGACTCCTGTCGCGGGGCGCTTGTGAGTATGGAAACCTCTCTGTAAAGGGGAGAAACTGCCTGTGTTGATCCAGTTTCTGGTGGCCCTGAAGGATAGGGCCCCTCTTGATTCCTCCTGCTGCTTGTTTTAATGGTGCTCCTCACGGTGAGGACAAAAGATATTCAGCCCCGGCACTGGTTGGGTTTTCTCCTGGAAGAAACAGCCAAGTTGGGAGGCTCTGGAGTTGATTGTAACTCCAAACTTCTTCCTCTCTTGGCTCAGCTGTGTGTAAACCCCAGAGGGTAGAAGAGAGACACCAGCATCCAAACAAGTGAAAAAGACAAGTTGTTCTGCTGGGGGAGTCTCAGCTGACTGTATTAAATTAACAATGGGGAGGGCAGGTTTCCTCAGCTCGGAGATTAATGGCTGCTGGCCAGCGGTTCAGAGCTGTTGGAAAGGCACAAAAGCACCTGAGGATGGAGGTGTGTAATTAATGACTCTTTAGATGGCTGGAAATGATGTGTGTTTATCTAATGGGACACACTTTGCTGCTTTCTTGCTTTCCTGGAAGTGGCTGTTAAAAGCTGTGACGCACGTTCGCTCCCAGGGGCTGGTCTGGCCTCCTGGGCATCGCTCTGAGACCCAAACGTGCTTCTAATCAGGTGTTTGCGGGTGACTTTTGTTCCAGACCCACCTTGCTGCTCCACAGGTGAGGCTGGGGGTTGTTCTGAGAGCCGTGAGCAGCAACAGCAGTGTCCAGAATGTCATGGTGTGTAACTGGGAGCCACTGGGAACAACCCATCTCTGCCTTCCCCTCCCTGAGCTCCTGCCTGAGCAACGTGGCAGCAGCCAGAAGCCTTCACCCATTTGGCAGCTGCCCTGCTGCCTCACAGGGAGCTTTCTTTGTGAAAAGGGTGCTCAGGTGTTGGAAGGGGCTGCCCAGGCAGGTGAGGGAGTCCCCATCCCTGGAGGAGTCCAAGGAACGACTGGACGTGGCACTCAGTGCTCTGGGCTGGGGGACAAGGTGGGGATGGGGCACAGCTTGGACTCGGTCTGGGAGGGTTTTTCCAACCTAAATGTTCTGAGCTGCTGCCAGTTGAGCACCTGGCTTTGTACTGGGGAGGAGGGTAAAGTTTGATAGAAATGACACTGCTCATCATTCCTCGTGTTCCTCGTTCTCCTGTGTATTCCCATCAATATCTGTTCTGCACCTCCTCGCCAGCCCTGATGTCAGTCCCTCTGAACTCAAAGCTTGGTAATGAGTCACCTCAGAAAGAAGCTGGTGCTGATGTGCTTTTTGGAGCAGGGAGGCAGAAACACACGGAAATATTTTGCTGATTTGAGTCTTTATGGCTGCAAGAAGAAGTCACTTCAGGGGAGGGAGGGGCACCCACCTTCAGGTCACTTGTAGCCAAGCTGTGGTGGGTGTGCACGACCCTTGGTAATGTCCCAGCTGGTCTGAGCTTGTTTCATATCCCATGAAGCTGAGCAGGGCTGAACTTTGAAAAGCAGGGGTGTCCTTGGAGTTGGTGCAGTTTAGATCCAGCTGTGGTGGCATCTGGAGCCCTGGCTGAGCTGGGTGTGTGTTCCTGCAGGAGTCCCTGTTGTCTGGGGGCTTTTGCCGTTTATTCCCCATGTTCTGCTCACGGTCAGTCTTGATTTATGACTTTTGTGCCTTCTCTCTGTTAGGTTTGTCCAGGGAGCAGCTCCATGGGCTCAAACAGGGTCTGTGGTGGCTGCTCTGACAGGCAGTGGTGCTGGTGGTGATGGGAAGCTGAGGAATGGTCAGGTTTGGTGAGTTTGCTGCTGTAGGAACCACACAATGCTCTGTGGTTTCTGTTCTCAGGGCTCAGCTTGGGGATGGGTTTCCACTCACCCAGGCATTCATTCCCCCTCCCCCAGGATTTCCCCTGAAGCCTGGAAGTTGTCATGGGACCTTGAACGGAGAGCTTTGGCTTCTGCCCTGCGTGGTGTTGCTGGTTTGGGATGTCATGTGGGAATCAGCTCAACGGAGCCTTCGGGAAAGATCAGGGAAAAGGGGAGCAGGAGAGTGGAAAGGCAGGAGCTTTCCCAGGTGTGGTGGAGGCATCCCAGGGCCATTTTATAAGGACAGAGCAGCTGGAAGCAGGTTGGAGGGAGTTTGTGGAGACAGAGGTTTGGAAATCAGGAGTCAGAGCCGAACTGTGTTTCACCCACTCTGTTGTTGTTGGAATGCTATGTTAAGATGAATTTTGTGAAATATCAAATAAATATGAATGCTGCCAAATTTTGATTTCTCTGTCAGGTTCAAGGCAAGGTTGGGCCTATGACAGTTAGAAGATACTTGCTCCTTCATTTAATTTTCCAGCCCTTGTGTCTGTAGAGAAAAGCTCAAAGTTGAGTCCCAGAAACATTCTTCAAGTTAAAAACATAAAGATAAAGCAACAAATCCACAGATGTATTATTAAACTATATCTTTGTTATGATTTTTCTCAATGCCTGTCCCATGACTTTTGTGGTTTTGAGCAGGGTTTGTAACTCCTGAATTCCAGAGACCCCGTTTGAGATCAGGGTTGTGTGATCTGGGTACTGGTTCAGCGGTGAAGGCCTCACACAGCCCGAGCTTGTGCTGACTGTCCTGGGATAGCGCTTTGAAAAAGACCAAAAACAATAAAGAAAAACCCTCCATTTAAATCTCAAGGCCAGCACAGCTGCAACATCCCATCCCTTTGACTTTGCAGTGAACCAGAGCAGAGGATCTGCCTGGTTTGAGTTTTCTCTGTGTGACGTGGGTGCTGTGGGTGAGTGACACCCCCCTGATGTGAGGGTGTGTTGTTTTGCAGGAGCCAGGCCAAAGAGACTCCAAAGGAACAGCATGGACAGCTTAGACCTCCTCAAGTTCCCTTCTGAAAAGGTAAGCAAAGATGTCTGGCCTCAAAGATTAAGTGTCAGTAGGAATCTGTACACAGATTCCAACTGTTTTGTTGACTGGCTTCATTTGCAGGGAAATATGCAATTAGCAGATATCACTGGAGTCAATGGGATTAACCAAAGAGGTTTTCTAGAGAGCTTGGAGGAGAGAAATAGCTGATCTAACTAAAAAGGCACTTAACACTCAAAGCTGAAAAGCCACTTCTGTGCTTCTTTGAAAAAACAGCCCTTTCTTGGAAGGATAATCGTGAGCGGTTTAGCCCCTGCAGGGGCTGGTGGCAGATCCTGGTGCCTTGTCACCCCAGTGGAGTGACAGAGAGGGCAGATGCAGGAGCTGGAGCGTTGCAGGAAGGTTCTGTTGCAGGGGCTCCAAGGATTGCCTCTGCTCCGCTTCGCTGCTGGGAATGTCACATCCAAGCAGATCAGCGTTTTCTCCGTGTCCCCAGGGCAAGAGCTGTTCCTGCAGCCAGCTGGGAGGCACTGAGCCTTTCCAGCTACAGGGATCATTTAAGTCTCTCAGCAAATCCTGCTCAGGATGTTCTGCCTGCCCAGCAGCAGGCACTGGTGCTGCTGTGGGGCTCAGTCATGCCTGTTCCCAGAGGAGGTGGCCAGGCAGGCAGCCACGCTCTGCCTTTTTGGAATGTCTTTGGCACAAATAATTTACATTCATCCAGTGCTTTCCAGGCACAGCTCTCCTGAGCATCCCAGGGACAATTTCCCCTTTACAGAACTGTCACAGAGAGGAAAAACTTTTTCAAGCTGCAGGTGGGTGGAAATGGTCAATGGGAAAAAACCTCAGGCTTGAGAAACCATTTGGGAGCCCGAACATCCCAGTAAGCGCTGGGAAGGCCAGACAGAAGCCCCTCCCTGAATTGACTGTCTTTGGGAAATAGTTTCCATGTGCCCTGATGTGTTTTTATCAATTCTCTCAGCTGCCCCTTGGCCATTTTGGCCCCAGCTCTCAGCAGTGTGACTCCATCCCCGGGGTGTCGATGGCAGGGACAGCGATGTCCGATGTCAGGGGACATTGGATCGTGTGTCCTCATCGGAGCAGCACAGCCCAGAGGGCTGCCTGGGGGGCTCTGCTGGTGTGTGACTTGCTGCTGATGCTGTTAATGCTGTTGGTTTCCTGCTCTTTGCCGTGACAGCTGAACATCGTTCAATAGCTCAGGCAGGGTCACGGATTTCAGGGGTTTCATGGGGAGGATGGAGTCAGCAGGAGCTGTGGAGTCAGGTGTGAGTACTCCTGTCCCTCCTGCAGTGGTCCTGGGGGGTGTGTGTGAGTTCCCCTCTACTTGAGGCAGTGTTTTGGATGCTGTTCCCCTTCCTCTCTGCTGCTCTGCTCATAGGGAAAGGGGATTACAGCCGTGGGAGAGGCTTGTTTGCTTTGAGCTCGCTGTGGTGGGAGTGATAAGACTGTAAGGTGCAAACCAGTGAACTGTGATCTCTGCAGCATCCCCTCAGTATTGTCTCACCTTCTGCCCACCAGCTCTGCCAGAGGCAGCCTCCAAAGTCAGCAGGTCAGGAGCTCCTGTCCAGTGTCTCTGCACTGAGTCATGTGTTGGGGCAGACAGACATGCCAGGGAATATCCACGTTGGTTCTGAGGGCCCCAGCAGATTGCAGGAATCCTCCTTCCTGCTCACCCTGTTTTCTGCATCCTGTGCCCTTTTCCTTGGTTTGAGCTTCTCTGGCTTTAGCTCCCAGCCTTTGGTTCTTGTTTATTCCTCTCTGTACCAGACTAAAATCTCTTTATCACATGCTGGGTTTCACCCTGAAGGTGCTTTACGTGCCGTAATTGAGTCATCTCTTCTGGCTGTCATGCACCAAGCAGTCTGAGGGCTCCAACTAAGGCATTGTAAGACAGTTTCTAGTTCTGAAATATATTCTTGTGGCTGCTTTTCAAGCTGTGGACACCAGCCTGGTTGCACTGGTCCCATTAACAGCATCCAGGGAAATGAATCTCTCCTTACTTGTTCTCACTATTCCTGTTTGCAATCTCTGCCACCTCCATTTCCCCACACGTTACCTGGGGGTGATAATCCTGTATTTATGGCTGTGGGAGGACTGAGCACAAGCATTTAAGGGAGCAGAGAGGGCAGGAGTGAGACTGCTCACAGCCTTCTGCTGTACTTACATCACCCTGCTGTCCCCTCATCCTCCTGGTGGTGTGAGGGTTGGCAAAGAGCTGGATGGGACTCCAACCATCCATGTCCATCTGCCTTTTAGGGCCCTTACCCTGTGGTTTCCTTCTTGCTGTAGACAGTGGGAGACTCTGAGGCAGGCAGTGCTCTGTCTGTGCTGGGAGCCAAATCCTAGAGGTGGAAAATGCTGTGGAGAGCATCCTTCCCTTGGACCTGGTCGGGTTATCCATGGCTCAGCATGGGCTGGGCACTGGGAACGAGTGGAGATACAGCCAGTGGAGGGACTTGAGCCAAGAGTTTGGTATCCTGGGCAGGGTGAGCTTGCCACTCTGTTTAAAGGAGGTTTTTAGGAGTGCAGTTGGCAGGAGTCACTCGCAGCAGTGCCTGTTTCTGCACCTGTCATCCCTCATTCCCTGTGCCCATAAATAAACCAGCCCTGCTCCCACCTGCATACCTGGGGGTTTTAAGAGGATGCTGCTTCTCCCTGTGGAGGAGTTGACTCCTGTGTGTTGTTTGGGTGATGCCTCCTCCCCACTCATTAAAACCACACACTGCAGGGGACAGAGCAAGTGTCCTGGTTCAGCCCTGCAGGTGGTGAGTGGCAGCTCCCACCCTCCAAACCCCACAGGCACCTCGTGCTCCCGTGTCTCCCGTTCCCTGGATACGTGCCAGAAGAACTCCACGTAAACCTGAGACATGCAAGTGGTGCAGTGACTGCTTCTTGCTTTCCCAAGGACCAGAATGGGGACAGCCACCACGTTGGAGACCTGAAGATCTCGGGAAAAGAGTTCCTGTCGTTGCCTGCGAGGACGAGGAAATACCGGGAACACCAATCCAGTTCGGAGAGGAATTCCCAGGGGCCGAGTGCATCACCCTTGGGTGCTGGTGAAGTCCGAGTCCAGGTGTCACAGTCGGTAGGAAGATGATCTTTATAGATTCTGTATTTTTTATTTTAGTGCTGATTTGGGAGTTTCTTGCAGAGAATGTTCTCATTTCATTTCTAACGTGGGGCAGGGGTGGCCTTTTGGCTGGAAAACAGAGCCCACGTGTAGCTCTGCTGTGGGTAATTTGGCAAACTTGGGCAAATCATTTTGCCTCTTTGAGCCTCAGAATTACTGGCCATTTAACAGGGCAGTGGTACCAAACCTCCACTACAAACTGGTTTATGAGAGACTGGTATTCAGCTGTGATATTTGGGACCTTCTCTTGAGGGGCAGGAGTTTGGACCTGAGCTTTCCTGGGACTGTCAGGATGCGATGCCTTGAATTCCAGGAAAACACAGCAGTTTGGAGCCCTTGCTTTGTTGAGCTTGATTTATCAGCCTCCTGGGGCTCGTGGGGAGTGGGGCTTGTTGCCTTCAAGACACAGAGCCCTTCTCAGGCCTTTGATGAGCAGCCAAAAGCACCGGTTGCCTTTGCCAAATGTGGGACCGTAGGCGTTGTTCCCCCTCGTCTCCTGCTCACACCGACAGGTCATTGTGCAGAGTGGTCTGTTAGAATTCATCAGTCATTAGGCAGAGATGATAGAAATCATTGTCCAGGAGCTTCTCTTTGGAAGCAGTGCAGGTGGAGCACATTTCCTCAGGGGCAGGAGCTGCCCCAGTGTCAGGGATTTGCAGGTCACTGACCTGTTGGGGAGCTCTGACTCAGCCTGTGCTTGTCTCCCCCGATGATGATGGGGATCCATGTCCTGAAGAGCTCTCCAGGTGCCTTTTTGATGTCTTCAACCTGACAACTGAGCCGTTTGTGGGGCCGTTACCTTCCGTTTGTGTTGATGTTTGTTGTGACACAGAACAAACACAAATACCGGGGAGGTTTTCCTGCAGCTGTGTTGGTTTTGTTCTGGGTCCTGGAGACAGGGAATCACACCCATGGCATGTTTCTGGTTCGTGGGAGGGGGCTTGGAGATATCTGAACTCTCTGATCTCAAGTGAGAAGCCCCAAGTCCTCAGCTTGTTGCCAGGAGATATGAAGAGTAACAGGGAAGATCAATGATCTCATGGTGCTTGGAAGTATTTAGGCTTTTGCTTTATACTGAGTCTGTAACACACTATCACAGCCCTGATTATGCAGTGATTCCAGATGGAATAAATCCAAGCCAGGAAAGATAGGCCTATTTTTTCTTGGCATTTAAGAAAAGTGAAATTAAATATTTTCATGCTGGGTCTGGGCTGCAGAGCTTGGGATGAAGCCTGGCTGTGGAGTGGGGGGTGCTTGAAAGTGTTTCTAGCCCTGAGTCCTTTGTTCCTGGTCTGTGGATCATGGGGAGAACATATCCTGCTCTACCTGTGTGCATGGGTGTGTGTACACATCCCTTTTTACCACAGGCATTCCTGATTTTCAGTTCTCTGGCCACTGGAGACAGGATCTTTACACTAACTGGGGTGTTTTTTTTAGACTTCTCTGAGCTCATTCTTCTTTCCCAACAGTGCTCGTGGAAATGGTCTGATGGGAAAAGCATTTCCTACTGCTCACCGGTGCAAACATGATCATTGAGAAGGAAAACAAAGCTCATCTGAGCCAGAAAGGAGGCAGCAGCATGGGGGCACACAAGGCAATACAAAGGCAGAAAAAAAAACCCCACTCCTGCCAGAAATAGCCTTGTATTTTTAACTCAGACATTCAGCCAGAGACCAAACAAAAGCCACGCTCCATCAAGAGCCAGGAAAAAGCTTTCCTTAGGAGTGTAGCTGTGGATCCTTAGGCTGTGTCTAAAAGGGGCCCTGTGGGACCTTGTCAGCCACTGGTGACCTCTTGGCAGTGGGGTTTGGTGAGTGGCCATGACAGGGCATCTCTGTGGGACCTTCTGGGGGACACAGTGGGGTCACTGCAGGGGAATTCTGTTGTGTGGGTGCTCCCAGCCTGGCTCTGTAATGTTTTAAGTGAATGTTGTCTTGCCAAAAGCAAAGCAACCCGTTGCCTTGTGTCCTGCTGTTGTCCCCTCTGTCAGGGGGGTGCTGGTTCCGGGGAGGGGGGGGGGGTGGTTTGAAGAGCTGCAGTTCCCATCCATGGGAGCTTTTATTAATCAAACATAGCAAACCCCTCCCAAATGGGAGAGGAGCTTTTCCAGGTCAGGGACTTCAGACAAGAATCTCCCCCAGATTCCTCATTTTGTGAACGCTCAGAGCGAAAATTCCCTTTAATCCATCAGTAAACAGCAAGTCCTTAACTCGAGGTGAGCTCTGATGGTTGATCTAAGGATCAACCCTGCTGTCCCACCAGCTCAGGCTGCACACGTGGTCCTGTGTGCTGCTCTCCCAGGGTCCATCTGCAGAGGGGAACCCAGGCTGTGTTCGGGGATTCCCAGGAAAAAACCTCATCCCAGGACTCCCAGGTGGAGTGATGCAATCTCTGGATAAAGTCCTGCTGTCAGCACAGCCACTGACCTCCTTCCCACAAGGGGCTTGTGCAGCAGGGAGGTCCCCCGGGATGGGGAGTTCCCGGGAGAGCAGTGCCCGAGTCAAAGCTCCTGGATTTCCACCCATCCTCTGCCTCGTGTTTACCTTCCCCTTCCCCCTCCATGTGCTGGGGTAACGCTGCCTCCCTGCCAGCCCCGGGGAGGTGACAGAGGCGTGATGGTGGCTGCAAAGTTGCCTGAGCTTCGGATGGCAGGAGCTGTGGTGGTTGTTATTAGCATTGGTGATGATGCTGCTAATTACTGAGCTGCTGGGAAACTCCCCGTGGGAGGGGGCGGGACAGGGGAGGGGAGGCAGGGAAAAGTGCAGGGAGGCGAAGTGAGCCGGGGGATGGAGAGGAGCCTGTCCCTCCTGGCAGCTCTGTCGGGCCCAGAGAGAGGGGCTCAGCCTGCTGGCAAAGCCGTGGGGATGCTGGGATGGATAGGAGAAGCCATGGCCCAGGTGCTGCGTAAGGTAGGAGAGCGTGGCAGGTCCCTCCCTGTGCCTCGGACCTTCTGCTGCTGCTGTGCTGGTGCTGCACGTGTTGCTCACTCAGGAGGGTCCTGTGGCTGGTGGGGCAAGAGAGGGGCTTCCTTACCCCTCCCATGGCCCCATGAAGTGGGGGGATTTCCCCACTGGGAAGGACCAGCACTGCCTGGATCTGGGGATGGGCAAGGGCAGGGTCCTGTCCACCTCTGAGGTCAGGTGTGGAATCCTCAGGGCTGTGAGTGCCTGGTTCTCCACAAAGGTGGGTTTGGTCTGGGAGAAGCTGGTGAGGGTGAGACATGTTTGGTCACATTTTTGCTCTGTTGCAGCAGAGCTCTAAACAGAAGGAGCTGCGTTAGAGCTCGGTCCCTGCGCCTGAAGTTGTGGACAGACAGATCCAAGTCCCTCTAAATCCCTCCCTGGGACTCGTGCAGTGCACACCTTCTGAGTTTCCTCTTTTAAAATGAACATCAAAGCAGAGGTTTTGTACTACATGAAGCTTGCAGACATCAAAGACTTGCTCCTGAATTTAACCCCCCTGCTCCACTGTGGAGAAGGTCATAATGCTCCTGCTTGGGATTGACTTGGTAAGAGATGTGTTTTAGGGGGTTACCAGAAGGTAACTAGAAGGTTACTGGAAGGATGGGATTTTTCTAACACTTCAAAAATATCAGAGATCGTGTCCCTCACCCTCCTCTCTGATAGAGCAACCGCTGTGGAAGAAGGAGAGGATCCATAGAAGAAAGGGGGTTGTGTATTCCATAAAAGACTGCCTGGGGAGGGGCTGGGGACCTGCCTCAGTTCTGGGCCTGGTGTTTAAGGGCAGCACTAAACTGAAGTCTTTGAGATCACTGGGGCTGTGCATGTGCCAGAGCTGCACTATAATGGTCAAGGTCCAACAGCTGGAGCAAAAACCATGGGGAGAGAAGAGGATCCTCTTCCCCTCCCTGGGGATCTGTGCTCTAGAAATGGTCGAGTTCCTCTGGACTCTCCCCTTCCCAGGGACTGCACCAGCTCGACGGAGCTCTCCAAACCTGTCCCCCACCCTGTCCTCAGCAAAGACCATTTATAGTCAAGAGAAAGAGGAGCTGTGTTTGATTGCAGTGACGACTTGCAGAGATGGGTTGCTGATGTATTTAGACACTGAACAATTTTCAAGCTGCATCGCCAGACGTTCCCTAGGACTAATGTTTTTATAAGGCCTTTTTTATGATTACAGTGAGAAGCAACCATAAAAGAAGGGAAAGTTTTTGTAGATCAGAGCTCCCCGCCCCAAAGGCAGGTTGCCAGAGCTCTTTTGATGGTTTTCTGTCTCGTGATTTCCTGGGGGATTGTTGGGTTGCAGGATGCTCGTGGTTGACCCTCTGCCTGGCCTGCAGGTGTGAGGGTTCAGTGCTGGGCTCAGTGGCCGTGGCAGGGAGGTCCTGCCTGTCCCTGCTGAGCCACGTGTTGTGCAGGCAGTGCTCAGGTGTCAGGTGTCCCCATCCATCCCCTGTGACTTCCCTGGGCACTGTGGGATGGGCTGGGTGGATGCTGGGGTGGAAGGGTGCATCAGCCTTCGGGGGCTTCTGGCCCCAGAGCATCATTTCTCTGGTTGTCTTGTTTGAGAGAAGATTAAACTGATGCTTCCTCGAGTCCCTCAGGAGCTGGAATACGGGGTTTGCACCGGGCAGCCTTTGCTGCTCTGCAGTGTCTGTGCATCTTCCCCTCTCTTTTACCATCAGGTTGGTCGCTGCTTCATCTCACTGATGTGTGAACTCCCTCAACTCGAGGGCAGTGCAAAGCACACCCTCCTTTGTCCCACAGCCTTGTTGTTTGTTTAACTTGCAGGGGTGTAATTATGCCATTAGTGTTGGTCAGACTTTCTGGTGTAAACGTGCTCCCAGAGCAGGGGGAGTGGAGAGGAAGGGAGAAGGCAGAGCCAGGGAGAGAGGGAAGGCGGCTGCTGCTAAATTTAAGCCTGTTCCTATGACACCTGGAGGCTGCTGTGGTGGTGTCAGTGCTGTTGGAAGTGAGCAGGTAAACACTGAGCCGCGGCTTCTTCTTGCAGTGTTTTATCTTCCTGTTCAGCTTGTGGGACCTTCCAAGGTGCTCCAGGCAGATGCAGACCCAGGAGGGAGGCTGTGCTATTTCCTAGCTGGAGGCAGCATGCTGCACCAGAAAGCCTTCTGGAGAGCTCGAGCCTGACAGGTACTGGGAGGCTCTTGCAGGGATTTGGGCTGTCTGGAGAAGCAGCCAGGGATGTGGTTGTCTCCAGAGAGTCACCTGAAATTGTCTGACCTGCCTTTCCTTGAGTCTCTTTGTGAAGCTGTCGGGCCCTTCTTTAGCTCCTGTGCTCTGGCTCAGGTGGGCTGGTTGCACAGATGCTGCCTGAGCCGGGAGAGGTGTTAAAAAAAACCCCTCTCCCAAATCCAGAGAGGCAGCAGAGCCAAAGCTCTTGGGAGTTCTGCAGTGCAGAGAGCCCTGACATGCTGTTCCTCACTGGGACTTTGGTGCTGGCATGGGAGGCAGGGAAATAAATGTGGGGACAGAAAACCTCTGCAGAGTGACTGCACGGAGAAGGGGGGGGAGGCGGCCGCGGTTTCTGCCTTGCGCTGCCTCTGCTGCATTCGTTGCCTCAGAGGCAAATTATCAGTTTCTTCCTTAAATATTAACAGCTGCCAGGTAATGAATTCCCCCTCTCTGTTTTATAACGGCACTAAAATTGGGATTTGCCTTGGTTTTTCTCTGTAATTACCCAAGGAGCCTGTGTGAGTGAGGGGGAGGCAGGGCAGAGCTGGGCCCCCCTGGCTCTGCTGCAGGAGTGTCCTGCCCAGGGGGACTGAGCCCAGGCATGACTGCACCAGGTGCTGCCTGAGGCTCAGGGCTTTATAGTCCTTCTTCCAAGTCCCTTTTTCTCGTGCAGAGGTGGTTTGGGGGGGAGACCAACACGCACAGCTGGAGTCAAAGCCAGAATTGCCTGCCAGGCTCCTCGGACTGAGTAGAAACGAGACCCTCTCACCACTTAGGATGCAGGAAACTTCCATGTGCTCCCTGGGACAGGGCTGATGGTGGCAGGGCACGTGGTATGGGCTGCAGGGATCAGTATCCTTCCTACTCGATGAGATGCTTTGGTATTTAAAGTCCCAGAGATAAAGACGAATTCCTTATCTCCGTCTCTGGGATGTTCTTGTTGCTTGCACACCCTCTTTCTGCGTTTTCCCACTCCTCCTGTCCCTTGTTTTCCCTCCTCCCAGACTGAGGTCAGGCTGTGAATCAAAGCCATGCTGTGTGGAAGGGAGATAGGAGGCAGGATTTAGACAAGCCTGTGCCTGTGCATCAACCACACACAGAGAAGAGAACATGCTGGCTGTGCCGCGTGCAGGGTGGTGGCCAAGCCCTTGGCTCTGCAGAGGTTACACCAAGGACCCCCAAGGTCTGGATGCTTCTCAGATCCCTTGGCATGAGGACCAGGGGAATGTAGGAAAGCACATATTCCATCCATAACTGATCAGAGCTAGAAAACTGTAAGACAGAGCCACTTACCACAGGACTCTGCTCTAGGGAGGAGATAAAACCTGAGCTGGTTGTCCAAGCACCCCCAGCAGACCTTTGTTGGAGGTTGTGACTGAATGTCTGCCACTTGCTGGTCCAGTGGTCCAGGCTGGAGGTGACTCACCAAGCTACCAAAATCCATTTTTCTTGCCTTGACTCTTTGAAAACTGAGTTTTCAGTTATTGGCACCTTAAAGCCATAATTGAGGTCTGCTCTCCTCCTTGCACAACCTTTTCTTCTGGCAAACTGTCAGCCATCAAGTGGTATGAGACAGTAAAAGAGATGTTACACTCACCATTTCCTAGAAACTGTCACTTTAAAGAGAACAGCACTAAAAAAAAAAGGGATGAATTGAAGCCAGACCCAGAGCAATAAAGCTCCAAGTGTTTGATTTCTCTCAAAACCTGGAACTTTTCATTCATTTCTCAGGTCTCTGCTGTACCTGGGGCACTTTGTGTGTTCACAGTTTAGGCCTCTGGCATTTATTAAACTGCACATGTCAGAAGAGCTCAAAGAAAAATCATAGTCCAGGTTCTCTTTGGAGGTAAATCCCTGGAGCTGAGATGGCACCAGATGACACAGAGGCCTCTGGTGACTCGGGGTTGTGTTTGCTTTCCTTCCTCAGCTGTCCCTGAGCTCCCAGCTGTGGCTGGTGGGGTCTGGTGTGCAAGGGAGCACCTGATGGATCCCCAGGGATCTCTGTGCTGGGAAGGGCTGGCTGTACCTGCTGAGCTGTGCTCTGCTATTGCTTGGTGGGTCTGCTTGGTATTGAATCTTTTCTATGCTGAGAACTTGTGTTTCTCTTTATCTAAATTATATTTAAAAAAAAAAAAACCACAGGAAATGCACCCTGCACCCCTAATATTATGTATTTTGGGTTTCCTTTAAGGACAGACCTGTGGCAGAGCAGGAGCTGTAGGATCAGACCAGTTTTGTCTGTGCCTTATCTTGGATAGTGGCTGTTTCCAGCTGCTGGGGCAGGGCTGGAGGCTCCCCCAGAGGACACAAACACAGCACAGCCTTGGGGCACGTTTGGGGTTTGTCTGTTGTTGCCCAGCTCTGGGGAGGCCAAATCGGCCCCTGTGAGCAGCCACTGGGGCATCCTGCCCAGAGGCCACTCTGCTGCCTTCACTGGCACCAGGCAACTCCATCCCAGAGTTCATTTGTGGGCAGGGAGGGGAGTTCAAGGAGCCAGTGATGGGCAGTGACCTCCTCAGGTGATGGGTTTTTCCTTAACCCACTGCTTTTGGATGGATGTGGTCCCATCCAATGCCAATCCTCTCCTCTGGATTTAGGATAGCGGAGGTTTTGGGGTCTTTCTGGGCTGTCCTTGTCACTATATTTGGACTAGGAGCAGAAAACTGAGGCTCCCTGGGAGCTGGCTGAGGGTCCTCCACGGTTGCAGGAGTCAGGAGCGGGATGTAAATCCATAAATCAAAGGAGCCTGAAACGAGGAAGGTTCAAACACCGTTTCTTGGAGCTGTCATGATAAAACCCGCTGTGGCAGCAGGAGGGTTCCCTCTGCCCCTGTCTGGGTGTGAAGGCAGCTCGGGGGCTGTCAGGGTTAGAGGTGCAGGCAGGCAATTCCCAGCTGGACAGAGGGTGTCCCTGTTTTTGGCAGTGGCTGCTGGGCAGGGCACAGCCTGTGTCAGGGTTAACGGGGCCATCAGGAGCCTCTGCTCACACCTCACCTTCAGCCTGTGTCCACGTCCCCATTAGCAGTGCTATTTTTAAGCCTCCCAAGGCAATTAACACCAATTAATCTAAAAAAGCCCAAATAATGTGTTTTTTTTAGAGCCCCTGGCTCTTTCCTGTTCTTGCAGCCCCAGCCCTGGCAGAGCTGAGCCCAGGGAAGGACTCTGTGTGCAGGCACTGCTGGGGAAGCTTCCTGGGGAGATGTGCAATTAGAGCAGGGCCCCAAACCATCCCCTAGATCCAACTTTTGCATCCTGGATCGTGCTGCCTGTGCCCACAGGGAGAGTTCCAGTTCCCTGCAGTGCTTATTGTGCCGGAGGAGAGGGGGAACCACCTTCTGCAGTGGTTCTGCCCTGACCTGAGAGCCTGCAGAGAGCGAGAGCACCGAATGTGCCTGGGGACAGGAGGTGCAGCTCCCGTGGGATGTGCAGGAAACTCCCAGGAGGACATTTTTGCTTGTATCTAAAGCCATTTGAAGGCCATCCCAGTATTCTCTGGGCACTGTCATGTGGAGCAAACCCCAAACAGGGTGGTAGTTTCATCCTGCCCTTTACAGCAGCAGGTACCAGATGCTTTTGGCTGATAGGAGAAGCTGCTCCTGCCTTTGCATGTGATTTTCATCTTACCTGTTTAAACTCCTCTGAGCAGGGCTGTGTCTGACCATCCCTGTGATGGCAAACCCACAGGTACCAGCCCCAGGAACCCTCCCTGCCCCAGCAGGGCCAGGATTTCATGTTCTGTGGGGTGCCTTGCACAACAAAGCCTTGATCTCGAACGCGGCCTTCAGGCATTACCGGAGTGTGAGTAAATAATAATTAAGATCTGGGCGTTTGCTGCAGCACGAGGGGTGTTTATGTGCAGGCTGGATGTGTTGTGGGTGCTGATGTAGATGGGTGTGCACAGATCCACCACCAGCTTCACCATCACCACCACCCCTGGTGAAGGTGCCGCATCTGTTCAGCTCCTTCTTAAAACGTCGCTGCGCTGAGAGCAAGTAGGTGTCTAAATAAAAGTCTGCTTCAGGAAAGCAGCACAGTTTTGGCAATCCAGAGACAAGTAGGGCCTTTCTGCAGAGCGATTTCAAAGCCAGTTGTCAGGAGCTTCCATTCTGAGATGCGGGGAGAGCAGTGGTTGGGGGGAGGAGGGCACCTCTGCTGCCGGAGCTTTGGATCCTTTCCATCTCCAACGTGCCCTTTGCTGGCAGTGACCTCCTGCTGCTCCACAGGCCTGGGAGTGGGGAGGTGGTGGTCTGGTGGATAGAGCAGGTGACTGGGAGCTGAGCTCCATATATTAACCTTGGCCTCTGTGCTAATTAGTCAAGAATATGGGTTATATCCTTTAAAGCAACGGAGTTATTTCGGTTTAGCAAATTACTGCTGCTCAGCTGAGACTCCACAGCCGAGCGTGGTCCTATTTCCTTCCAATTGCAAAGGAAATCACTGCAACTGGTTGTAGCTAAAACACTTGTTTTGCTGCTTGGGTGGGTGTTGGTGTGCACAGCCAGGTACCAAAGCCCTGGGTGGGGGTGAGCATTGGATACACTCCAAAAACTTTCTGCTTGTTGGCAGTCACTTATAGCCTGAGTTGTTTTAAGCAAGTAGTTCAGGTTCACTCCCAGTTTTGGTGTTTAAGGGATGCTCCAGGTTTTTGCTGGGCCAGATTGACCTCTGCATCACTCACCTTCTTCCACGGACTGGAGAGGTTGACCTGGAGCGATGATGCCTCTGCCTTGTCTCCTCAGTTAGTAAAACAAGCTTCAGGTGCTAAATCCAGCCTGGTGTGTTCCTATTAAATGGTGGCAGGGAAACCCAGCCTGGTGTGGTAAATGCTGTCAAAACCCAAGTGGAAAAGTCACTACATTAACTAGAGAGACTGTTTGAATGCACATATTGCGTCCCAGAGAGAAGCCAGAAGTCATTTCCGTGCCATGGGCACACTGGTCTCATCAGTGAGGGCTGGGCTGACCTGTGATTCCAGGGCAGGTTATTGTGTAGCTGAGGAAAAAGGGTAAGTCCAATATTAATGTGGTTGTTGCACAGAATGGCCAAATCTGGTCACAGTGGCAGGAGCTTCCAGACAGTTGGATCAGCTCTGCGAGCAGCAGAGGTGTCAGTAACACTTCAGCCAGACACCCACGAGGCACAACACGCTCCCTCCCAAAAGGAAATCAGAAATTACATTGTCACCTGCTGTTGAGCCACAGGTGGGGATTGAAGCCCTCTGTGTGGCAGCAGGGCCTGGTCCCAACAGGTCAGCACTTACTGTGTTATGGAAGGAGGGAGCGTGGGTGAGTTATTTTGATTTTGTTTGGAACAATAAAACCCCAAGTTATTTGAAATCTTAACAACAGAACCAGCTTTTAGCACCGGCGTTTATAGGGATGAGTGGGCGAGTTGTTTAAAGGGAGAGAGGAAAAAAAAAAAAAAAATCTTTGAAAACTGTCCAAGTGAGGGTGATAATTTCATGCTACCAGGGAAGCGTGTGCACGTCCTGGGTTTGGGCAGGGTGTGTATGGGCTGTGCCAGGGGCTGGGGCAGAGCACCCTGCACGGCACACTCAGTCCCTGGCTCAGAGCTGGGACCTGCTGGTGCAGGGGGTGTCTCTGCAGATCACAGATGTCTCACTCACTCCCCTTTCCTGCATCCTAAACCCAGAGGGGAAATGTCGTTTCCTCTTGTTGTTCCAAGCACCTCATGTGTGTGTGTGGGCTCTGCCCCTGGGTTGTTACCCATCTTCTGCAGGAGTCCTGGTCTCGGGTCCCACACAGTTTCCATCTTTCTAATTACTGTGTGACTCCTGGAAATAGATGTACTGGTGTGGAAAAGCATGGGCAGTTCCCCAAAGCTGCATTTGTTCAGGCTAAAGAAATCTACTACTTTTGCAGTGAAACATGAGAGTGAAGGGTAAGAGGACAGTGTAGACAGAGAGCTGAGAGTGCCACCTGGGCTCTGTCCCCATTTTGCCCCTTTGGAAAGCTGCTTCTCTTGCCTCATTTCACTGCCAGAAATCCCCATTTCACAAACGTGAGGTAAGAACAGCTCTTTGGCTGCTGCGTGGCATTTCCATCCTTCCCTCTTTAAAACCCTATTGCAGTTAGAAATTTCCCTCTGTTGAACAGTGGTACATTTAAATCAGGAGGTGCTTATGGCTGAGCAGCTTCAGAAGCTCTTGCAATAAGACAACAACAACAAAAAAAATAAAAATCGTATATCTGACAATATGAGGAGCAGGAGGACTATCAGGAGCTAAAAATGGCCCTTCAGTATTTTGGTGCTTTAAATCCAGGCGATCGTATTGTGTCTGTGTGTGTGCACAGAGCATTTGCTGCCTGTGGAGCCGAGTGTGTTTGCAGATGTAGTTTAGGAGAATCGATCCCAATCTATTTTTAAGGTAAAGTGAGTGTGGCGGGTGGGAGGTGAGGAGGTGGAAGGAAAGCTAAATATTCACGTAGCTCCACTGTGTGTTTAAGAGCATCATCTAATAACACGAGGAGGATCGTGGCAGCGAGGTGAGGGAGAGAGGAGCCTTCTCTGGAGCCCACCCTCCCCAACTCCCCCCCCCCTTCCCCCGTGCCAGGGCACCGGAGTGGCTCTGGGAGGAGCAGGGCTGTCGCTTTAAGCCTCATCTCGCACCCAGCGGGTCACTGGAGCTGGCGACTGTTCTTCACATGGCTCCGCGCTCCGCATAGATCCGCGCTCCCGGAGCGGGGCTGGGAGAGCTCCCGGCGCTGCCGGAGCATCGCTGCCCCTGCCCTGCGAGGGGAGGGAAGGTCGTTCCTGCCCGTGGACATGTGAAAGCCGGAGCCTGGGGAAAGAGCTGGCTGCTGAGGTCAGTAAGGGAAAACTCGGGTTTTGTTTGCGTTTCCTTCTTTCTGTGAAACGAGAGGCTGGATCGGGAGGAGGAGGAGGAGGAGGAGGTAGATACAGAGACACGGAGGAGAGATTCGCTCAGGCCGGGATGTGCCTGTGTATGCTCGGGGGGTTTAAAGTTTTCAGGTAGCTTCAGCGTGAACTTTTTATTATTAATATGTTTGCAACTTCATTACTGATATTTTGGCAACTTTGTGGGCTGCAGGCAGTGCTCACGCTCTCGGGGTGTGCTGTGTCTCACAGCAAGAGGGTGCCGAGGGTGGGTGGTGGATCCCTGAGCCTGGGGAAGGGACACACGGGGTGTCTGCCACCAGCCCTGCCCTCGGGAGGGGAGCGTGGAGGATTGGCATGGAAAGGGAAGTGGTGTCCTCAGCAAAGACCAGGTGAGTTTTCCAGCTCTGCCGACCCTGGAGATGATGGGCTCGTCAAGGAGTGGAGACTCCAGCCGAGGTGCTGGTGGCCAGGCACTGGGAGAGCCCCTGAGAGATGGTGCTCTTGGTGAAAACAGGCTGTGGCTTTCAGGCAAGGATTTCCTTCCACTCCTCTCCTCCAGCCCCCACTTGCCGTTCGGGAGCTCTCTGCAAACCTCCCCCTCGCTGCCTTTTCACCAGGTGAGGTGGGGAGGTTCAGAGCCTGATGTTTTGGGGTTTGGGGTTGTGGGTTCTCCAGGGTGAGGTGTTGGGGTGGTGCAGGATAAAGAAAAGCAACGTGCAGGGGACTGAGGGGCAGCGGGGCAGCCCTGGAGAAGGTGCTCCCGGCACTGGGGGTCACCAGCATCAGCAGCCCCGCTCCTGCCTGCGGGTTTTGAGGTTGGCTGCCTTGAAGAGAGCAGAGGTGAGGAGTGGTGGTGTGTCTGGTTCAGAGAGGGAGAGGCAGATAGGGAATGGCACAGAGACGTGGATGTGTGGGAATGAATATCTGCCAGGCCCTGGCACACAACGCTGCCACAACAAGGGCCACGGTTTTCCAAGGATTGTCCACCGGGGAGAGCTTGGCCCTGGGGACCAGTCGCTGGATCCTGCCCCAGCTCTGCCACTGCATCTCTGCAGGACGTGGGCAGGTCACATCTCCAGGTTGTCTGCTCCCTGAAATAAGGTGGAATTGTGGTGGACACATAAATGCCAAGGCAGTGTGTTCTGAGGGGTGGCAGTGAAAACAGCTGTGTTATCCCTGAACCCGCTGCCATCCTCACTCGTCCCTGACCCAGCCACCAACCAGATGCCTTTGAGCAGCAGCTCCTGAGGTGGATCCACTGTGCCAGATCCACTGGGATCTGTTGGGTGCTGGGCAGCAGGTCCTGCCTGCAGGTCCCCTCGGAGGGCTGGGCAAAGCAGCCCTTGAGCCTGACGGCTCCTTCCTGCCTCGGGCAGGTCTGCAAGAAGCTGAGCCTGGAGGACAGGAGGGGAACCAAAGGCAGGTCAGTGCCCTGGGGATGCCAGCTGTGGGAGGAGAAGCTGATCTGACAGAGGGACAACGTTTGGCCCTTTGGATGGCTCATGAGAGCGTCGGCAGTTTGGTTTGGTGGGAGAAGCTCCTTTTGAAGGGGATGTTTCCCCCATGGAATTACTGGTGGATGTGCCATGGCTTGGCCAGCACAGAAAGATCTGGTGGTGTTTGAGGGTCTCTGGAGCCCTGTCCCAGAGCACCCTGAGAGAGATTCAGACATTTTGGTGGGACTGAGCAGCGAGTGTGGGAAGAGCTGCATCCCGAGCTGCTGTGGGGGCAGCAGGAAGCTGTGGGAGAAGCCGCCACCTCCGGAGCGTTGGGTTGAGGGTACCTGTGACAGCAGGTATTGGTGCCTGGAGGGCAGTATGGGCTGCTCAGGGGCCAAAGAGAGACTGGGGACAGGGTGCCAATCCTGGGATGGGGCTTGGGAATGGGAATGTGTCAGAAAAGGCTCTCACGGGTGGGCAGCGGCTCCAAGGGTGGAAGTCCTGTGGGGCATCTGTGGGCTGTGATTTCAGGTGTTGGGAGCTGGGAAGTGGTTCCTGCAATTAGGTCTTCTGCCTTTGTTTAATGGCTTTCCTGACTCCCAAGTGAAAATGGCTGAGGGGGTTTAGGCACAGGAGTTGGGTTTGACTTTTTTGCCTTTCCTGGGATTGCTTCAGCCTTGGCTTCACCTGCACATCCAGAGTGTCTGGACTGAGGCATTTCTTCTGCTTGTCCTGCACGTCTTGGGCAGAGCTGGGCAGCCCAGGACCTTATCTGGTGTGAGTGAGAGTTTATCAGAGAGGAAATAGGGTGGGTTTGTGCTCCTCCACAGGGCAGTGACCTGCAGGGACTCCCAACCCCTCCCGGAGAGCCGGTAGTCCCATCCTGCAGGCAGAGGGGGAAGTGGCAGCAGGATCTGCTCCTCGCTGTCTTTCCAGCACCTCAGCTGTGGTTTGCACATCCTGAATCCACCCAGGCAGGTTAAACAGCCTGTTCATCCACCAGCAAGGGAATGTATGCAAAAGCCTGGATGCCTTCCAGGAGAGAGAGTGTGTGTCAGGAGGGAGAGTCCTGCTCCCAGGCTGTCCCAGGTTGCTCAGCGCTGTGATGAGCTGGCGGTGTCCAGGTGGGAATACCACCCTCAGAAAATGGGAACAAACCTCTAACCCCCATGAATGGGACCTCCACCTGCCTGGGATGGAGCCATCCCTGTCTTCTGTCAGGGAGCAGAGGCTCCACACTTGTCCTTGTCCCCTCATGGGGAGAGGTGTGTGTGTGTTCCGAGTGTGTTTGCAGCCAGATCTGCCCCGGGGTGAGCTCTGCTGTGCCAGCAGCCCCTGGGCTGTGAGGGCCACCAAAAGCCCCAGGTCCCTCTGCCCTGTGCAGACAAGGTTGGTTTTAATTTTGTGACAGCATCTGGCTGACCACAGGAAGGTGACAGTTGGCAGAATTTGGGCAGTTGCAGTGCTGGAAGCAGAGGATGGGGGATGAGGCCAGGCAGGGACACCAGCCATGGGGTGAGTCTTGGGGCTGGAAATCGAAGGTGGTGCCCAGGAAGCATTTAGGGACCTGGGCCCGTGGTGCCTGCTGTGTGTCTGTCCTGTGGCTGTCGCTCAGCCCCGTGTGGGGATGCCCTGGATGTGCCAGGCCCCGGGCAAGCACAGATGGTGAGCCCCGGGGTGTGATCGCACTTCCATCTGCCCTCGCAGCTCCTGCCTCGGGGCTCGGAGCAGGCTGGGAGGGAGGGAGCCAAGCACTCCGTGCCTTGTCACATTTGGGCATTTTAATTAGAGAGGTGCAGGCCTGGGGCAGGGTTTGGCTGGGGCAGTGCTGGAGGGAGCCCGCTGTCCTCAGGAGCTGCCCTGCGGCTCCCAATGTCCCGTCCCGGCTGGCACAGCTCGTGTGAGCCCCAATCGTGGCCCACGGGCACCAACCTCCTGCCCCTCGGGTGCCACCGTACCGGGAGGTACCCGGGCACACAGCCAGCCCCATCCCACACTTCCATGCACTGGCTGTTCTTCCTGCTGATTCAGAGCATCCTTTCCTCTCCCAGACACGTTGTGAGCAGGGATCCCGCCGCCCCAAATCGCAGGTTCTCTGGCAGGACGTGCCCAGGGGAATCTGCTCTGTGTCAGGAGAAGCCCTGAGCTGGGAGCTCTGGCCACACACTGTCAGGCTGCTCCTGCAAGGGGGATCTTGTCCTGTGGATCCAGGTCTGCTCTGATTTACTCCGTGTGGTTGTGGGGAAGCTGGAGGGAGGCTCGGTGTGAATGAGCCGCTTCCTCCTCTAGCCTGAAATTTGGGTCACACAACCCAACGCAGCAGAGCTGTGAGAGATGTAGTTCACCCTCGGTTCAAGCTTTGATTTCCAAGGTGCAACTGTTGATGGTTCAGAGGATGGATCCATGAACAGATCGGCACGTGGAGGGAGGTGAGAGGGGTTTTTCCCCTCCCCGATCAGCTCCCACATTGCTAATGTTCCTCTCTGGCCCGCTGCTAATTTTGACTCTGCCCTAAATAGAAGCTGAGAGCATCTCATCTGCTTCACTTGGCATACAGGAAAATTGTTTTCCTTCATTTACCCAATCCAACTTGTGGCTTTAACCCTGTCAGCACAAGTCTCTCCCCGTTGCAGAGCTCTCATGAAGGGCATTGCCTGCCCCCACCCCAGGGAAGAGCGCTGCTGGGAATGGCACTGCATGAGGTGGGATTGGGAAGGCTCCCAGGCTGCCCAGAGTGGCCACAAGCAGAGCTGGGAGAGGGACTTTGCTTCCTCAGCAGCCAAGGGGATCCCTTCTCTGCTGGAAAGTCTGGCACTCAGGGCTGGCTCTCCCTGTGCCCTCTCCATCTCTCCAGTGGGATGTGATGCCCCCCAGGAGGGATCCAGGGCTCCTGCCCAGACTCTATGCTAGGAAATAGCACAGACAAACCCAGTTGTAGGAGGTTTTGGTTGGTTTCTGTTGTGGTATTTTTTCCAGCAACTGGTGGGACCAGCTCAGCACTCAGGGACCGTCCCCAAGCCTGGCAGATGCCTCTCTTATCACTGGTTAATTTTATCTCCCATTCCAGGGGACTCCTTGGAAAGGTCTGTTGTTCCTGCTGCTCTGGGCTTGCTCTCAGGGAACGCAGCCCCTCTCTGTGCTGGAACTGGCTGTTGGACTGGCAGCCTCCAACAGAAACCCTCCTGCAGCACGACTTAAATATATCCCTGTCCAGTGCAAGGTGCTCATTTGGGGCTCTTGTGTAAGAGCTGCTGTCCTGAAAAACTGTAATTTAGTGGCATTTTCAGCTGGGTGACTGTTACAAGTGCCGTGCTGAGGACACGGGGGCACCGAAGGGAAGTGTTGGGGTGCGAGGGGCAGTGGCCTGGAAGGGTTGGATTTAGCTGGTGGAGAGCAAACCCTGAGCTCGGGCTGAGCCCTGGCTGGGCACTCAGCAGCACTTCAGCCAAGGTGGCTGCACAATTCCCCTTCATCCCTCTCCGAGCCCAGTCCTTTCTAGCCCAGGAGCTCCCCACAGAGCAGTGCCTGGGGAATGCTGTCCCCTTTTGTCCCCTCTTTCCCCTTCAGCTTCCAGTTTGCTCTGGGTGCTCGAGGCACTGCAGCGACAGCGGCTGCTCAGCGTGAGGCTCGTCCGTGTGCTGGTGGGAGCCGGGCTCTGCTTTGGGCTGTGGAAGAGCCTGGAGCCTCTGGGATCAGAGTGACCGAGGAGCAGTGACCTCAAAAGGCTCCTGGATGGGTGGCCAAGGACAAGCCAGGACCCGACCTCTGAACAGACCAGGAGAGGCCGTGACCATTCCCGATCCGCCCCAGACGGAGCGATTGGAGCTGTTTGGGGTGTTCTGACTCTCTGCTCTCTTTCCAGAAAATCAACCGGACCCCTTCGGACGAGGAATGCTTCTTTGACCTGTTGAGCAAGTTCCAGAGCAACCGGATGGATGATCAGCGCTGCCCGCTGGAGGAGTGCCCGTCGGAGGCTGCGGAGGCCGCTGCCACCCCGGTGCCTGCCCTGGGAGAGCGGATATGTGAGCACCGGAGCGTTCCTGAGGCCCTGTTCCTGTGGGAGTGCCGCTGCTCCCCTAGCCTGGCCAGCTGTTGTGGTTCACTGTGGATCCCGTGATGTTTTCCCTAAGCCTCAGCTCTCTGAACTTAGCAGTTCCTTGGCAATCTCCCTCATTATTTAAGGAAGGAAGAGACATTCTTATGTTAATGGTTGCTGAGGGAAAGGCTTGGAGAATGTGAGCTGAGGCTTGGGGATTAAACTAGGAAGAGAAACGCAAAATGCAACTTGGATTTTTCCAAGGTGGATCTTTAGGTGTTGGCTTTGGAACGGTGAGGTTGGCATGGGGGATGCTGCCACTTCCATGAGGAAGACGATGATGGTCAGGGCTGAGGGAGCCTTGTAAGAACCCGGGGAGTGCAGGGGCTGGGTCAGGCTTTCTCAGGCAAGTTAAAATATTGCCAGTTTTTGTAATAGTGTTGCCATGGAGGAAGAACTTCTGGATTTTGTACTGTTCTTGGATGCTGTGGTGATCGGTGCTGCGTAAGGACAGAGGAGCCAGAGGGATGGATAAACAGTGGGAAGCTTCAGCAGGCAGACAGCGAGCTCGCCCCCAGGAAGAGCAGGGATAAATTGAGGAAGGCGCCTGACAAACAGACAGGACAGGAAAGGCAGGGCTGGATTTGGTTTTTTGGTGTTGAGGGCCTTTGTTTAACCCAAGCTGGAGAGCGGCTCTAAAATGCACTGGTCGCACTCCCCGCTTAATAACCGGCACAAAGGGCTCCAGACAGTCCATTTGAGCTGAGGGATTTGTTTATCAGTTTCCAAATGACTACAAAGTGCAAACGGGAGAGGAGGAGACCCCTGACACCCCTCTGAGTGTGGCCAGAGCTGGGCACAAGGAGCAGTGGCACAGGCAGGGGCTGAAGTGGCAGAGAGAGCAGAGCTGTGTGGAGGAGGTCAGGAAGGCAGGTTGGCTGTGAGGTGAGAGGGTTTTTATCATCTAAAAATAGGGTGGAAATAAGCATCACTTTGTCAAAAGATGCGTTTCTGACACAGAAGTGCATTTGGCTGTAACAGCTGTGTAATTTAGGAGACTGGGTTTAAAATACAGAGCTTTATAAAGAATGCACAAGCAGGCACATGTTCTGGTCGGCTCATTTGGGCTCTGAGCCTTTTGGACGTGTTATTTTCAAGGATTCTTTGTGAGCTGAAGGGGAAGAAACTCATCTTTGCGTCAGGGCTGAGATTTTCCTGTTGTTTTTGCATCTCCATGAGCTGGGGCTCCAAGATGAACTCGCTATGTTGGGAGGCTCAGGGCAGCCTCTGCCCCAGTGCTTTGTGCTCAGTGGGACAGGAACACCAGTCAGGCTGCGTTTCTTACAGTTTTCCTTTGCTTGTCCCTGTCTGAGTCCAGTGGCTGTTGTTTGGGAACCTTTCCCTGCCCAGAAGCTGCCAGGAGCCAACAGGCTCTTTGCAGTGAGGCATTTCCGAAGGGTCTATAGAGGGTGGATTATGTGTGCTGGTTCTGGACTTGGGACCTCCTGGCACCAGCCTGTGCCAACCCTATCCCAGGCCGTGGACTCACCTTGGCAGCCTCTCCTTGAGCTGGCCCAAGCAGGCTGGGCTTCTGGGGGGCCTGGGAAGGTGCTGGCAGGTGGAAGGCTCAGCCAGGACTGGGCTTTGCTGTCTGGAATTATTCCTGACCCTCAGGACTGTGCAGGTGCCTGTCACAGCACTCAGGAACTCTGTGCTCACCTGTGATTATTGGGGTCTGCCTGGTGCCTCTTGGCTCCAGCTGGGAACCAGAGTAGAAGCGGCAGTGGAAGCTGCCTGTAGTGCTGGAAAAAACAGTGATCACACCCAGGCTGTGGTTAAGATGGGGGCACTGAATCTCCTGGGCTGAGGTGGCACCTTTGGTGGCCTCCAGGAGCTGACCAAGCGCAGTCAGTGGCAGGGAGCCCCTTGGGGGGTCCAGCAGTGGGAGATGGGTGTGAGGTTCCGCTTTTCACCCTGTCACGGCACCTCCTTCCCCCTTGTGCCGCCTGCCAGGTCTGTGCCTGTGTGGGAGGGGGGTTGGACAGTGGTTTGGCGAGGAGGATTCGGGCTCTGCAGGCAGAGGGGGTGACCCTGCCCTGTCCCCACAGCACAGTCTGCCCTGATGGCATCTCCACAGACAGAGGAGTTCTTTGACCTCATCGCCAGCTCCCAGAGCAGGCGCCTGGATGACCAACGTGCCAACGTGGGCAACCTGCCGGGGCTGCGGATAACCCACAACAACCTGGGGCACCTGAGGGTGGAGGGGGACGCCCAGGAGCCCGGGGACGAGTTCTTCAACATGCTCATGAAGTGTCAGGTACCCGTGCTGGGGGTGGGGGGGAGCGGGAGCCCTGACCCCTCTGCTCCAGCCCTTCCCTGTCATCCTGCCCCACCCTAACGCCCCTGTCCGCCCTGTGCAGTCCTCCAGGATCGACGACCAGCGCTGTGCCCCCCCCGACTCCATCCCCCGGGGTCCCACCATGCCGGACGAAGACTTTTTCAGCCTCATCCAGCGTGTCCAGGCCAAGCGCATGGACGAGCAGCGGGTGGATTTGGCCTCGGCCCAGGAGGAGGCCGAGGAGGAGCAGCACAGGCCTGGTTCCAGCTAAGAACTGGGGTGGGGTTTGGTCGGGGGGGGGTGTTTTGGGTTTATTTTTTTTTTTTTTTTTTTTAAAGAAAAAAAAAAATTGGGTGGTTTCAAACCCGAGGGCTCCTGTGCTGCCACAGACTTGTACCAGGAGCTGCCCCAGGGACGTGGGAGCTGCACCTCTGTCCTGTTGCTACAGGAAGGCCCAATGGGTATGAGGCACAATTTTTAAACAAAGGGGTTTTTTTAGGACACACGGCCCCTGTAACACTGGGCACGAGGGAAGGCTTTGGCAGCCCCTTTGCTGATCACCTAAAAACCCAGGAACTTGGAGGAGCCCAGAGGGGGTAGTTAACTCCAGCCTTGATGTCTTTTATTTCCACAACACTTTTAATTAAATGGGGGAAGGGAAGAGCACCTTTTCCATTTTGAAGTCCTCCTGTACTGCCTGCATCACAAGGTGACACAAATGACTTTGGATCCTTCCCTGGAACATCTTGCTCAGCTTTTTTCCTTCTACAGGAGAAAATAAGCCCAAGTCTGAGGCCACACCAGTCCTTTAAATCTTACCCCACCGCAGCTGCATCGCAGTCCCACACACCTCAGAGTGTATTTTAGGTTTGCTGAGGCCTCTGCAGAGCACTGGACACCCCCTGCTTCCCCAGCCCTGGGCAGAGCTGTCCTGGGACCTCCTGGGCAGGAGCAAAGCCTCACTCACCCTGAGCTTTAGTGGGATTTGTTACTCTGGAGCTCAGCCAGCTGTGCAGCCCCGGGGCAGGGGCTGTGCCTGGGAAGGGGAAGGTCTCTGCTCGTGTGTTCAGCCCACTGCAAATGTGGGCAGCTCTCAGGCAGGTGAGGGTGCCTGAGGCAGAACCTTCGTATGAGAGGGACCCACTTCGACAGCCAGCAAAGCTTTCTGCCCACAGCTTGTCCTTCCTCCCTTCTGTGTCCAACAGCAGCTCGGGATAATGGCCCTTCACCCTCTGTGTTTCTCCCCAAACCAGTGCTGAGCTGCTCCTGGCCCTGGCAGAGCTGCTGCCAACAAGGCACTGTGGCTGTGCCGCACCTGTCTCCAATACTCGGAGCCTCAGGGGAGCCCCAGGGGAGCCCCAGCCACATTTACTGTCATTCCTTCCCCTTTTGGACCAGTTGGAAAAGCTGGAGGTGGGGAGCAGTGACCTGACTGCAGGAGGTGCAGCATTTTCCTTTCTCTTGACCAGAGACTATCTCGGACTTCAGAAACTCCAGCACCGAGTGGTGCCGAAGCAGCGCCGTTCCTGTAGAGAATAAACCCAACACTTTCTGTTTGAAATGTGTTTGATGGAAACATTCCCAACCAGCAGTGAGATGTTGTTTTTAGACCAGTGATGCTGCTCATGGGGCATTTTTCCCTGCCTGCACTGACCATGTGGAGTGGTAGCTGCATTTTACCTGCTACCTGGGAGCACTCACCTGCTGCACGAACCACTTGGCCAAGGCTGGGCCTCCTTCCTGGGGCTGGGCAGAGCTCTGGAGAAGGGAGAGGAGGACCTGCCCAGCCACCTTTGTACCAGCCAAGCTGGCATTTGTAAAAGAGGAAAACATTGATGATGATGAAGATGACCTGACCAGCTGCAGGCTCGGGCCTGTGCAGCTCTCAGCCAGGTGGTGAACTGGAATCTGACCATTAAGCTTTCAGAGGTATTATTGAGGTATTATTTGCCATATACTTGAATGTATGAGCTTATTTATTTTTTACATGTGCATTTGCTAATGTCATTTTAATGGGGAATTTCCAACCCACAGGTACTTGGTTTTTTTTCTAAAAAATAATCTGCCAAATGGATTAATATATTAGAAATGAATACAGCTCAAGGGGAAGGAGTGTGGGGGGGGGTTGTGCTTAATAAATATTTGTGTCTAAGCTTCAGTGCAAATACTCATTTCCATTATTTCTTGGCTGACAGCAGGGCTAATCCTGGCCCTTTGGAATGGGGGTGGGTGTGGGTGGGGGGGGTCTCTGGTGAGAGACACCCCACATGTTAACAAATGCTGTGTGCACCCACCTACACATCCCTTTACACTGAGAGCACACAGGTCTCTTGGCAGCAGCCCCTGTTTCCAGCTCTGCCTGCCTTCCAGCATGGATGTGGCCGTGGAGGGAGGGTACAAAGCCCTGAGAATTCCCTGCCCAGAAGTTTCCAGGACAACAGGGCAGGCAGAGCAGCCCTGCATGGTGAGAAAAGACCCCTGGAAAAGGCCGAGGAAAGGCCAGGCCGTTCCTTTCAGGCCCTGCCCGTCTCGGTGCCACCCCGGCGCCTGGCCCAGAGCTGTGCTGTCCCCCAGCAGCTGCCAGGGGACCAGGGCACTGCACAGCCCTGGCACCAGCCCTCAGAGCACACTCACACAGCAGCAGCCATGAGCAGAAAGTGGCCTTGGGAGCAGCAGAGTTTGAATGTGAGGATAAAGCCAAATCCCAGCTGGTCTTCCCACGCCTGGCTAAGTCGTGCTGGCCACTGCCAGTCCTGAGCAAAGATCCAGGAAGAGCCATCCTCATTCCTCAGGGTGCCTCCTTGCAGTAGCTCTGTGCTGGAAAGCTGTGTGTGCAGGCTCAGATTCCCAGGAGCAGATGCCATGGATGAGTGATGGGGTCTCACCTCCTGTCTCCCCATCCTCAGCGCTGGGGAAAGCAGCACACGCTGCCTTGTTTGGAGGCACTGGCTGCAACCGAGTCTCCAGGGCAGCTCAGAGCCCACAGTGGTGGCTGCTCTGCTGAACCCTTCCCTCTCCCATGATCCCAGAGCTCGATTCCAAGTCGGGAAGAGCTCTCCGATGCTGACACCCGCTGGAGAGCCGCGGGATTGCCAGGGGATTGCCGGGGCCGTGCAGTGCTGCTGCTGCAGCTGTGGAGTGAGTTACTCGGAGCAGAGGCTGTCCCTGGTGCAGGGCAGATCTTCTCTCTTCATGAAGAACTCCCCAAAAAAGCCCTTGTGGGACAGGATTCAGGAACAGGATCCATCCCTTAACCGCAGTGGAATGTGTCAAAGAACGTGCAAACAGCTTTGTTTGCTGCCCTGGGACTGTTGCTTTGCCCTCCTGGAAATCACCACCTCCCCTGTGTGTCCCAAAGACTTACCCTGGTCAGCTGTGCCTCCAGTCTCTCTCCTCTGCTCCTTCAGTCTGTCTCCTGTTCCACTGGGCCTTCACTGCACTTTTTCCCCATCCTGACACACCTCTAAATTCAGGAGAAAAGCTGCTTTTCTCCCCACTCCCCATTTCTGGTTAAACCAAGCTCTGCTGGGCTCCCCCCAGACACACCTGTGTCCCCCTTCCAAAGCAAACCCACTGCCCCAGGGCACAACATTTTTCAGAAAAACCAGCTTCAAAAGGGAGCACAAAATTCCTTTTTTTACCTGGAATCTCTTAGCAGCAATTGCTTTTTTTGTATTACATGCAAATTCCCTCATGTGATGTTGGTCTGAACCTTCAGAGCAGCAGCAAGAACTGCCACCCTCCCTGCTCAGAGCTGGGGGCTGCAGAGGCACCTGGTGCCAGAGGACACTGAGACAAGGAAACACTAAAATCTAGGAAAGGCCAACACAGCTTTTGCTACATTTTTTACTATAACACAGCAAAAAAACTAGCACCACCTTCCTGTAGCTGGAGCACAGTAACAGGTAAGAAAGGTAAGGAAAACAGCCTAAAAAAGCCAGGTTGTAAATGAGTTGTTTCCAAGGCAACACGGATCCTGCAACAGCTGCTCTGTTCCACCCCATCAAAGGCATCAGCACCATGGAAGCAGAATGCTGATTTTCAGATTAAAGGTAATAAAATAAGCACTTTTTGCAGCAGTGCTAATAGGTGCCAACAGCTCAGCAGAGGGTGAGCACACAGCAGTGCTCTGAGAGGCAAAACTCCTGTCTCTCAATTCTGGATCTCTCCAGCAGCTGTTGTTTCAGGCAGAGCTGTGTTTCACAGGGTCTGAGCACACACGAGCTGGCTGGTGAAGGTCCTGCCCCTGTTTCATCACTCTGAACTGACACACCAACAGCAACACGACAACTTTCCTCTTGCTCTGACCCAATACTTACATTGCAACACATGTAAAATTGCTATAAACACTTCTGCTGAAGTAAACTCATTAATACACACAATGTCCTCACTGAATCCTTGGCTGGTTAAGGACCATGAGCACCTGGACAAGACTGGCTGAGAGAAAAGGGTTTGCTCAGCCTCAGACACAAAGGCTGAGAGGGGTTTTACTGCCTCCTGTGCCTCTCTAATGAGGGGGGGATCCAAAGAGGTTGTGGGATCTCCACCCTCAGAGACCCTGAACATCCTCCTCTAACAAGGGGGTTGGACTAGAAACCTCCAGAGAGCTCTTTCACCCTAAATTAGTCTTTGATTCCAAGTTCAAAACCATAACAAAGCAGCTACCTCACTGTACAGAGGAAACAAGCCCTAACAAAGTCCAACATGATCATCTCACCGCCTGAGATGATGATCCACTACTGAGTGCTGCAAACACCTACATTTGTCATTTATTACTTTTTTTTCTTCTTACTAATCTCAATATGCATCAGTACCACTAAAAAGCCCCTCAGTATCTTCCAGTGAACTCTAAGGCAGCTTTCTAGGTGCTTTACTTCTCTCCAACGTGCTCCACAACTAATAGTTTTGCCTTCACCTCCATCCTCCCCCTCCCCACCAGGGAGCTGCAAAACCCCCACGCCAGAGCCCGAGTGGGATCCCCGAGTGTGGGGGCTGATGCTGTAACCCCCAAAATACAGAACTTTCAGCCCTGACACCAGGGGCACGGCAACAAAACTCTGGGAGATGGCAAAGGATAGATGGAAGCAGTAAGAGCTGGTGATCTGACCCTCCTGTGGGACCATTTTGGCTTTGGAATTTGGGGCTCACCTCCTCAAATGCTATCAACTGCCCCCTCTGCTCAGCTGCCATGGGATGCACCTCCACCAGCTCTGCAACACCTGGGAAGGAAGGGCAGGGGACATCCCTGAAACCTCCAGCTCCAGATGCACCTTGCTGGGCCAAAATCACACAGACAAAGAATTCCTGGCTGCCTTCTGAGCAGGGAACAAAGCTGGGCTCTGGGCACTGCTGGAGCACTGCAAACAGCCTCAAAGTCAGCAAAACAAGTACCAGGAAAAACACCTTCACCACCTCTGAAGACACTGGCAAAGCTACACAAGACAAAGACACGCGACAGAGAAAACCCCACACCTGAGTTTATTTTAAATACAGACTGTGGAAATCAGAGAATGGAGGTGAAGAGTCTCTTGGCACCAGCAGGACCACCCCAATCCCACGTGTCAGGTCTGTCCCTTGCTGCCAGGCTCTGGGGGGGCTTCCTTGCTGTCCCCCTCTGCCAGCTGACCTTGGGACTCGGGCTCTGCCGAGCTTTCCAGCAGCAATTCCAGAGCTTCCTCACCAGCCACACGTCTCACCTTCTCCCCTTTGGCTGCCAGGATCTCCTCGATATTCCTGGACAGCGATTTGAGAACCAACAGTGACACCCCAGCAAGGGCCCAGCACAGCCAAGCACAGGTTCCCTCCTCCACTCTGCCCTCAGGATTGACTCCACGCAGTGAATCACAAGAGCATCACCACGGGATTCCTCAAGAACAAGTTTGGGAAGCAGAGAAAACCACCGAAAGCTTCTGGGACTATTTTTATCCACTATGATCAATAATTTAGCAATTACAGCTAAACAGAAGCTTTTAAAGGTATCTCAGGAAGTTAGAAATCACTGGAATTCCACAGCAGAGGATTCTACACGCTTGAGACACTTAACCAGGGAAACCCAGCAGTGATGTGGTAAAACCTGAGGGGAACAGAACCCCACAGGCAGCAATTCACCTGCTGCCACCACCAAGGATCCCAGTGCACCCCACAGCTTCTGCTGCAGCTTCACACCATTTATTCGGGTCCTAGGCAGTGCCACTCAAATTACAGGTGACTTAAATCCGAGTCTGTGTGCTTTAAGGAACTGGATGAAACAGAATCGCACCCAGCAAAAACTTTGTGGGTTGTTTTGGTTTTTTTTTTTTTTTTTTTTTTGTTTTTTTTTTTTTTTTTTTTTTTTGGTTTTTTTGTTGTTTTTTTTTTTTTTTCCCTGAGCCACATTTTAAAAGCATCACAGAAATAACGCACGACCTCATCAAGGAGGGTCCGGCTGCGGCCCCGAGCGGGAGCTGAGCAGGATCCCCTCGGCACACCCACCTCTTTCCCTGCAGGTCGGAGAACCAGCCCAGGTTGTCGGCGATAACGTGGTGGTTCCCGCAGCCGGGGCAGGTCACGATCACCACCCCGCGATGGTAGGCGGCCTTCGAGATGGATTTGGACGAGCGCGTCTGGCACACCTGGAAAACAGGAGCGGGTTTTGTGAACCGCAGCTCCCGGGCCACTTCGTGCGATTCAAACTTGGCTCTCCCCCCCTCCCTCACCTCGGACTGTCCCAAGCGGCTCCATGCGCTGAGCTCAGCCGAGAGGGGTTTCGCTGCTCTCTGTGCCCCCCTGAGGAGGGCGATCCTCAGCGATCCTCACACGACCCAGAACGACCTCCAGGGGTGGGACTGGGAACCTCCAGCGGGCTCTTCCAGCCTAAGTTAGTCTTTGACCGCAAGTTTAGAACCACAAGCAAGCAGCTACACCGCGAGCCCACCCCCCCCCCCCCATCGGCTCTGCCCCTCACAGCCCTCCCGCCCACCTTGCAGGTGTACACCAGGCGATAGTGCGTGGCCGGCGGCGCCGGGGCGGTGCAGGCCAGGCGGGACGGGACCCGGAGCGGCCCCGGGGCGGTGCAGAGCGGGCGGGCCGGACGGCAGGGCGGCCCCGGGGCGGTGCGGAGCGGCGGCGGAGCGGGGCCGGAGCCGGGCGGGGGGCGGCGGGGCCGCCATGGCGGCGCCTCCCGCGGCAGCGCCCTCAGCGCGGCCCGCGCCACGCGCCGCATCGCGCCGCGGCCATCTTGGAATCGGGCACCGCCAGCGACCCGCCTCCAATTAACCCTTTAATTAACCGCCCACTGTCGCACGCGCAGATGTTTAATCGTGTTTATTAACCCACAAGAGAGATGGACGAGGGGGCTGTCAGAGCCAAACACTAGTGTCCCGTTACACAAAGACCTCCGAGGCCGCGGAGTCCAACCTTAGGCGCACGTCGGCCCTTCGCGCGTTAAACTTCTCCTGGATGTTGGGTCGGATGGTTTTAAAAATCTAAAACAGTCCGTGAAAGAGGCACCATCGCCCCAGCACGGGCTGGGTTTTCCTGCACTCAGGAGCTCTCACTGCCAGCGTTGATCCCCCCTCAGGAGCCCTCGGTGTCGGTGTTGTCGCTGCCCGTGGTGTTCTCCCAGTCGGCCTCGTGGTGCCGGTCCTTTGGCACCCTCCTCATGGCTCTTTTTCTGAAAAAAACAAGGTGTTTTCTGCAAACAAGCAGCATCTCAACACTTTGGGGAGGTTTTAGTGTGTATTAGTCCGCTTCGCGTTTAATTTTAGGCCCTCCCTGAATCAGGTTTGGGGGGCAGGGGATGGACAGGAAAGAGGAAACACAAGATGTTAAGTTGGGCCACACAGCTCTGCCTGGGTTAGTCCTGCTTACTGCAACACAGACCTTCGGTAGCGCTCAAAGCAGTCCCTCATCCTCTTCTTCTCCTTTTCTGCCAGTTCCTCGTTGGCCAAGCCACACTCCTTGAATTAAAAAATAAATAAATAATAAAAAAAAGAACTGGATTCCTCCAAACATCAGATCAGTGTTAGCACCGTAGCTGCCTGCAGGATGAAGTACAGTAGGTTCGTTTCTGGGCTGTCCCTTAGTGTGTGTGCAGGATGGGAATCCCTTCACAGAGTTTTAACATATTAATTCCCTCACATTTGTGCATTTGGGATTCTGTTTCCTGTACAAGCAGTAACGCTGCAGTCAATTAAACTGGAAAACGTCCACACCCAGAGATGAAGGACAGAAAGTAATTAGGAGATATTTCTATGCACATATGGAGAAATAACCACAAGTGTTCTGCTGTTCAGAGCTCACCCTTTTTGGAGGATGAATTCTGCACTAAGTGCTCAGATTTTGGAAAAGCTGACATGCCTCTCAAACCTGGTAAATCCATCATTAATGAGAACATGAAAGGCCACAAACCCCAGAAGAGCCCACGAAGATTCTCTTACACTGGGTGACTTTGGGGGCAGATTTTCCTCTCCAGGACTGAGCTGCTGGTTTGGTCCTTCAAGGCAATCCTCTGAGAGATGGAAAAATCACAGCTTTAGTCAGAGTTGCCATTGTGAAGTAACTTCTCCCTCCACCAGTTCTTCAAGCTGTGATGTAACTGCACAGAGCCCTCAGCAGAACTGAAACCAAGCCCAAAATGCCAGGACTTGGCCCTGTGATCAGTGCAGAGTCACTTCTCATTTTACTTGAGCCCTGAGTCTTGCTCAGATGGTGGAGTTCCCCAGTTTCTGCTTATGCAGGAGCAAAACAAACCTTTACCAAGCAGCACCTCTGCTCAGCGTCATTAAAAAAATAATACTCATATTAGAGGCCACCATGAGAAACATGATAATTATTATTTTAAGTGTAATTTATCCCTGTTCCCCAAGTTGTGCATATCAAGGCACTTCACATCAGATCATATTTTGGTGAGACTCCTTATGTAGTGACCTGTTGTCATGATATATATTTTTGAACTGAGCGAGGCAGAATAATCAAAAAATTTTTTTGGATCAGTGTTGTTTGGCTTTTGTGAAAAATCTCCCCTCTCAATGAATGAACAGATCATTTAGATCTTCCAGGAGGTCAAACCAGAAAATTTCTTCTACTGTGCCAGTTTTCTCCCTTTCTCAACCTGTTTCAAAAGACATTTTCAAGTTCTAAGAGGAGCCTATTAATTCCTTTCCACGCTGCTGAATCATTTCCACTGGGGCTGCCACAGAAACAGAACCAGTGACAGCACTCACCACCTGGTTCTGCTTTTGGGAGAACAACCTGCAACATAAAAGGGAAGAGGGGAGGGAAGAATCCCTGGAGAAAGCCACATGGTCCAGCTGAAGTGGAAGGATGATTGTTCTGTGACCAGTTAAAAATAAAACTCAGGAATGTCTTCTCATTTCCCTTTGACACACTGGACCATTCTCTCCAGAATTCTACCCAGTGTTTTCCCAAGTAAAGCCTTACTTTTAGTGGGCTGTGCATCTTCATCCAGGTGACTGTGAGGGGTGAGCTGGGGGACAGAAACAGAGGAAGAGTGTGAGAAGTGTCCCTCAGCCTGCAGGAAGAGATACAGGAGTATAAGAAACCGGCCATGCTTAGAACCAGCCTCTCCCTGGTGCCCCGTGCTGGCCTGAGCCATGGATTGGAAACTGCTGATACTTGGGGAACTGAGCACAAGTGAGAAATAGGAAACCATCCCAAAAGAAAGTGAAAGGCAAACAAGGCACCCTACTCACTTCCTGGGAATCTCTGGAGGATGTATCATCCAGGTCAGAGGTCTGAAACAAAACCAGTAGAAATTAATCATTCCTCACAAGCAAGGAAGTGGCAGCAAGGGAACATGGGAGAGACTGAGAGCTCCAAAAAACAGGGAAGTGTGGCATTTCTGCCTCCTACACTCCTGTCAGGTCACTTGGAGAAAGCACACAAGATGCCATATTAATTAAAAGCCCCTGTATATCTAATTTAGTTCCAGAAAATTTAGGTTCCCATTTCATCCAAATGGCTCACATGGAGTCTCTAAATAGAGTTCACTCTTTGGTGGTTTAGGATCCCCCCTCATCACCTTTGGACATGCTCCAAACACAAACACAGCATCAGCCCACCTTATCCATGCCTGGAACTGAGGTCAGGTCATAGGAACCATCATATATTTCATTGCCTAAACTCAGCATCTGGTTTTAATTAATGTAATGGTTCCCCAGGCAGGTGGTCCCTGGAGCTGTCCAGGTGCAAAGGCCTCGGAACAGCCACACTCTGGCCCCGCACTCAGCTTCCCAATCCCATCCCAGGGATCACAGGGTGGGATCACAGGGATCCTACCAGGGTGGGCAGCTCCAGTTGCAACCTTTTCAGCTTGGCCTCCGTGGCCAGCAGCTGGCTCTCCTTCTGGAAGAGCTGCAGTTGCATCTCGTCACATCTCTCCCCCAGCTCCCGGATCTGCTTGCGGTGAGCGTCCCTCTCCACCAGGTTCTTGGAGTACTGCATGTGGAACTGCTCCCGGGTCAGGAGAGCCTGGGGAGGGGGACAACACGTGCCATGTCACACAGCAGCACAGCCAGGGTTACCTGTCTGCCCACTTCGGGCAGCAGAGCAGGGATGAGCAGCGTTCCATGAGGAATGTCCTCTCACCTGGTCTCTTTCTGCAGCCACTTCCTCCATCTGCTGCAGAACAGCTTCAATCCGTTTTTTGTACATCTGGGAGTCCTTCCTCAGGGATGTGCACTGCAGTTCAAGCATCTCTTTTTCCTCTGCATACTGCTGAGACAAGGTCAAAAAGCACCTGGCTGTGGGCAGAGCCTGAGCCAGGCTGGCACCACTCCTGCTCTGTGCCACCCTCACAGCCTGAGCCGTCACCTGCACCCGGAATGCTTTTAAAATACAGATACCACAGTGGGATTGCTCCTGAGCAGCTGCTCTGCTCCACAAGCAGGAGGTGCTTCAGCTGCCTGTCCCCCAGCAGGACCCTGAGGAGGAGTTTGCCCTGCAGCACCTACTTTGTCCTGGAGCACCCTGGCCTGGCGCAGCTCCTTGCGCAGGCTGTAAATGGTGTTCACCAG
>JAWWLV010000040.1:2635160-2664744 GCA_035041135.1 Platyrinchus mystaceus
CCTCTTCCTGCAGCGGGCACTTCTCCTGATTGGAGCAGCACTGGCATCAGCCACAGCAGTGCAGGAGTCCAAGGCAGTGCCCTCTTCAGCCCCCAGGCCCTGCAACATAAGCACCATGAGAATGAGCATAACTGCAAATAACCCCCTCAGCCATCTTTTTATTTTATGGAGCTCAACAAGATTTCCAAAATAATCTTCCACTTACCTTCAAAAATAAGCACGGGACAACATCCTGTTACCAAAGCACAAAATATCCCTGAGTTTTCAGAGCAAAACCTTCAGGCAACGCTGACATTTCCTCCTGTTCCTGCTCCCAAAGCAGAGCAATTCCTGCTGTTGGTTCTGTCTGGGCACAACTGCCCATTACAGAGGTTGTGGCACAACCTTTTGTTAGAGGTTGGGTGCCTGCCAAGGGTGAAGCTTTTGCTCTCACTGCTGGAGCCAGACAGTGCCCCAGACAGCACAGGTCACACCAGCTTCTGATTGCTCATAAAACACAACCCCTACCACAAACTTTCCCCTGAAAGCTGCCAGGAAAACCACCTGGCTGTAGTTTGAATCACAGGAGTGGGAGTGAGCCTGGCAGATGACACAGAAGAGAGGTTGGCAGTGAAAACCTGCTGGTGACTTTTGGAGCAACTGCTCACAGTTCAAACAACACTGAACTTGGCCCAGACCCAAAAGTCAGAGCCAGAACAGAAAGAAAACTGCTGGGAAAGCTCTGATTTTTAGGCAGCTTTGCCACCTTTTTATAGAAACAGCCATTTGCCTTGTTTATTCATCTTCATCAGTGTTTTGTTTGTTTACTTCAGAGCCACAATGAATTGAAATGCAAGTTTGAGCTGCACGACTTCCTGGTGTGTTTTGTAAGAAAGAGTGCTGGGCAGTAATGCATTTAACTTAAAAATTAGAGACTGATTTGGGGTGGACCTTCTGGCTTCCATCAATCCATGCAGTTTAACAATCTCTAGCCACATAAGCCAACTTGGGACGAAGGTGCAAACAGAACAATATACTATTCCCCTGGTATTACTGGGGCTTTGAGGACACATACAATGAAAAACAAGGGCCTGATTTCAAAAATACTGGAGTCAGTGCAGCAGGTTATAAGCTGTAAAAGGAAGGGAGCTTTGATATGCACTTCTGGGAACTGTCAAGTGCCACATAAAGCACAGACTTTTAGCCTTGGACTAAGGGCTCCCCAGTTGAACTGCAGAGCTTTTCCTTTTATCAGCTGTAAAACCAGGTTTATTCAAGAGGACCAAATTTCTGCTACACCTAAAAACAGTGGGGGATTCTCCCTGGAACCCAGTGCAACATTTAGCTGGGAGTAACGTTCTGCTTTTAGCTCCCGGCATTTGTTTTACCCGATTTAGTAAATCGGCGTCTTTGTCTCCAGGCTCATCCCCGAGTCTCCAATCCAACTGTACTCCTGTTAATTCATTCCCACAACTCTCTTCCTCAGACACTTCCTTCTCACTCTGCCACTCCTCTTCATCACTCTCCTCATGTTGCTTCCTGCTGGCTGACAGAGTTGTCGTCACTTTTGGAGGAGGCAGAGTTGCCAGGACAGCTGGGAGCGTGAATGCTGCCAGGAATCTGGCTTTCAGCAGGAGGTAAGCAGGGTTATCCCCCAGTTTCTGCTGCACCAGTTCTCCAATAGCATGGAAAACATCCCGAGTGCCTCCACCCTCAGTGGCATCAGGGGGCAGGAGACTCGATGCCTGCTCCTCCAGGGCCGCTTTCTGCAGGAGGAGCTTCGAGAGGGTTTTTATGTTGCACAGAAAAGGGGGCAAATAAGGCAGCCTGGTTTGCAGTGAGGGGACCTGGACACCTTGTTTCCCACTCAGCCACTCCCTCACCAGCCCCTCGTCTTCCAGGGAAATCAGGCTGAAGTCAAGGAGATTCCTCTCTGCACTGGAAGTGCTTGGCTGGGGCGGAACGTCCTCGGGCTGCGCCGTGGGTGGTTTGGAGGCGATGGGTCTGTTCTGGGCAGCAAAGCAACCCGAGCTCCCTGGGACACTGCCACGAGGAACAGGATCATCTGCCTGGAGAACAATCCCCTGTGTGATCTCTGTGCTGCTCGTAGCTGAGTCAGGGCTCCTTCCCAAGCTGGTGAGGCTGCACACAGGTTGGGGATCAGCCCCCTGAGTGTTTGCAGGGGGCTGTGTCTGGGGCAGCACCACGGCACCCGGGGTGTCAGGTGGAGGAGCAGTTGGAGCTGCAGGGGAGTCAGAAGCCCTGGAGAAGCCATTGGAACAGGCAGCTGTTACAGAAGAAACGCTGGATGAGGTGCATCCAGGACTCCCTGAGGTCCCAGGTAAGAGGATGGTGGAATGGTCAGCTGCCTTTCCCAAAGGAACTCCTGCTCCCTGGGAACTTGGCCCTTTTGTCTCTGCACTGCTGGGGCGAGGTGGATTTGCTCCAGCTGCTCCAGGAGTCACTCCCAACCCAGAGACACTGCCATTGGAAGTCACAGCTGTCTGACACTGACTTCTCCCAGGAACAGCTGGCGTTCCTTGGGGAACACCCACCACAGTCTGCACAGCAGTGGGGAGCAGAGCCTGCGGGGTCACCACCCACGTGAAGGGCAGGATGCTGTTGGGAATCACAGGAGATCCAGCTTGGGGAGCGACAAGAGCAGGCAAGAGGCTGACTGGCCTGTGTTGTGGCCCCTTACTGTTCAGCTCACAGGGGACTGGTGTGGAAAGGGACAGTTTGTTGGTGCCAGACTCCAGGCCAACAGGCACCACTGTGATCTGGCCTGGCACAAAAGCCTGGTTTTGCAGCACGACTGAGGCTGAGCTACCGGCTACGACCTGACCATTGCACTCTCCCTGATCTGGGGCCTTCTCTGCTGCAGCTGGATTCATGCCTGGAAAACCCCCTCCTTCAGGGCTGCATTCCAAAGCTTGCTCTTTTAGTTCCTTATGGCACTGCAGATCTGTCCCTTGTGAGCAACCAGGGCTTTCCCCCGTTTCTGGCACTGCTGAGGAATGGTTTTCAGGCACAACAGCAGAAGTGGAACCTGCAGCAGAAGCACTTGCTGGCACTGGAGCTGGTGCACCCTGCACTTGGCTGTTTGCACAACCAGCTGCTGCAGGTTTGCTCCCTGCTTGTGCAGAAGGAATGATTTGCTGTGGTGGGTGCTGGATTATCAAAGGCCCCGAAACCAGCACCTGTGGGGCCACCAACACCGTCCTCTGCACGGCCTTCTTAGCCTGGGCCTCCCTCAACCTCTTCTCTCTCAGTAATTCTGAGACAGTTTTAGGCTTCTGCCTTTGCCCCTGGGCTGGGGGAGCTGGGGCACTGCTCTCAAAGGCAGCAGCACCAGTTTCTCTTGCTTTTAAGGCAACAGGTCTCCTGACAGCACTCCTTGGAATGCCCCGTTGGGAGTTCCTCTGAGCACAAGGCTGGGATGAACTGCCTACAGAGGAGAAGAAATAAAATTAAAATGAATAAACAGTATTTTCAAAAGCCATTCCTCAGCTATTAAACATCAAGTGCCCTGCACAGGAAGTGGCAAAATTCCTGTTTGTGAGAATTCCTACAGCATTATAGTCCTGATTTAATTAAGGCATGTCCTGACATCCTTCAGATAACTGTGATTACAAGCTGATATCACTGAGCAAGGAATTGTACTGGTCCAGTGCCACTGGTCCCCCAGCCCTCCAGTGTTTTTTCCAGTCCTTACCAAAGAGGAACATGTTTAGCCAATCACAGAGATCCAAGAGTTAGCAAAAATGAGCATGACAGTGCAGTTTTGTTCCAAAAGTTCTCCTTTCAGTTAAACTGGTCGTTAATGTAACGGTGATTAATTAAGTGAAAGTTCTTGCACGTCATAAAAATAAATGATCTGGTAGGTACCTGAAGGAGTTTCCATGTTTTGGGAAGCCTGTAAAAAAAAATACATTAAGTTATACTTCTGAGATACCTCAAGATCAAAAATCAAACTCACATCTGCCAACATTATTATGCCTCTGAACCAAAACAAACTGGTAACACATGCACAAACAGCACTACTGGCTAAGCAGTTAAAAAATGTTTATTTTAGTCAAGACTTCAGTGGGAAAAGCTTAGGAACAAACCCTGCCCAATACCTGCTGAGGCCTTCTTGCATCAGCCTTGAGCAGCTCTAACTCCCTCAGCTTCCTCTCACGAATAATCTTCATACAGCCCTTGGTGTCAATCTGAAAGAGCTGCAAGGGGAGAACTTCATTAATGTTTGACTGAGAACAAAAGTGTTCTGTGGGGTCAGTGACTTGACAAGATGGATGGGACATGCTCCACATGCAGGATTAGATTTTGGATGCAGGATTTAAGAAATATCATAAGCAAGGCACAAGGCCAGATTAATCCAGCAATTAGATGATTTAAGAAACAAAGATAAATCATGTACTTAAGCCTCAAATACAGAAAAATAAAGATTACCACTGTTTGAAAGCAGCTAATGCTATTTAGACAGTAATACCTACCTGAAGGAACAGTGTGAATAGGGGAGTGCTTGTGAGGCTGATTGACTTCACCTTTTCCTGAATAGCACCAGCTAGGAAAAAAATCCAACACCAAAATCAGGTGGGAATTCACTTACAAGACATCAGACAGTAGAGACAGAAAGCAGAATGGGTCAGAAGTACCTTTTGTCTGATGAAAAGCCATCTTCCCAGTCTGCAAGGTGCAGGGCAGCAGCACATTGCCCACCCAAGGGGTCACTGCCATGAGCAGCTTCCTGTCCAGGCTGAGCCTCTTCCAGCGCTCCCTCTCCTGGCGATAAGTTTTGTGTGTCACGTTCTGCAGCCCCTGGAGGTTCTGGCCAACAGCTGCACTGACTCCAGCTGTTCTTGCTAAAAGGCCAGCAGGAGGTTTGAGCATCCTGAATTGCTGTGCATGAAAAAAAACACAACACAATTAGAGTTGCAGGAGTTTGTCCCAGGACAAACTATTCACAAGGGAGTTATGACAAAAAACGATGAGCTTTTTCTCCTGGGACTACAGTGCAAGAAGACAGGTCATTATATTAAAAAAAACCCCACTAAATACAGCCTGGCAGTGCTTATGTCACAAGAGAAGGCAAGACAGAAGAGGCACTTACAAATTTCCTCTGAAAGAATGTGTTATTCCTTAATATTCTTCTCACATCCTCCAGGGTAACCCGCAGCACTTGTTTTCCACACTGGGAAGCCTTAACATGAAAGCACACAGGGAAAGACAAAAGGGAGAGTAACTCTCAGAGAATTACTTGCACTGAATATGCACAGCAGGTACAAGAGTTTTCAATATTTCTGCTGTTGAAAGTATTGTTTTAAATGAAATCAGCCTTGAAGAGCAGACCTTTGCCTTAATTTTTAGTCCTTGTGCATCTTCACAACACCAAATGGTTGTTTCATAAAAGATCTGTGTGAAGCATCTACCAAAACTCACACTGAGGGTCAGAATTTAGTGGGTGATTCTCTCTGCATTTTTTGACTGAGCAGCACAAGGGGAGGAACAGCAAGGTGTTTGGAGAAGTCACTGATTCTTTCCTAAACTTCTACTAGTACAATAATGCTGTATCTGTTAACTTGTCTGCCCACAGTCCAGGGCACACATTCAAATTCTGAACACAAAAGTCAGAACAATTTTGCTTGTGTGAACTTAAATAGTGATTTAGACATTACATATTTTGCTAAGGAATGTCTTGCTGCAAAAACGTGCTTGGGAGGGTTTTTAATGCTTCAGCATCCGATCTGGAGTGAAAACCCAGCTCAGAATCAGATATGGACGTGTAAGGACTTAATTCTTCCAAAGACACCACAACTCACTGGAATATTCTGCTTTCTGAAGATCCAAACAGAGCTTTGTTTGTGTGGCAGTACACACAGGAAGAACACAGCTATTTTCAAGGTAATACACGGGGAAGCAGCGCTGGAAATTTCCGTTTAATCCCACGGCTGAGTTTCCAACAGCTCCCTCCGATGGCACGGTGAGAAGGCAGCAGGCAGAGGTGAGGGAAAGATTTTGTCACCTGCTCATCACATCCTCTCCTTACTGCAGCTGCTGCACCTCCCAGTGGTGTCTGAGCTCCCATCCCAGCAAGCACAGCCTGCAATCCCAGCTCACCTTGGCCATCACTTCCTCTGGATTGCTCACCACGACATCCGTGGAGTGGGGCCGTGCGACGCCCCTCAGCAGAGTGTTCAGCTCCGAGGATTCAGCAGCAGCTCTGTCTGTGTCTCCATCACACACTGCCCTTGCAATGTCACTGCCACTGGTTCCTGCAGCAGCACTCCCAGGAGAGGAAAGGGCTGAGGTTTGGGATCTTCCTTTGTTTGCCTCCTGCGTGTCTGGCTGTGTTGGTATCCACAGATCAATGCTGGGGAGTGCACACTCCTCCCTGCTGGTCCTGCTTGGCATCTTCTCCTCCTCCTCCTCCTCCTCTGAGCTGTCTGCCAAGTCCAGCTCTATGTCCTCACTGCTGCTCTCTGAAGAGCTGGAACTCTCCTCAACGTGCTGCCGTTTTGCTGCCCTGGATCTTTTCTTCTCGGCCAAAAAAAGCACAGACAAGTTTTAGCCAGTGTTCACCCCTGGCTTGTAACTCTCAAATCAGACAGTTAAAAGTTTCATAGGGTAGGATCCTACCAGTGGCTTCCACATGGACAATTCTGATTTTCTTCTGCTAAGATTGACTACACCCAGTACATGGATTTTGGTTTAGATTCTTGTATGCAAAGAAAAAACTACAAATACAAGTTTCTGTGAAGAACTGGTGCATGTGGAAGCACAAACTAAGTGCAGGGCCCCATTCTGACACATTTGGGTGGCCATGGACCCCTCCCTAAGGCAGGTGCTTTATCAGTGGAAACAAGACCATCTTCAACATTGTGTTAAGCAGCCAGAATTTCTGTAATTCTTATTACAAAAACTGGCAACTCATGAGGTAAATCCATGAAAACCTATGTATATCCCATCCTTACAGCCATTTCAAGGGAGCAAAGAATTCTGGATAATATACAAATACACAGCAAATTAACTTGAGACCTTCAGAACAGAGGCTGCTTTAACACATCAAAAAATTAAACCACGAACACCCACGACAAAAATCTCGATCGTGCAAAGATCAACGTCAATTTTTGTACCGATTTCCCAGGATTGTACTTTGAGTTTAGAGAATATGAATTGAAGAGATGGGACTGTGCCATGGCAGGATTTTCACAGTACCTTAGACCCAATCATGAGTTTCCACTTGCTCAGGCACTGGGAGCCAGTCCGATGTGGCAGTTCAGAAGCTATTTTACTCCAGTGACCTAAAAAGGATGCAGAGGATGTAAAACATCACCACTGGTGCCACACACTGAGCACAAAGGCCTTTCAGTGCAGAACATTATACACATCCTATTAATTTCCTTGTGTAAGAGTTACTGCATGAATGGATCTCGAATCCTTAATACCCACAACACACAAGGAAGGCTGCAACCAGCAGTACAAAGCAGAGCCTGTATCTTTAATGATATTTAGGTCTCTAAACTTGTATAGATTAAGCCACAGAGACACCTACCCAGGCCATGCTTTTCAACCAGTTCAATCAGCTGCTCCTCTTCCTCTAAGCTCCACTTGCCTTTCTTTACATCCCAGTGCAATGCTTTTAAGTACCTTCAAAATGAAAAATTACAGTAAGGAACATCCAATCTTGCTTGTACAGCTCAAATCATCACTGCTGAATAAAACCAGAGCCTTCCTTTTTCCCAGGCGTCCCATCCCTACTCCCTTAAGACTATTTAGACCATAACCACTCCATAAAACAGCCCTTAAGGGGACACTGGTTTAAGCAGATCAAACATTTGTAAAATAAGTTGCATCAGGGGTAATAAACCTGAAGTACTGTTGGGACATTTACACTCACCTGTCTCTGCACTGAGCGTCGCTCCTCCCCGGCACCTCTGTCCTGATTTTATACCAGTCCTTCCCTCCATATTTCTTCACTGCAGCCAAAAGCATCTGTGTTCATCAGACAGAGCAAGAGTTGAAATTCTCACCAGTAACATCCTAACAGGCCTGAGACAGAAGCAGCTGTATTGGTGTTGTAAATCTCTCAAGTGTTTAGGAGTTTCTGAGCCCTCTGTAAACCGCCCACCTCGGTCCGTTTTACACTCCTCTGTGCCACTGCTAAAGCTCAGCTCTACACAGCCCTGCAACACCTCAGCACTCTTAACATTCCCACCCTGCAATTCCAAACACCAGAAAACAGAGCTTACAGCATCTTCCTCTGGTGTCCAGGCCCCTTTCTTCAGGCTGGGGTCCACGCTCTTTGTCCAGCGGTAGATCAGCTGAGCAGAATCTCTGCCTTCCATGTAATAAGCAACTAGAAACGCAAAGGTCTGCTTTGAAATCTCTTGTAAACTGTGTTTTTATCTTTCCCTTACATTCTAATGGTGAGATTTCCAAGCAGTGATTGCCATAAGCAGCATTTTAATCTGTTAACAATGGTACAAAAGAATGGAAAAGAGCACGGCACACACAAAACGTCACTGTTTATAATGGCGTTATCCACATTACACACATGATGACCCAACAATCCATCCTGCAGCTACAGAAAGCTAGGAAAGGTTTCAGCTCCCATATGTCTGACAGGTTGAAAACACCACCTGTAAGACTCAGGTGAATGGAAGACTTTGTCACTTGTAGGTCACCTACTTTTCTTGTATGGGATATGGCTTCCCACTCTCATCTCTTGAACCAGCTCTAAAAGCATCTGATCTTCAGCCTTGGTCCATTCCTTCCTTTTCAAATCTTTGTTATAGATTTGATACTTCTGCAAGCACTGGAAAGGTGTCCTGTTTGTCTTAATAGAAGGAAAACAGATACACAGAGAACTGGTTATTTGTGAGGAGCAAGAGGGAAAGGCTGAAGTACCAAATGTTTTTGGCCCTGTTCTTGGACGTTTCTCAGAAAAGCATTAATTAACAGTGGATTAGCATCAACATTGTTTTCTGAAACCTGCCATGAGGCACAGTTAAGTGAGAATTAACTGATTTGTCACCTCAGACCTTACCCCCAGCTCCTGGGCTATGCTCTGCCAGTCCAGGTAGTTGTGTTTAGCAGCAATCCGCTTCAGCCTCTCTATTTCCTCCTCAGTCCACTCCTTTTTGTTGATGCTTGGATGCTCCCAATTTTCCCAAAACTTCCTCAGTTCTTCTGAACTACGTTGTCCATCAAACTAAAAGAAACAACAAAAATCTGTTTTATCTTAAAGCTGGGACTGAAACCCCTGGACAGACAGGAACACCAATATTTCAAATTCCAGATTATCTTATTGCCAGGTTTTCCAGACTTAAACCATCAAATTGAACAATTTGAGATCACTTAATTGTCAACTTGGAGAAATGTCTGACGGAAACAGTGGATGCAAACCAGGTCAGGAGATTGTCAAGAGAAGGGACACAGATATCAGAAGCCACAAAACAGATGATCCCTCAACTTACATGGATGTTTGAGATTTTCTCCCAGTCGTGCTCATCGAATCTGTTTCCTAACAAGTCACTTTCTGGGAGTTGGCTACAGCAGAAGGTGCAAAGAACAAGAAAGAACCTTGTTAAATAGTTATTTAAACACTTTATCTTCTTGATCCTGCTTCATCTTTTTCCTCTCACCTGTTCCTGACTTCCCCAAGAACCGAACACTTGGTTTAGCAGGAGGAACAATTAATGCAATCCCCAGATATGTTGCTCTAGACATGTTCATGAGCAAAAGCTCAGGGGCACTAAATATTTCAGAGCTCTCTGCTCCTTTGTTGCTAAACCAAGAGCTATCCAAAGCAGCACCTTTATAATGGGTACAGATACTACATTTTGTGTATCAAGGCCCCAAACACAATTTTTAGTGAAGAACTGTGGAGATAAAAGAGCTGCTCAACAGCACTTCATTTTTTTTACAAGCCAACACAAATAAGCATTTCTCCAAACATCACATCTAGAAGTAGAAGGAGAGAACTCTAAAAGCTAAACTCCAAGAAGAGACATCTATTTTTCACCAAGAACATAAAAAGACTTACTTAATTGCTTCTATTTCTCGCTCCAGTTCTTTGATTTGCTTTTCCAAGGTCTGTTTCTCCATTTCAGTCTTGACCTTTTCCAGTTTCTGATTCCAGTAACTCATCCTGTTCAAAGATACTTTTATCATTAGATAGATGGGAAGGAGGTCAGTGGCATCAGAAGACATTCAGCAGAGAATTTCCCCATCAGCACCATTCCTTCCTTGGGTTTATTTCCACACAAAACTGGTGTTCTCTCAGGTTTTCCCTCATGGCACACTCATTGCCCTATTTCTGCCCCTTCAATGCAGTCATTGACTCAGAATACGTCTCAGATTAAGCATTTTAGTATTTACAGGGGGAACCAATGGTTGTTACAACAGCAATAAAGACTGGACCAGCTCCAGCACAGAAATCTCCCTCTGGACACCCCATTATGACTCTTTACATGTCACAGTTCCAGCCTCAAGCCCTGCAGACTATTTGAACTTATATCACCGTGTCAATGGGAAGAACTGAATGGCTATAAAATCCCACAGTTAACACAGGAACTCGCTGAAGGAAGGTGGAATCACTTTCTCCTTCCTTCACATGTAACATTCCCAGGAGAAAGGAGGGGTTTTGTCAGCACTCACTTCAGGAGCTTTGGCTGGAGCAGGCGTTGCAAGCGGTCGCTCGCCACCGATTTCTGCAGCAGCGTCTTCTCCCTGCTCTTCCCTAAACCAAACAGTGGAGCAGTCAGACATCAGTGCAGAACCACTGCCAGGAGAGACCCACTGCTTCCAACACCCCTGGAAACAACCCCCAGGTCTGCAAGAGGAGTCCCCTGCCTACATCACTGATGTCACGTCCGACTTGGGCAAGTCACAGCCCCTCGCTCAGTTTTATCTCCAACAAGACCTCAGTCAAGGTCAGCATCGAGGTTTGGAGAGCTCACAGGAGTTGATGCATCAAAACAAATGCAAATGAGTCACTAATCACTCAATAAAACAATTTACAGAGCATCCCATTCTCTTTTAACTACATTTTTTGTGGAGTCAAGTGTGCAATATCAGAAACGTTGATGTTTAACTGCAAATGAGACACACAGACTAACAATATGAATATCTACATTTGTTATGCTCTTCTAGAACACTGAACAGCCCCCAGAGTTACTTACACTTTGCTGAATGCAGTTGTTCGAAGGATTTTATGCCCTGAGCTGCCTTTTCCTTGGCATCTTCATTGGAAGGAGGGCCCTGGTGAGGATTAGAAGGGTTAGATACACTGGAAGAGTCAGACACACAGAAAAATTATTCTTTCTGCTTAGAACTCGAGCATGAACTGCTACAAAAACACAGTTACAATGCAAACCTATCACTGAAGACACAGTTACAGTTACTTACAATTCCTGTGGTTTTATCCTTAAAGTAAGGCTTCATAAAGTGACCCAAAAATACATTTGCTGGTAGATTTCTGCCATCTCCTGCCTTGGCTGTTTTTGTTGTACCATCAAGCTCACCCATGATTTCCTTCTGCAAGACAAGAGTTAATTAAACAGTGTCAGGGTCTCCTGATTTCAGAGAGCAGTGGCTGAGCCACCACAAACATCCCAGGCAGGGGTCAAGTTTGCAGCACCAGACTGTAAATCAGTGCATGTTAAAGGCAGGATTTGGAACTTCCCGGCTTTGTACAGTGCAATGCAGACTATTAAAATGTTAATAAAATACTAACTTGCTACAACAAGCTAAAACATAAGATGTAAACCACCCATATTTTTGGTTGTAGGAAAGCATGGAAACATCAGTCAAAGAAACCACTTGAAAAGACACTGAGTGACACCTGCTCACCTGCTGCTCTCTGTTCTGTGCAATGAGCAGCTCCACTTCCTCAATCTTTTCCTGGATAACCTCCTGGTACACGTGGTTCATCTGCAGGCACGTTTCTGGATCCTGTGGCAGGCTCTCAACATCATCATCACTGCTGTCTTCTTCTCTTTCCATTTCCTTGAGGCAAATAAAGCATTTAATGGGGAAAAGGGAAAGAAATACTTGCTTTAAAGGCAGATATGTAATATAATTAATTTTCTAATTTAACATGTTTGATCCACAGCCTGTGGTGTTTCCAGGGACAGGGATCAGCAGCACCAGAGCAGTGAGGCCTCTGTCCCCCTGACACTTGTGGTCACATGAAGAAATCCGTGTATTACACTGAATAACAAAGTCCTGGGCAGGAATTCCCAAACTCCAGGGCTGGTATTAACCCTTCCTGAGCACAGAGCCAAGGCAGCTGCCTGGATTTCCCCACTTTTCCTTCAACAGACAGATGGAAAGATGTGTTTAAAGAGAAAACATTTACCATTTCAGCATTAGAATCTTCATCATCATCATCATCATCTTCTTCAGCATCATCTGTTGGACAACACAAATACAAAAGTGCTGACTGTAGTGGGATAAAATGAAAGTCTCAAACCCAAAATTTTTCAATTAAAGCAGAGAGAATAAAGCACCACAGAGACCCCAGACATGACAATTAGTGGCTCTGGATACTGATGACATTGTCAAGTAAAGTTGTATTTAGTTACACTCCACATATGCATTTTTTTTGTTCTAGAGTAGGAAAAAGGAGCAGCTCTGGATAACTAAGGCAGGATAACCACAGCAATAATCCAGCTATTTGCACACGGTGGCAAATGAGAGGCCCCAGGGTGAGGAACCAAGTGAAAATTCCAAGCCAAGAGGACCACAAGCTCTGAGAGCACCAACAGCCCCTCAGCTGGTTTTGCACCCAGTGGTACCGACTCCTGACACAAGTTATTCAGACCTGCACCACCAAAACAGAGGTGGGTGAAGCCACTACGGACAGAGACGTTCGAGCTGTCACCACCTCCCTTTTGCTTTGGAGAACGAACTTCAGGCGGGCGGGCTGTGGGATGGGGCGGCTCACACGGGGTCGGTGATGCCCGTTCAGACGCTGTGGTTTCTTCACGCCGGGAGGCATTTTTGGGCTCTTGGGTGTCCCCGGCGACCAGAACCGACCAGACCCCACGAGAACCGGTGCGGCAGCTCCCGGGCCGCCCCCTCAGAGCCCCCCTCAGAGCCCGTACCGCTGCCGGAGCTCAGGCTGCAGTCGGACACGGCCAGCTCGCCGCCAAGCCCGCCGGGCTCCAGGCTGCGCTCCAGCTCCTCGATCTCCTGGCGGATCCTCTCCCGCTCGGCGTCCAGGTCGAGCCCCGGGAGGCTCCGCGGGCTCCGGGAGGGCCCGGCCGGGTCCGGCCCGCCCGACATGGCGGGGCCGCCGCTCCGCGCTGGGGCCGCGCTTGGCCACGCCCCCTCCCCGCTCCCGACCAATCGCCGCGCGCTCCCGGGTCAGCTGGGCTCCCCCACGTGACTTGGCGCAGCCGACCCAGCGGGGCTTTGGTGGGATCGGGATTGGGATCCGGATTGGGATCCAGATTGGGATCGGGAACCGACCCGCAGCCCCCTCGCCTGCCGCGGCACGAGGAGCCCCAGCCGGACGCTGAGGTGCTCGCAGAGCAGGGGCGGCGCTCCCAGCCCCGCGGGAACAGGGATGCGCTCCTGCCCATTCGGGATTTAGCGATCCGAGTGCCCGTTCTGCAGCTTCGTGCATCGACGTGAAGCCGAGTATCAAAAAATTCGCTTTTTTTGTAATGGTTACTAAATGAAAGCGAAGTCCTCCGTGGTGTCTGAGTCACTCACTGTCCGTCCTCTGACACCTCGGAAATTCTGTCGATGGATTTCAGGAGATCAGCGACGAGCTGCAGGGATTCTGCTCCGGAGAGGAGCTGCCTGGAATGGGAGAGGGAAACAGTGTTATATGGTGGGAGAATTCATGGGCAGTTTTGGGGGGTTTGCCCACTCTGTGACCTATCAAGCAACAGCTTATCAAGACTGGAACCTTCACTTCTTAAAGTGAAGTTTAAGAGACTCCCACGCACCAGTTATTTTTTTATTTTGCCTACACTTTATTTTCAGTTATTTTTATTTTACCTACACTCGGAGGAAAACACATGGCAGGGGAATAAGAACATGGAATAGCTCATCTGGCACACAAAACACAAAACCCTGAGATTCAATGCTAAAAAAACCCCACTGAGGAGGTTTATTTGTGAGCCCAGAGCCCGGGATGGCCTCAGGAGAGGGGCTCTCACCTGATGGATGCCTGGGAGCTGGTTGTGACCCTGAGCAGGTGCTGCAGGGCCAGCTCTGCGTTCTGCTTGGCTGCTGCCAGCCCTGCCTGTCCCAGCTGCAGGGCCTCGTTCTCTGCCTTGTAATTCCTCAGCTGGACCTGGGGGGAAACAGGCAAAAACTAAGAGAGAGAGCCATAAAAATCCAGTGGATACCTTACAACTAATGAACATGTTCATGCAGCAATTAATGGTTGTGTCATGTAATAAAACTCACACAAAAGTAGTAAGAATAATAAAAGGATGCAATAAATAGTGACTAGATCCCAACACCAGACTCCCAGAATCATTAGGGTTGGAACAGGCCAAGGCAGGGTCACCCAGAGCAGGTGACACAGGAAATGTGTCCAGGTGGGTTTGGAATGTCTCCAGAGAGGGAGACTCCATGACCCTCCTGGTCAGCTCATTCCAGGGCTCTGCCCCCTTCCACGGAAAGAAGTTCTTCCTGATGCTGAGGGGGAACTTGTAGTGTTTTAATTGATGGCCATCCCTTCTCATCCTGTCACTGGGCACCACTGAAAAGTGTGGCACCATCTAGGTCTTCCCAGCCTCTGACAGGGCACCACAACTGAACCTGAGAAAACCCTCAGTATTGTCCCAATGGCCTGCAAAAAAATCTTGCAATACCCTTTTTTTAGAAGCTCAATTCCAAGACGTGTCCCTGCAGCCCCAGCTCCCCAGCCAGGCCCCAGGAATGGTGCTCCATACCTGGAGCAGGGCGTTCTCCTGTCTCAGTTTGGCAACGCTGTTCTCCGCTTTCACAGCCCGTTTCTGAAACACAGCAAAGATTATTTACACCACAGAGGACACAGGAGCAGCTTGGGCTACACAGGAATGAGGGATTCCAGCACTGAACTTGGAAGGATTTGGTTTGTGTTTGCCCATCCCATGTTCCAAATGCTTTAGGAGGTGGAAACAGCTCCTTCCTCCCTTCCCCATTTCTCCTTTCTGGGATCTGCAGGTTCCACCCGGCGCTTCTGGATATTATTTATTCTTTTTTTTCTTGGACAAGAGCAAAAGACACTCAGTATAAATAAGCAAACGGGAAAACCAGCTCACAGTTCACGCAGGGTGTGTTGTCAGGAGGCTGCAAAAAAGCAACTTCAGTTGATGAATCCAGAAATTGTATTCAAGCAAAGACCTGCCTTACTCTAGGGACAGAAAGGAGTCCTGGTCTGGGATGCTGTCTTGTTCCAAGGGAAAAGTCTGAACCTATCAGAGCTGTTTGGGTGAAGCAATCATTTCAGCTTCCCTCCCTCTCCTGGGAAAGGAGGAAAAGGGATGGAACTGCAGTTCCAACTGCAAACACCTACACTTACAGTCATCAGCTGGAGATTCTGCTCCACGTGCTGCACCATTGCTTCCAGATCCTGTGCTTCTTTTTCTTCTTTGATTTTGTTTTCCTCAAGCTTTTTCTCAAGCTTCCTCATCCTTAAAAAAAACAAACAACCAAGAGACAATGTACAGTAATTGCTTGTAACGTTAAATACTTTAGGAGGAAAATTCTGGGAATCGAGGAAGGATGAAGAAACTCATTCTTTTATAAGAAAAATTAATTCTTCCCACAGAGCTCTGAGTTCTAGGCTGTGGCTCAGGGGATTTCTCTGTTCCACATCCATCATGTTCAGACCTGAATGAAACTGCCAGTCCAGCTGGGTCACCGGATTGTTTAACCTCAGGAAATTCAAGTCTCTCAGGTTGCTCACCAGCAAAAATAAAAGCTATTTTTTTTGTTTCAAAGGAGAGAGATGAGTATTCATTATTTTGTTAATCTGAAGCTTTCTGAAATAAATCCTGTCGAGTCCTACCCTTGTTCTCACTCACCACCTGCACTGCACAAAGCACAGACCACACAGACACATCAGATGTCAGCTGGTTACTTGCTTTCCAAGATTTTTCCAATCAGAAAACCAGGTTTGCTAATGTTTTTTTTTAATAAACAGCATAGATTTCAACTACATCCTTCTTCTTTAAGGACACTGACTGTTTCCAGGGAGCCCCTCTTTTAAGGCAATTCCTTGGGTGGTGATTTCCCCCACACTGTGTCTTACGCACTTGTCTGCCTGGGTTTCAGAGAGAACTTGAAGATTACTGATCTTGCTTTTCAAAGTGGCATTCTCTTCTTTCAGCTAAAAAAGAGAAACATTCTCATTAGGATTGAGGGTGCAGTTTCACAAGCACTACAGACACTCCAACAGCAAAATATTCAGCTTTAATGCTGGGAATTCTTGCACTTTCTAATACATTCATGCTTAATTTTGCACCCAGTTTCCCTCTCTGGAAACCACTTCGCTGACCCCGTGGGGCACAGGAAGGTGGCACTGAGCAACCCGTGCGAGATGTGACTAATTAAATGCTGCCAATTCTAAATTAACGTGACCTCCAAGGGCAGGAGCACGAGGAAGTCACCCGGGTCATACGCAGAGCAGAAGGGCAGGGAAGGGCACTGGACCTGACTCACGCTGAAAAGCGCTTTTCCAGACCTGCCTCTCTCCCTCAGCTGCTCATCGGGCAGCGGGCTGTGACACCCAGCGCCGGGCTCGCCCGACAGCGACGGTGCCGAGGGACGGGCAGCGCTCACCTGCTCGTAGCTGGGCTGCCGCGGCGGGGCCGGGGCGGCTCCGAGGGGGGCAAAGCTTAAGAAGCTGGCGGAGGGCGAGGCGGGTCCGGCGGCAGCGAGGTGGGCCCGCTCCACGGCCAGCGGCTGGTAGCTCTCGCTCCACTCCTCCTCCTCCTCCTCCTCTTCCTCGTCCCTCACCTCTATGGGCATCGCGGGAAGCGGGAGCGCGATGGGCCCGGGCGGCGCCGCCTGCGCGGGGGAGAGCGGGGGTGAGGCGGGCGCTGAGGCGGGCACTGAGGCGGGGCGGGACTCGGCCGCGCCACAGCCCAGGGCCTTACCTGGGGGGCTCCGCCCGCCCCGCCGCCGCGGGCCTTGGTGCGGACGAACTCTCGGAAGGAGAAGGGGTTGGGCTCGGCCGGGACCGGCCCCGGCCCCGGCAGCGGCTCCGCCGCCATGGCGGCCTGAGGGCTCCGCGGGGCGGGGCCTCCCCGGCGGGACGGACCAATCAGCGAGCGAGCGGCAGGGTCGGCCACGCCCCTTTCCCCCCACTGGCGGCCGCGCCCACGTGACCGGGCGGTCTCTGGTGGCGGCAAGATGGCGGCGGCCATGGCGTGGCTGCGGCGCGGGGCGGCCCGGCGGTGAGCGCGGCCCGGGGGGCTCCAGGCTGGCCCGGGGACAGCGGGGGGACCGCGGGGGGACCGCCCGGGGACGGGACAGCGCAGGGGACCGCGGGGGGACCGCCCGGGGAGAGGATAGCGCCGGGGACCGCGGGGCAAGGCGGGCAGTGCTGGGTGCCGGCCGTGGCGGAGGCGCTGCCGCCGCGGTGCCTCCGCACACCCCGACGGTGTCCCCGCCGTCCCCAGGTGCGGGCTGGCGGCCGGGCGGAGCTACAGCGGCGGCGGCGCTTACCCCAGCGTGTCGCTGGCGTGCCCGCTGCCCGGCGTGCCCAAGGCCGTGTTCGCCGCCGCCGAGGGCCGGGAGCGCTTCGAGACGCGGGTGACGGTGCTGGAGAACGGGCTGCGCGTCGCCTCCCAGAACAAGTTCGGGCAGTTCTGCACCGTGGGCAGTGAGTAGCCGGAGGGGTCGGGGGTGGTGACGCCTCGGCTGCCCCGGAGCCGGGTGTCTGTGTAAGGGCTGGAGGTGTAAAAGTGGCACTGATTTATTCTCTTCTTAACGTCAGTTCTTGTGAATTCGGGATCAAGACACGAAGCGAAATACCTCAGTGGTATCTCCCACTTCTTGGAAAAGCTGGCCTTCTCCGTGAGTACTGCCCTGCCCTGCCCTGCCCAGCACGGGGTCCTAAGCACCCAAAATCTGCACTGGGAAGGGAGGGGGAGCAGCCAAGGGCAGGACCTGACCCGCAGAGCTCTGTGCACTTGAGCTTTTTAAATAATGCTGACAGTATTCCCAAAATGATAGAACCACAGAATGGTTTGGGTTGGACAGGACCTTAAAGCCCATCTTATTCCCCTGGGGAGGGACACCTTCCACTATCCCAGGTTGCTCCAAGCCCCATTCAGCCTGGCCTTGGACACTTCCAGGGATGGGGCAGCCACACCTTTTCTGGGCAACCTGTGCCAGGGCCTCACCACCCTCACAGAAGATGCTTGTTCTGGGCTACACTGAAGGGTTATAAAAAGTTATTGCTTTAATAATTACTAACGTATTTTCTTTCTTAGTCCACAGCTCAGTTTGGCAGCAAGGATGAAATTCTCCTCACCTTGGAGAAGCATGGGGGCATTTGTGACTGCCAGGCATCGAGGTGGGATCTCCTTCTCCTGCTCTCTTGTAACACTGACAAACACTTTGAATTCCTTTTTCTGGTGTGGGGCAGTAAAAGCCACTTTTTGTTTCCAAGCAGCAGAAATCCATTTGTGTGGCTGCTGGGAAGCTACAAAACTGAACCTGAACAGCTTATAAAAGTCAGTTTTATTTCCTTTCGAAAACACTTAATGAGTGAAGCAGCTTTACCTGTGATTTCCTGATACTGAAATGACGCTGAACAATCCCAGAAGTGAGTTCTCAGTGCAGAACTGTCTGTCTGTGTTGCAGGGACACCATCATGTATGCTGTGTCTGCTGATGCCAGAGGCCTGGACACCGTGGTCAACCTGCTGGCTGACGTAGCGCTGCAGCCCAGGTTATCAGGTCTGGGAACACAATTCTCTGCCTCTAAATAAGATCTCCAACGTGTGGCTTGCTGTTAGAATTCTTCACTAGATTGTGCTCCTCAGGAACTTCCCTTGCAGCAGTTGGGGGTTGTGATCCCTTGCTCTCTGTCCCCTTCCAGATGAGGAGATCGAGATGACCCGCACGGCCATACGGTTTGAGCTGGAAGATTTGAACATGAGGCCTGACCCAGAGCCTCTGCTCACTGAGATGATCCACGCGGTAACACACGGGGAATTCCACCTTGCATGCATTCCACCCTGCATCCTTCTCGTTTTTCTGTCAACTCCAGGGTTTATTTTGTGTTATTCTAAAACCAGGGTATTTTATTACTCGATTCGATTTCAGTGGTGGGAGAATTTTGCTCTCCCTCCACTCTGAAATCCAGCATTCTGCACTTGTGAAAGATTCTAACCTGAACTAAAAAAAAAAATCTCCAACTTAACCTTTGTTTTAGGTGACAGTTAATTAATGAAATAATGCTCAGCCTTTCCTCTCTTCCATGTCTCAAACATGTTGGCTTAATTCTAAAACAGAAAGGGAAGGTTTAGGTGAGGGTTTTGTGGGGGTGAGGTGATATTTGTTACTTCAGTGTGTCTGCTCCCTTTCAGGCAGCCTTCAGAGACAACACAGTTGGACTGAACAGGTTCTGCCCCGTGGAGAACACGGACAAAATCGATCGGGACGTGCTGCACTCGTACCTGCGCAGCTACTACACCCCTGACAGGATGGTGCTGGCTGGGGTGGGCATCGAGCACGAGCAGCTGGTGGAGTGTGCCAGGAAATACCTGCTGGGAGTGGAGCCCGTGTGGGGCAGCGGGCAGAGCCGGGGCGTGGACAGGTCCGTGGCTCAGTACACGGGAGGCATCGTCAAGGTAAGGGGTGGAGGTGGGGCCGTGCCCCTTGCTGTCAGCTGGGAGGGCAGATGTGGAGTTGAGCTGGTTTTTGCTTTTCTGAAGTTACATACTGTTCGTGAGCATGAGCCAAAAGTGGCCACGACAGCTGGTAATTGGGCGACACGTTAATTAGCAGGAATGTATCAAACTGGATGCAACGGCAGTGAAAATCAGTCTTAATAATTATCTGTTTTCCCACAGGTTGAAAAAGACATGTCAGATGTGAGTCTGGGCCCTACTCCCATCCCAGAGCTCACCCACATCATGATTGGGTTAGAAAGCTGCTCATTTTTAGTAAGTATTAACCTAAAGTCCTTTGTTTTGGAAGCCCTGTACTTGAAGAATCCCAGAACACTGACTCATTACATAAACATTGGCACTCTTGCTGCTGCATGTTCAGACAAGCAGCTTTTCCACTGGCAGTTGGATGCAGGCACTGACCTTCCCACTCCTCTCGTGCCACGTGTCTTTCTTTCTCTCCCCTTTTTTTACTCACCCCAGACCCTTGAGAGCTCTGCCATGATCTGACTGAATTTCTTGTTGCAATTCAGGAGGACGATTTCATTCCCTTTGCGGTGCTAAACATGATGATGGGAGGTGGTGGCTCTTTCTCAGCTGGAGGGCCTGGCAAGGGCATGTTCACCCGACTGTACCTCAATGTGCTCAACAGGTTGGTTTGCCTTTTAAGAGGTGGCAGAAACAGTCCTCCAGCAGGTTCATATGGAAGAAGTGAAAGCAAACACCCCCAGGTTATTCTGCTTGAAACACGGGGCTGGTTTGTCAGCTGGCATTTTGAGAGGGTGAAAGTCTCATTATCACTGCTGAGAATCCTGGAAGTGCACTGGGAGGGCACTCACTGTCTGTGTTTAATTTTTACTCGTGAATTCTGGGTTTTAAATTTGAAAATGCTGTTTGTGTACCCACAGGCACCACTGGATGTACAATGCAACCTCTTACCACCACAGTTATGAGGACACAGGTCTCCTGTGTATCCATGCCAGTGCAGATCCAAAACAGGTACAGAGTCCTGTATTCAAAGACAGGTGTCCTTAAAAAGTAACCACATCACTCAGTACCAGACAGTAATGTTGACACATTAAGTGTTGTTCTGATCTTCTTTCAATGATCTGGTTTCTGTAGGTTCGGGAGATGGTTGAAATCATCACCAGAGAATTCATCCTCATGGCAGGAGCAGTGGGAGAGGTCAGTAGCACATTTGAACTTGCAGATGGTCTTTGAATTGAAATAATCCCTGGAAGTGTCCAAGGCCACGGTGGACAGGGCTTGGAGCAACCTGGGGTAGAGAAAGGTGTCCCTGCCCATGACAGGAGGATGAGCCTTAAGGTCCCTTCCAAGCAAACCATCCTGGGATTCTGTGAACACACTGCAGAACTCTTCCATGTTATCTTGTGTTAGGGAGCAGCCACCAGAATTTTTGGAACGTTATTTGTATTTCCTGCTCCTTCACAGGTGGAACTTGAGCGAGCGAAGACGCAGCTCAAGTCCATGCTCATGATGAACCTCGAGTCCAGGCCAGTGATCTTTGAGGATGTGGGGAGGCAGGTGTTGGCCACAAACACAAGGAAGCTGCCTCATGAGCTCTGTGCCCTCATCGGTGAGTACACAATGCTGTGCCTTGCCTTGAGTGAACTGCAGGTACAGTCAGAGCAGAGCAACTTGGAACATATTCTGGCAGCACAGTTGAATCGCCTGAGAAAGCCTGGAGGGATAAATACTGCAAAAATATATTTCAAACTGTTCTTGATTGCTTTCAGGGTAGCACAGGGCTTATTTTAGTCAGAAGGAAGGAAAAACCAGAAGCACGGAAGAAAAGAGTCAGGGATTGTTTTTCTGAGTGTCATTCTACTCACGATGTTGTTGTCACAGCTCTGCCTTTTCTTTTTTGCCCGCAGGTCAGGTGAAACCTACTGATATCAAGAGGGTGGTCACTAAGATGCTCCACAAGAAGCCAGCTGTGGCTGCCCTGGGTGACCTGACAGACCTGCCCTCCTACGAGCACATCCAGGCGGCGCTTTCCAGCAAGGACGGGCGGCTCCCGCGGCTGTACCGGCTCTTCCGATAGAGCAGCACGTCCTGCCAGGCTCACAGACTCCCTCCTTTTGGAACATGGTTTTCAGATTATACTGTTGCTGTACCACCCTCCCTCCCCCAGATCTTCCCAGGCACACTGTGCAGCCATGGAGCTGTGCTGCCACCGAGCAGAGCTGCTTCGGAGCACCGGACTGCGAAGGGCTCGCGTGGGATTCCTTCCCGAGGGATGTGGTGGCACCTTAAAGAGCTTGGCTTACATGTCCGAATTCAAGGAATATTTATAGCTGTTACCAAGGTGAACAAAGACCTGCTCAAACTGAATTAGGACAATAATAGTTATTACCCCTGTCAAGTTTGGCAAAAAGTTTCCCGCAGTCCGGGTTTTGTTGCAAATCATGGATTCATTTCACCAGGAGTCACGTGTCTGGGAATAACTTCATCATTTTGCTGGAGCTCAGAGGGAAGCAAAGCCATGGCATAACCAAGTTTCTGTGGAGTTCATCTGCAGAGATACTGTGCATAACGCTACATGGACACCTGAGAATGAAAATGATCCTGTTCTTCAGGTTTTTCACCCAGAAGTGAACTGTGCTAAAGAATGAAAGTTCTTTTCCTCCAGGGTTGCTTCACAAACAGTTATTAAAGGAGTTGCTGCTGCTGCACCTTAAAACTTGTACCTCATTTCCTCAGCGTCACTCAGATGAACTTAAGGCCTTGCAAAAAGAAGACACAATAAGTTTCTCACAGCAGAGATGTCCCTCAGCTGAGAGTCCAGATCACAAAATTACAGCCTTTAGAAACGTTATGGTCTTGACCGACTCCGTGTTGCAGAAACCCAAGTGCCGCACGTGACGCACGGAAGAAATGGAGACTCAAATGAGGAATAAAACATTTGATCTACATAATCCCCCAACACACTGGTTTAAAAACATAAACAGCTGCATTGCAGCACTTCACTGCTAGTTGTTTATGAAGAGGAGCAATCAAACTGGGAGCAGAGCACTGTGAGGCAGCTGTTTACCTGCTTTACCCCATCCTTTCCTCATGCAACTAGAAAAAAACGTTGCATTGTTTCTCGTGCAGCCCACAGTCTGGAAATCCTGTTCAGTTGTTGTGTATGTTTGTAAGGAAATAAAGAGGCCTCTAAACAGCTGGAGCAAGTAGTAAGACTTCTGAAATTCATCAGCCAAGGGCTGTGTGTCTTGCACTGGCAGGTGAGACGTGCTTTGTTTGTTCAATTCTAAAAATCCCAGAGAAATCTGTCCTGCTCTTATAGGTGAAGACAAATGGCTCAGGTCACCCAAACATGCATCACACAAAGAACTCTGGTTCTGACAACAGTAAGAGCTGGTTCTCAGTTAAGGTATTGCATTAATTTATTTTTATTCCTTTAAAAAGAAAGGAAATCCAAGTGCCTGATGGCTACAGACAGGTCAGTGCCATAAATGTACCGCAGAACAGAAGCTCTGTCTTGGACAGGTTGCATAGTCAGCAGCACTTCCTCCAAGGTGTTTGCCTGGTGTTTTAGGTACTAAAGGTGATGAATGATCCAGCCCATCTGTGCCCTTGAGGAGTTTTTAAGTATTAGCTGTACTTAACATTTGACCAGTGCCACGCTGGTCCTTGTAGTATGTTTAGCCTTAAGACAACACTACTTCAAAAAGAGCAAGTTATTCACAGTTCACCGAGTTGGAAAAACAAAACCAAAAGGGATTGACTGTGACTGGAGGTAATGGAACTGCATGGAGCTGACTGGGCTCTGCAAACCTCCCTGGTACACTCACTTGGCATCACTTTGGTGAAGCATCACACAGTACTGTACTTAAACCATTCATTTCAATTCAGATGTCCTGCTGCTGAAGGCAGGTAGTGTTTTGTGAGCCCTGGAGAGGGCAAGTGAGGTCAGGGAGGGATTTTTTCAAGCAGCCAAATATATGGCCTGAGAGCAGGGTATTTACCCCCTTAGTAACAGAAGGCCTGTAGAATGATTATTGAAAGGCAATGTTTCTACACTTCAATGTACAGGAGTACATTTACACACATCCTGCTGTAGAGGACCCAAAAAGCCCAACACAGGAGCACCATCCACACACACAACTGCCCAAGTTCATCAGCTGGTCCCTTGTACTCGTTTGACAGAATACACTTGGCTAGAGAAGGAGCAAAACCCAACCCCACGCTGTATGTAAGCAGATCTGACCAAACCAAAGAGACAAACAAAAAAAATTCACCTTTCTGCAGGCTCTTCTTAGGTCCCCTGCCCCAGGTGATGCCAGTTCCAGCAGCTGTGCCCCTGTGTGGAGTCCTCCTACAACCAACAGGCTGCACCCGGTGGCTTCCTAAGATAGTCTGGTTAAAAATAAATCCATTTTACCTGTTGGGATGGATGTCTTAAATAACTGACTCCTTTTCTTCGGTGAAAGCACTTGAGCTTCGTGGATTAGCTCATGCAGATGAATCCAGGATGAGGTTTAAGACATTCTTCACAACTGCCAGAGGTGCTTAAGCAGACAATTCCCTGCAGAGTTTGCCGTGGCCTGAAATCCTCTTTCGGGGCACCTCTACCACAAGCACTGCAGGGCTCTCAGCTCAGGAAATGCTACATATGCTGCTGGATTTTTGGTCCTTCTGCTCCCGTCGTTTCTGAAGTTCCCTTGTAATCCTCCTCTTTATTCCCATTAAATACAGTTCTCTGTCAAACTGCCCCGCAGCGAGTGGAATGCTACAAGAGAAACACAAGCCACAGATCAGGGCATAAATGTATTCTTGTTTGCCCAACATTTCCCAACTAGCTGATACAACAAAGGCCAGAAACCTAATTTTTACTTTCTTAATGCATTCAGCTACTGCTGTGGGAGAAACAACAGTTGTTCTTCCACAGCAGCAAGTTAAGGTTTTTCACAACACATTTAAATGGAGAAAATGCTGGTTGTAAAAGGGAAATGTGCTTTCAATTTAAGCATGAATATGCCTGCATTCATGTATAAAGAATCTTTATGATCCTAAACCAAACCCCACTGATCAAATGCTTTGAGAAATCACCATTTTCTAGATACCCAGGCCTTGAAATCCCTGACCGTGCTGCTCACAGAAAAGAGAATAAATAAATTTTACACACTAGTAAAACAGTCCACAGCTGGACATCAGGAACTTGGAGGATCTCAAAATACTCCACTAACATCCAGCTATGCTGAAATGCAGGCTCAGCTGGGGAGGAAAAATAGCATTGATCCCAAAAAGAGAAAGAAGAGAAAAGGAAAGCTGCCCATGCTGACAGGGAAAACAAAGAACTGCATCTCAAATAAAACACAGATTTATAATCAATTCCAATGGGCTCTGTTTATCCCCCTCAGGAGGATTAAGGGACCAGGAAGCAGGGATTTCAGCTGTCAGTGCAAGGTTTAAGCTCTCACTGCTCTGACCACCAGCATAAAAATCAAACAGGCTGCAGAGATCTACATGGGATGAACTATTTTAGGAATTCTGGGAGGACAAACTCCAAACAGGAGCATATCCTCAGGATCCCTGAGGAGCTATGTGCAGTCACACAGAGCAGCACAAGGAGGTACTAACTTGTCTCTGCCAGGCCTCACTTTCACACGAAACAAGGCAAACACAGGGCGATGGTCTGAGGTTTTGATCACAGGACAAGAGGAATATTTGACAGCCTGGATGTCGTCCTTGTACCGACTGCGGAACACAACCCGGTCCTGGAGACAGAGACAGAGAGGGGAGAGTGCTGGTAACTCCCTTTGCACATCCACCCACCCTGGAAAGCAGCACTGGTTCACAAGAGACAAACCCATTCATTTATCACACTCCACTTAGTGGAATTAAGTGTCTGACCACAAGAGCTGTTCCGTGCTCAGCTCTGAGCACAAGGGAGAATCCAGAATCCACTCAAACAGGATGTAAGGCAGGGAAAATGAGGTTAAGAACCCGTGCCAAACTCTCCCTGTGCTCACAGGTTCAACAATCCTTTCTTCCAGACCAGACCCACATGCCCTGCTGCCCTTAAGCCACAAATCTCAGCACATCTGGATCCCCTTTGGTGCAGTTGTGAGGTGCTGAAATCATCCCTTACCGTGTAGGAAGGAGTCCTCTGTTTGGAAGTGGTGTCATAGCTGTCCTTCCCTATGTCAAACTTGTAGGAAGGGCGGAAATGGATATCAGCCTCTTGGAATCCTTTGAAAATAGACCCTGTAAGGGAAGAGAACAGCATGAGCAAATCCCTCCTTCCTGAGAATCCAGCACATTTCTGCATTGATTCTACTAATGCTGGCTAGGAACAACAGCCATGTACATACATGACTAGAAAAACATGGGGTCAGGCTCCAGAAAGGGAGAAAGCTCAAGTTCTTACACAGATAAAAAATAGCCAGTGGATATTTAGTCAGTGGCCAAGTAAACAAAGAACACCTGGTCCATAAACTCCCCCTTCCACTGAAAGCTTGTGCTGCTTTGCAAATGCTCAAATGTTCAAATCTAAATTCCCTGGACACTGTGACAGAATGGTGTCCCAGGTTATGGAGAGTCAGAAGAGACAGCAGCAAATGGCTTGGGTGGTTACACTATGGATAAAATGCTACAGCAAAAGGTCCCTTGACACTCTGCCACTGTATTTGACAACTGCTGACTTCCTTTTTTAGGGAATGCAACAAAAGGAAGCAGGAAAGGTCTCTAGTAAATTGGCTGTGACTAGTCCTGTGTGTAGATATCTTTGTTCATGGGGATGAGGGAGGAAAAGAGCTGCCTCTCACCCCGACTCATCTCACTGGTGAGCTGGTCATACACCAGGAGCTTGGACACGTCTGTGGCCGGGTTCTGGTTCAGGATGGAATCCACAGTCTCACGGTCCTTGTTCAGGCGGAAGTTGAAGTCACCAAACCAGAAGACTTCATCAAACCGGGTTGTGACATCACCTGAAAGTCAGGCCACACGTGTTCAGGATATGCTGCCACATATGGTCAAGGAACAGGCATAAATCCCTTCTTTTCCCTACCAGGAGATGTGATACCTGAGCATGTTTTCTGCCTGTGACCATCACAGAATATGGTTACAAAAACCCCAGTAGGAACAGAAATTTTAAACATCATAGAAAAAGCTGAAAGGACACCAAACTATCTATAGGACCTAAAACCAGGGTGAACACAAAACCCTAATGCTCCACTGCAGATAAAGAGTCAATTCATCTTTCTAAAGACTTGACTACTTATCTAGCCATGATGTTATCAGCACAGCATTAAGAAACAATAATGGAATTTGGCAAACAGTACACTGACCTGTGTACATGCAAAGTGACATAACATTCCCTCTCTTAGGTTTTGAAATAAATTAATTTCTAATTGCTCTAGAAAAAGCTTGGAAAGTAAAACACATCTGTAATATTGGTAATAATTACACCAAAATTGGTGTAATTTTTTCTCTCCCATTTCAATTTTTTTTCTCAAATCCCCTCCCAAAATACCAAAAAGAAAAGAAAAGAAAAGAATTGTGTGAGTAATAACCATCCTCAGACAGAAAGCCCTGTGGTCTCTTTTTATACTCTCTCAAATCATAACTCTCATTTTCTCTTCCTTAGTGCAGACTGAAAGACAATGCACAGACTGTTGGGTTCTCACACAGCCATGGTTTCACACTTACTAGAACTGGATCGATATGGATTTGTGTCTGGAACATTCTTGGGAAGTGTAAGGGCTTGAATGGTTTTATTGTAGTCCAGTTTCCTCTCATTCACTTTACTGTCCCCAGCTGAAAGACACAAACCCCATTACTGCCAATGATGAATCATTTTCATTCAATGACCATTTTTGGTTATAACAGGAGCTTCCAAAGGGCATCAGACATTTTCCATGTGTAAAATGGGACACTGACCCAGGGAACTCACACACTGAAAAATAATGACAGAAAGTGTGGGAAAAGGAATACAATGGTGCAGAGTTCATTTCTGTTTTAACAAACACAGTTCTTTGGTAATTTGTTACCAAACAATCCTCTTCCCTTATTGTTCTCAGCTCAGCAATCCTGAGCTTTGCCTTCAGCCTGCCCTGCTTTTTTACCTCTGTATAGTTCCCTCCTCTCCTCCCTCAAACAGGACCCTTCTAGCAAGACTGTAAATGTCTCACATGTGAAGTGGGATGTGATGAAGAGAAAGGAGGTCCCAAAAAACGTGAAGCAGATTCCCAGAGCTCCCTTGGTTTTGATCTGAGACACGATTCGAGTCGTCACCGTGGCATATTCCACTTCTGGAAGGAGAAAAACAAGATGCTTTCACTGAAAGCCCCTAGAGACAGTGAGCAGGGAAGCCAGGAGAGGGAGGAAAAGCCAGGCCACTGGCTGGCAGCAGTGCTTTCAGCTCCCCACACACCTGAGCAGAACCAGATGAGGTCCCTGCGGATGAAGACCGACATGTAGAGCACCCCATGTGCGGCCGAGTAGAGCAGGACGTAGTGGGGGCCCAAAGTCTCCTGCAGGCGGATCTCCCACTCTCTTCTGCAGGAAAGAACAACAGCTGGATCACACAGACAGTACAGGAGACAACAACCAGAGAGGAAATCAGTATTGTGGAAACAGAGCAGTCCCTCTGATACAGAACATCAATGAACAGTAAGCAAAACCTCCACTGAACGACTAAGGAGCGGCTGAGCAGCCGAGCCAGCTCAGAGCCCCTCAGAGCTGGGCTGAGGTGCCACAGGAATCAGCAGGATTTTGCCATCAGCTGCTCTCACAGGACCAAATTCTGTATGCCCAGAGAAGCTGTGGCTGCCCCTGGATCCCTGGAAGTGTCAAAGGCCAGGCTGAATGGAGCTTGGAGCAACCTGGGCTAGTGGAAGGTGCCCCTGCCCGTGGCAGGGGGTGGGACTGGATGAACTTCAACGTCTCTCCCAACCCAAACCATTCCATGACTCTATGATTTACAGATCTTTGTGCCTTTTTCCTCTAAAGTCCATTTCCACTGGTGCTCATGCACTGAATTCAGTCTTATTAAATGGGTTGATTAGTGAAAATATTAAGATTATGATGGATACTATTTCCAGGCTAATTCAAAGCAAAATAATTAGTTAACAATAAAAGATGGTTCATTACATTGTTTTTGCTACCTGTCTGGACAGCCTTCTTGAACCCCAATGACATACATGTCCTGGGCATAGTCAGGATCTGTTGGCAATAAGAAGTCATCCAGATTCACTGGAAGTTCCTATTATAAAAGAAATTTAAAAAAAAAAGAAGGAAAGAAAAGAAAAAAAATATAAAATAGCAGTAATAGTTGTGCTAAGATTTACAAGAAAAGTACCTTGTGATTTGATAAAGATGATGAACTCAGTTTGATGATGAACATATTCATGAATAGAAAACCATCAGTAAAGCTGGGGTAACTTTATCACTGTGGAGACTTCTTACCTTCTGACCCTGCATGTTCCAGGTGGCCACAAAAATTCCAATATTCCGATCAGGGAAATATCTGCTCAGTTCTTCTGCTCCCAGTAAGGCACCACTTGCCATAAGGCTGCCTTCCAAATAGCTCCTGTGAACAGAAGATCCATCAAAGAGTATCCAAGGAAAGGGCATGGAATAATGATTTGTAATGCTTGAATCTTGAGTTATTCAAGAACTTATCTTTAAGAAGAAGGCATTTAGTATTTATATATTGTTCTGCTTGCCTAAAGTTCCCTATAAAGTTCCAACTCTTATAGTTTCTGGATGATCTACAATAAA
>JAWWLV010000040.1:2664865-2684331 GCA_035041135.1 Platyrinchus mystaceus
TCCAAGGCCAGGTTGGACAGGGCTTGGAGCAACCTGGGCTAGTGGAAGGTGTCCCTGCCCGTGGCAGGGGGTGGGACTGGATGAGCTTTAAGGTCCTTCCACCCCAAACCAGCCTGTGATTCCATCACACTGCAGTATCTTGAAGCACCTTGGTTTACTTGCAACATCAAAACAGCTCCACCATGCCCGGTGTTCTGGCAGCAAGTTGCTCCTAATCAAAGACTCAAATTCACACTCTTCCTCCAATTCAGCTCATCAAATAAACCATTTATTGAGCCTGAGGTCTCAAAATATCACATTTGGAAAGGACAGATCCATCCCACACCTCCTGCCCCTCCAAAGGACAGGCTGTTTACACAAGCAAGGGCTGTTGGCACAAGGACTGCCCGTTGAATAAGCATTTTTAATCTTGCCTTAAGCTCTGCAAATAACGATGACAACACAATGTCAGGGAGTGCTGGGCAACCCACTGCCTCCAGCTGCTCCAGGGAGGGAAGTGGAAGAAAAGGTCATGACAAACAACTAACAATATATCTCCGAGGGCTTTTTTACCAGTTAGTAACACTTTATCTCAGAATTATTTTCCCCTCTACCACTTACTCTCAATCTTTGAATCAATGACTAGACTCTTGCCTGGAAAAGCTGGGGCAGAGGAGCTCCTATGGGACACTGGAGCAGTTCCCAAGAGGTGATTTGATCCTGCCAGAAGCCAAACAAGCACAACATCTGCAGAGGACCCACAGCACCTTACAGGACAGTGATAACATTGCATGTCCTGCATGATAGTTTCAAGCTAAAATATTTGGGTATTTTTTCTGCCATTTAACACTTCAGTTCAAGCCCAGTGTACTTTTAGATTTAAAAAAAACAGTTCTCCCAACTGCTGGCATGCCAGTTACTGTTTCTAAATTTTCAAAACAGGTTATGTAAATATTACAAACAAACTGACAGCAAATCAAACATAAGAATGAAAATAATCAGATAAAATGAGCAAAAACAGAGTATGTGTACCAATCTCTTCATCTTCCAACCGTTTCCAGTCTCCACAGCAGGTTAAATAACACAGAACGACTTCTGTGCTTTCTGAGCCGTCGGACATTCCCAGCCCCTGCCCAGTGGGATTCTTCTCCCTGCTAACACCCCCCAAACTTTTGCCAGGAGAAGCTGGGGGTCTTACCTGCTCCGGACATCCTTGGCTCGAATGGGAGTGAGCAGGCTGAAGGTGGATTTCATGGAGTCTGTGGAGCAGCTGTCGTACACCATCCCGTTGCCGTGCAGCCGGGTGTCGCTCAGGCTGCTGCTCACCCTCCCAAACTTGTGCTGAGAATAATGTCGGTAATCCAGACAATCTGAGTCGATCCTATTAGCTGTCCTCAGGGTGTGAGAGGCCACGTTGAGCTCCATGGGGGGCAGGGGGCGAGCTGGCATGATTTGGGACAGCCGGGGTTTGCCTCCCGCGAACGCTTTGCCCCGCAGCAGCCCCCCAAAGGCACTGGAGATCTCCGAGGCTCGTTTCCCCAGGTCGGAGGTGCTTCCCCTGCTCTTCCCCACGGGACCGGCTTCTGAGGCGTCTGGTGAACTGTGCAAGGAATTCTGCTGGCAGCAGGGATGGCAGGGGCTCGCCCTGCCCCTGTTGGGAGGGCTGGGGGATGTTTCCTGCAGGGAACCGTTGGAGGAACTCGTGTCGTTGGGATCAGTCAGGCTCTCCTGGCTCGTCCTAAACCGCCTCCACCTCCTCCAGCTCTTCTCATCCAGAGATGCAGCACGTTCCAGCCGGGGCTTCCGGGGAGGCCTTGGAGTGATCGATTTAATTTTCATATTGGCTTTGAGCTCCTCTGGTAGAAGCTTTAAGGTCTCGCTTACAGGGGTGCCCACACTCACAGGACCTTCAGCAGGAAGTGCCACACGGCCACCAGCCTCCTTTTTGGCTGCTTTTCCAGCTTTTTTAGCCTGCAGGTCCTGCACTGCTCCACCCTCCATGCTCTGAGTAACACATGCCCTTGAGTGCTGTGGAAATCCATTTGGAGTGCTCATCCTCCCCCAGGTACCAGCTGTGGATGCTGCTCCAGATGAAAAGTTCCTCACAGCATAGTTTCCTTCCCTTTATCACCCTGTGGGTTCACAGGGCTTTAACGATGCCAGCAGGGCATGGGAATTGCAGACAGCTCAGTCTTTAGCTGGGAAGGAAGGGCAGGTGCACGTGCAGGCAGATGCATTGTCTGAAAAATTCCAAGACGTGGGATACCTGGTTTTCCCCAAGAGAAACACGTAAGGATAAAAAGTTATTGAGCTGTAAATTGTGATGCTTAAACAGAAAGCATCTCCTCGCAGGACCTCCCTCCAGCACAACTCAAACCTCAGTGTGACCTTGTTAGAAAAGCACCGTTACTTCTTTTATCAAGAGCAGAGAACTGACCTCCTCGCTGCTGCAGATACCAGGGCTGTGTGCACAGCTCTGTGAGAAAAGGCTGTGTGCCCTCTCAGAGTGAGGGGAAACTCGAGCTGCACACGAAGCACAGATCGCTGCTCTCCTTGCCGTACACACACGGCGTCACCAGCACACCGGGCTGCCCGAGGCCAGGAAATTTCCACCCACCTCACAGCAGGAAAATCGCTGCCGCCTTTCCTTGCCTCGCACCAACCGCTGGCACCAAGCAAACCCCAGAGGGAGGGGTGGGTTCAGGGGGATGGAAACGGGGTTCAAGGCGAAGCCCTACAGGGATGGGGGGGCAGCACCTCGTCATTCTGCGGCTACCGCGGTCCAACCCGTCCCTGCAGCCGCCCCCGCAAAGGCAACACGCGGCGAGCGCAGCCCCGAGCGCGGGTTCGGCACGGCCGGGCCGCCCCCGCATCCCCCGGGCCGGGCAGGACGGACCGGCCCCGGCTCAGCCCGGCTCGGCCCGGCCCGGCCCGGCGCGGCCCCCACCGGCACCGCCGCCCCCGCGGGCGGGACGCAGCGCGGGCCTCACCAGCTCCTCCCCGGGTTCTCTCCGCGTTCCCTGCGGGGCTCGGCGGCGGTGGGGGCGGCCGTGCCGGTGGCGGTCCCGGTGCGGTGCCGGTCCCGGTGCCGGTCCGTGTCGCTCCCGGTCTCTCCGAGGCCGCCCCGGCCCCTCCCTGGCAACGGCGGTGGCGGCGCCGGGCCGGGCCCGCCCCGCAGGCAGCGCCCCCTGGCGGCCGGAGGAGCGCCCGCCCTGAGGGGAATCCCCAGTCGCGACGGTCACGATACGGGCGGCGTTTAAATAAGCAGCTTAAAGCAAACATTTCACACTCGTAAAATAATTAAAAGTTGCCTGTATTAAGGCTAAAAGCTTTGATTTTGAACATTTCAATACAGACACGGATCACAGAATCACAGACTGGTCTGGGTTGGAAGGGATCTTAAGAGCCCACATTCCAGCCTGGGTTGCTCCAAGCCCCGTCCAACCTGGCCTTGGACACTTCCAAGGATGGGACACTCATCTTTTCTACAGGAAACCTGTGCCAGAGCCTCACCACCCTCACAGCCAAGAATTTCTTCCCAACATCTCATCTAAACCTACTCCCGACACACAAGCCAGTTTCAACACTGAACACTCCAGACTCCCTTTCCTCACACAGATCATTCCCAGACGAACAGGAGAAGTTCCTTCACAGGGATCATTCCCAGGTGAACAGCAGAGGTTCCTCCACCCAGCTCGCTAAAGCAATAACCACAAGAAGAAAGTAAAATGTGAAAGTGCTCCAGAGCGCAAAATATTTTATTTAAGAATTTACAGTGTCAAATCTTACACTTAGGAAAGACAGCTGCTCCCAGCTCAGAGGGAGCCTCCTTGAATGAAGTTGTTTGGCAGTCTCTACTGAAAGGAGAAAATAATCAGCAGCCTGGCTGGACTAGAGGAAAGCCAAGTGTCTGATTAGGTTTCAGTTATAGAAAAGTAAACCACACTGACTGCTGCTGCCCATGGCTGGAATTGAGTATGGACCATCACACAGAGGTTTCTAATCCCCCCCCAACAACCTTTTACTTGGGCTGTGTACAAACCTTTTGGGACACATGTAAGGCTATCATGATCTCAGAAAAGTGGTATTATTCAGAAAAAGAAAAAAACCAAAACAATGGGGGACCCAACACTGGCAATTTCACATTCATGTTACTTCTACTCCTGGGCAGAAATTCAAGTAAAATCAAATAGTTTGGTGACAAGTTCTAAATAAAATATGGCCTAATGATTTAATAAATATTTAAAGTTTATTTCTCTCTTTGTAGACAATTCAGATTCTTCAGTGAATATAAATGCTGCATATCATGGTTTTCAGGATTTCCTATATTAAACCTAAAGATTTTAAAGTCCATCCATAGAGGTCTAATCCGCCTACTTTTAGTACGTTTGAAATTCACCTGTTAGCTACTTAAGACCTTGGTTATTTTAGTAATGGAGATTCAAGAACGGATTATTACGCTGATTCTGGCACTCAAAAGGAAAAAAAAAAAAACAACAAACCAAAACTTTCAAGCTGTTACCCCCCAGTTGCACAGTGCCAGCAGTTTGAGAGAAAGCAAGTAACCGTATTGCACTTAAACGAACACTCACTCGTCAAGAGAACAGCATTGGCTATGATACAGAGCTCCTTCCCACTATACAGTTGGCTTTACAAGTAGTCTAAACCACAAACTACATACAGACTAGGAAAGACCCAAATCAAATCAGTATTAGATTACAGTCACAGTTTTTCATTCAACGTAGGTCAATTTATTTGGATGAGCTGTGGCCCCCTCCCCGCTCCCAAAAACACACCAGCGCGAGGCGTCTCCCAGGGGAACAGATCCAGTTCCACGTCCTGGCAAAGCATCACAACTGTGCATGGTCCTCTTAAGGCCACAGTGTTATGTTACAATGTGGACATGTTTGTTTTTTAATCCCCGCTGGGAGGGAAGCATCCTTCAGAAATTAAGGAATCCCTGAAACTATGCCTTGGAAGGTCACACTAGTAGGTTTAAAATAAGGAACAAATTGCCTATGCAATTTACAAATAGGTTCTGTAACAGACAGCAACTATTTCCTCCCTTGTGTCTATTCTTTATCACAGCAAAGCTATTTCTAGCCAGGTTTTTTTTAAAAGGAAAAGTTACATATATTTCATGTTTGGTAATGGTTTTGCGTAGATGAGGTGCAAGCAGGGAGACCCATGAAAAAAAATCACCCATCATTAAATTTCTGTCATGTCAACTGCAGCTGATACCACGTGCCATAAGGCTGAATAGTTCTTTGCATACTCAGAACATGACTGAGGATTCCAAATACAAAGCCATTGTATTCTACTTCAATGTTGGATACTTCCTCTGTCCAATTCTTCCCAGTCTTGAGCTTCCAGTGGCTGCAGGAGACTGAAAAAAGGAAGAATTAAAAAAAAAAAAAAGTTCTGTAAAAGTATCATGCTGGAGACAAAATACACAAAATTGGGAATAAAGGTTTTAATAGAAATCTGTTAAATTAAACAGGTGTCAGACTGGTCTTTGTGCACAATTCATACCCTACATGGAACAATCCAGATTAGGCTGGTTAAGCACAAAATCATGTTTTGCTTAAAGTATAGAATCACAGACTGATTTGGGTTGGAAAGGAACTTAAAGCCCATCCAGTCCCACCCCCTGCCATGGGCAGGGACACCTTCTATAGACCAGGTTGCTCCAAGCCCCGTCCAACCTGGCTTTGGCCACTTCCAGGGATGGGGCAGCCACAGCTTCTCTGGGCAGTGTTGGATAATAAGGCAAAGGAAAGATGAGGCCTTTACTCACTTGTGCAAATTGAGAGGGATTGTAGAATGGTACTGCTCCTGCTGCAGGTGCCCCCGAGGGTGGTACACTGGCAGGCTGAAGAGAGAGAACACTGCAGTTAGAGAAGGGCTTTGCTGCCTCTCAAACGTGGTTTGCTGAGTTATACAGAGCAAATATTCACAGGAATAATGCACCAACATGGAGAGCACAGCATATTGTAACAACTGCAGAGTGCTGGCACAGTTTGCATCCAGATCTAAAGTATTACTTGCTTAATGTAGGAATTGGCCAAACAATGCCACACATGCATAAACTGTCAATAGCTCTGAAGATCCAAAGCATGCAAAACCAACACAAGACACCGGTGAAACTTCACTGAATTAGTACCTTCTGCCTTTGTTAGTACACCTTAGGGCTTGCCCCAAAATAAACAGTCTGTGTCAAGTTTGGCTTTGCTAAGAAATATCAGAAAGGTTTGTATCACCCCTTTGTGGTGACCCCACAGCTCTGGAACTTACAGCAGAGATGAAGCATTCCTTTAATTCCTACAGGGACTTTTGCAGATGGTTTATTACCAATTTGAGACTGGCAGCAGCAGAATGACTAAGTTTTGCTTGTTTGTGTCTTTGGTTTGGGAATTTTTTGTTTGTTTGTTTGTTTTGTTTTGTTTAAAATCAACTGACTTCTTTAGTATCCCAGGAAAAAGATGGTGATATCATTACATGAATCTCTTAGGAACATAAACAAAAAGCATGCCTGGATTACATGCACTCTCATGAACACACAAAACTGAAGACCCTGTTTGAGTGTAAAAAGGAACACTACATCATTAGCTACTTATAATGATATTTCTGTGAAATGAGAAGAGGGGAAAATGACTAAAAGTAGCATTAGTGTTTGAGCAAAGGCAAAATAAAGAGGGGTGGGAAAAGTAAATAAGTTAACATAAATGAGAATGGCCAGCCACATGTACCTGATTAAAATGCTGGCTTACTTCACGTGATAATGAACTCATTGAACTAGAGCGCGAAAGCTACAAAACAGCAAGAACACACAAATACAAAAAAACACAAATAAAAAAGTCGTCATGCATGTCACTGCCCCAAGCTTCCAGTTGTTTTATTTCATTGTAAAAGTCTCACTGCCAAAGGTTAAACCAACTTCAAGTTAAAAAACAAAAAAACAAAACCAAACCAAAACCAAAACGTAAAGCCAGAAGTTAGTTTAAATCAAAAGGACTTCTTAAAGCACAAAATTATGTAGATATAGAAAACATTTAGTAGGAACAAAGGTAATGTTACTCTGCCTGGCACACAGCAGTCTGTTCTCCTTGTGTCTTGCACTTAATATTAGTGAAATTACAAGCATGCATGGAGGCAAGAAGAGACCCTCAAACTGCTCTCAAATTCCACTCTGAAAAAGGCTCGTAAAAGAACTTATATGGGAAAAGGAGATCACAGTACAGAATGGAGGACATGGAGGTTGAACTTCTCATATTGGCCTAGAGGTTTTTTCTCTACAATTCTGGAGGCATTCATATTCCATCTTGGCTACTCAACAGCAACTGAATCAGTTACTTGGTTTTGATGGCCAATAGTAAGTCCATTACAAATTAATGTTTAAAATATGCTGTAAAAGTTAATTAACTACTTTGCATCGAGCCTTACCTCGCCTGATTGGGAGCCATCAGGGTTTGGAACAGGAAGTCCAGATCCAGGAGGAAGGGCTGCAGGGTTTAAGTACTAAAGAAAAACAAGGCATTTCTGTTTATCACCATAACTACGATGCTATTTCACATTTCTGCTACAGATCTCACTGAAGCAGAATTTTACAATACATGAAGCAGGTGAAACATGCAGTGTAACATTCCTGGTCCCTTTCCTGGCACATCCTGCACCCACAAAAACTGCAGCTCTGCCAAATTAGGAAATGCAATTTCTCATTGGATTCCCACTTCCATTTTCACTTGCATTTCCCTTCTCAGTTCTTCAAACAAACCGTTAAACCACAATTTCCACAACAACATTCTTGATGTGTTGTGGCTGTGAAACTACTACTCAGAACCATGAGTGGTTTTTCATCAGAAGTTTGAATTATATCCACCAGACATTCTTTGTAACCCACCTCTGGTTCCACAGCTGCAGCAGGATCTGTGTTGGTTTGGTTTGCAGCTGGTGTGTGCTCTGCTGCACCACTCCCTTCCATTGGCTGGGATTCCCCTGGAACTACAGAAGAAACAGGATTTAGCCAAGCACACCATACCCATAAATAGCCATACAACCTCCCTACAGCTGTATCCACGTGACACACCTGAGTTTGGAACAAACACATTGGCAGGAATGGGCATTGGTGCCAAGGGGGCAAACAGGTCTGATGGTGCAGGAACTGCTCCGCTTGACTTGGTTCCACCTGGATTCAGGACATCCACATAACGGGCTCTGCTTCCAGCTACAACAGAAAGAGGCAGAAATAACAGAAATAAGCCTTGTGTTAGTCATGCCTGTGACTATTTCAGTTTGCTGGTTAAAGCCTCTTTCAGAATCAGAAAACACTCCAGGGACACAAACAGTAACACCCAAGTCAGGATACAGCTGTGACAGAAGTCACAGTGCAGGATCTGGGCACAAGTAAATCCAGCAATAGCCACAGCTCCACTGAGTTGCCAACTGTTCCCAAACAACTCCAGAGAAGCCCAGACTTCTGCCTTCACATTTTATGCAAGTGAAAATCTGAATTCTTCCGTACTTTGAGCATTAATGTTATCTGTTACCTGCTCTTCTGGAGAATATGTTGACAGGGGCACCAGGGGGGCCCCCAGGTCCAGGTGGAGCAGCCTGAGGAGCTTTAGGAAATCCTGTTGGAGGTGGTGGTGGAGGTTTACTCTGCAGGGAGAACAAAAAAAATCCAATCTCATCATTGACTAAGAGTTTTAAACCAAGTATCTGCTTGACTTCTCTCCTTATCCCAGAGCACACGAAATTTGGTCTACAAATCAATACTCCCAACAGATATCTCAGTTGGGAACATCAGTATCTCCCAACTGATACCTTAACTAATGCCAAGGCATTTCTACAACCCACCTACACTCACTCCAAAAGGAAACAACAACAGTGGTTCCTATAATTTGTGTTTTTAGGCAGATCCTCAAATGACAAGGATGGACAGGAGGTGCGATTTTCTTTGCTGTACAAAGCATTACATTTTCAAAACTAGATTCTTTCTGCCTTTCCTATATTCTGTTTGCAGCAAGTCAATTTACAAGCAATTGTAAAGAGGTGATGCCAACCTCTAAATGAAGTGACACACCAGACTAAGTTTAAAGCAAATTCCCTTGCAAATTCAACTGCAGTTACTGAATCCACACCAGCAACTAAAGACACAAATGTAACCCATTTATTAGTTTCAAGATACTGCACATTTTAATCCAAATGCAGCAAAAGGCAGCTCTTAAGAGCCAATAACAGATTAAAGAAAATTGTTTGCCAGATTTCTGTTTCCCACTTGGAACAATCATAAGGATTCGGATTTTTACCTCTTCCTCTGGTTCATCCAGATTAACCCAGCGCTGTTTCTGTTCATCCCAAACAATCTACAATAAAATCACAATCAAAAATTAGGAGGTCAAAGCAAGCTGTTAAAAAAAAACCCTAAAAATAACTGTTGCCATTTCTTAAAAAAAAGCCAGTCTTGGAATAAGCATAATCTTCGAAGTTTTACAAGCATTTGTTTACTTGTCAGAACAATGTTCATCTGTCATGCAGGAGGAACATCTGGAACAGATTCAAGTGTAAGAATGTTTTTGTGATCTTACTGATTTGTTCTTGTCATCTGGCAAGTGAGCCTCATTCTTTCCTTTCCCCATCAGCCAGCGAAACCAGGTTGCACCAGTCTAAAAACAAATTAATCCAGTCAGTTGATTCTCTCTTTACAGCCAGATTAAAAGAAACATTCATGCAACAACACATTTTCTGTGAGGGCCTTCAACTCTGAGCCCAGAGTTGCACCTAACAGATAGAAATAAACAGTTTAGCTGAGACCTCTGAAATCAATTCCCTGGATCAGGGGTTACCACACAGAGTAAGAAATCTCCCCCAGCTATAACTACACCTTTGTGATAAAGTTTTACCTTTCTAGGTGCTGCCTCCTTTTTTGGTTCTTTTTTGGTCTCTTTCCCTGCAGGAGCAGAGGGAGGAGGAGAGGGCTGTTTTGCTGCAGAGTTGGATCTCTCTCGTCCCACAGAATGAGCAGAAGACTCCGAGGTTGTTCGGGATCTTTGTCCATAGCCCTGTTATTACAAATACACAGAAAAGGACAAAGTTGTCACTGCTGGAGTGATGGATTATATTTCATCCTGCTACACAAATTCCTTCTTTGAAAAGTTCATAATAGGAAGAGATATAAAAGTTTCTAGAAAATAAACCTGAAGATGGATCTTTGTCCTGGTGCTTGGTTAGATATAAAGCCAGGGCATAAATAGGAAATGTATATATTTTTATATATAATAAAAATATTAAACATAAATGCTTAATAAACATGCAGCTAAATATCTGACACAACATTCACTTTTTATCAAGAACTTCCACAAAATTAAAGACATTTAATCTGGTTATTTGGGGACTGCTAAAATTTAAGCTTCAAGTCTTGCTGAAGAGCCCCAAAATCCTCTTGTGTTTTCATTGTGCTGCAGTGCAGCTGCCACTTGCTGAAGAAATGAAATAAAGATACCATGCTGGCCATTCTGCCATAGAAATCCTCCTCTCTCTGTTCAGGGAAGGAGTTTTGTGAAGGAGACTCTGGGGCAATTCTCTGCATTCCTTAAGAAAAAAATTAGATTATGTTACCAGGGGGCACAACAACAACAAAAGAACCAACATCAAACCCAAAAGCCCTCAAGTCCCACAACAGTTTTAAAGCAAAAGTTTTCATTAGTTATGAATCTTCTTTTAAAAAAAATATGGTCTTTTAAAGAACATGAACTGCAGTTGCTGTGATTTTTCTCTCCTGTGTTCCAAACAGGCCAGAGCAGGCTGAGGGATCCAACCACCAGAATGGAGCAGTTAAAGGTTTTTCACATCTCAAACCTGGGTATTCCTGTCTTCACTTGTGTCAGGTTCTGCTGTCACTGAACTAAAACTAATCAGGGTCTAGAAGCTCATGTTCACAGAGAGAAATCAGTGAGGCTCCATCCACAGACCTTGGAAATAGAACTGCCAATCCCAGGGATTACCTGGCAGGGTCTAAACCATGATCTGATGAGTCTGACCTGACTTTTAAAGCAAGTCAAACAAGCAGCATGAATCCTATAACTTTCTAAAGATGCTTCTTTACCATTACATGGTGGTTTTAAATCTCGTTACCCAAATCCTGACTTACTATTTTCTAAATATGGAGATATTTTGAATTATTCCCCAAAGTAGTTCGTTCCCTTTATAAGGAAGGGAAGCTGTTCATTAAGATCCCAGACCTGTTTCCAGGTTTGTCTGCTCTTCTGGCCGTGGTTCAATTTCTTGTGGTGGCCCTCCTGGTGGCAGTGTTGACCCTAAATACAGTGGGGATGGTTCAGTCCCATATGGATTTGAAAATCCTGGAGGTGCAAAGCCAGGCCCTGGACCAAGAGGCTGAGGAGTCACTGGATAGAAAGGGACACTTCGGGCTTCCTGGTCACCAGGAGGAATCATTGCAGCTGAGCCATCAAGGACAGCCTGAGGTACTGCAGCACAAAAAAAAAACAAACAACAAAATTAAGAGTTAGAATTAAACAGAAATTCCAGTGTGAATCTTTTACCCTATGAATGACACAATGCAGAAGTGAAACCCCACTGCTCCAACCAGCCCCAGGTGGTTTCTGGTATCAGAAACCTGAAACGTTTCTTTTCTCTCTGTCACAAAGGATATGAAACACTGACCTGAAGGCATCAGCTGCACACTCTGCATCTGTTGAGCCATGCTGGGTAACAAGGAGGCCAACAAGGCATTCTCAGCACCAGCACCCACGTCACGGCCCCCTCCTCCATCACACTGACTCGCCCGGTCCAGCTCAGAGCTGGGGGTGCTGCATTCATAGGGTGGGGGGGTGGATCTGTCTGTGTTATAGGCTATTGCACCCTCCTGCACAAAAGAGAGAGGTACCATTAACTGCACCACACGTTCAGCTCACAGGGAACACAAGAGGAAAGGAAATCTTATATGTCAGAGCAGCACAAGGGGTTTTTCAGTGTCCAGTCAAAAAACGAGTTGTCAGCCTTTTATAGGCCAAGTTGAAACAATTTAAAGGATTCATTTGTTTTTAAATCGAGGCGCAGTTAATTAGTTCAAGGTTCAAATTTCTAAAAGGTCTCTTTAAATAAATGATAACTGCTTCCCTTCTGTTACAATCTAGCAATGTTAATTCACACACAACTTATTTTTCTGGCAAGCAGATCCCCTGCTTCCAGCAGCAGTTATTACAACCTCATGAGTTTTGCAATTCTCCTTTGAATTATGGTATTAAGAAAAGCCAGTCTAATAATTTTAACTATTCTGTATTGAATCTCAAGGCACTGAAGTGTGGTAAATCCACTTGCTTTAAATCATAACACTTGCAATTTATGACATGCATATGTAAGGTCACTTCACATGCTTCTGTAATTAGCAGCATAAAGAAAAATATTTTTTAAAAATGGATTTACACTAATCCTAGAGAGAGAAAACTTCCTGTTGAAAAGCACACCCTGTACCTTGATCTGTCCATCCACATGTCGAAGTGTTATCAACCAGGGAGGTTCAATAAAAGATTCCTGTTCTGGTTTTTCCTTTATCTGCGGGTCAAACAGGCGCAGCTGGGACGACATCTAGGGAAAGGAATCATTGCAAGGGGTGAGTTCACCAACCAACACAAGGCAACTGCAGCCACAGCCTCCCACCTGCAACAGGAGGCCACAAGTACTTAATTGTTCCTTGTGTTACCTGGATTAGTTGGCCAATCAGTACAGGGGAATAGTAATGTGGATCTTTTAGGACAGTTCTGGAAATCACTTCACAATAATGGAAAGCCTGAGCAGCCAGTCCCATTTCAGCCAGTCTGCAAGCATAGATGAATTTGAAAACCTGGGGGATGTAAGCAGAGAAATCAACCAAGTGATCAGAACACTCTGAGAAGTAAAAAAATGAAAGGCAGTCTGGAAGCTCAACTATCCCCTGATCACATCTATACAGGCAGGAAAAGGAATTTAGTGAAGAAACATTCAATTCTCCTCTTCCACACAGTGCATCCAATGGCAGTTATCAATTTATCTACAGCTAGTGCCAACAAATGGTGCTGGATTTTTCTTCTGGAATATAAAATTGCAACAACAAAATTTAAAATTCAGAAGTGCAGGATGTAGAGATGAAAAAAGTGACATGAAAATTTCAGTGACAACAGGAAAGCAGGTATATGGCACTATGCTGTGAATTAAATATTTGCTGTGCTGAATACAGAACATGAGAGGCTAAAACCTTGTGTGAAATCTGGCAAAACAAAATCCAAACCAAAAGAGAAACAGCTCTTCACCTGGAAATTGGGCAAGCAGCCAGGCTGACTTCCCAGTGACTGTGCATATTCATAGGCTTCTGTTCTTTGAATGGCTTCATTGGTAGCAAACTTTAAAAATGGTAAACTGTTTGGGAACAGGAGAGGGGAAGTATTAGAGTTTATATGTGCTGACAATAAACATGGATCTGTCAATCAGAAATAAAGCCACAAACATCACTCTGTTGACACACAATATCACCAAATTGTCTTCAAAAAACGAGAAGGCAACAAACAATTCTCTCAAAACCAGCTCTCCCTAGTGAAAATAAGGGGAGCAGTGCAACTCAGTCTCTCAAACTTTCATTTTTGCATCTAAAAAGTTGTTAAAAAGAAAAAAAAAAAAAGAGGAAAGCCAAACCTGTGATTTGATCCAATCAGGACAAGCTTTGTCGTCTTCCTTGTGTAAACTCCAAACCCAACTTGGGCCATAAGGTAACAAAAATGAGCAGCATCCAGCAGGCCTTTGGAAGCTGCAGAGAAATAAATGAGAGAACTCAGGATATTTCAGTGGCACTTTGTAACTCAGTGTCCTGCACTGTTTGGCTTTGCATCAAATACCTTCCCAATAGAGACAAGGCCACATAAAACTGTTCCATCTTATATTTTATATAGCAATCACTTGTTTTCCAAAAAATAAGCTGAATAATCAAATCTTTCAGAAAGCTTTTCCTTCAGTCATCACCCTGCTCATTCCCCAAGAGTTACCAAGAGTGTCTCCCATGGTAGCAATGGTCCTGGATTCCAAGTCCACATTATTGGTCAAGTTGGATAACACCATTGCTAGATGAGGCCTCCAGTCTCCCCATTTCTCATCTCCACAGCACTAAAATTAGAAGAATTACTTAGTCAAACCAGTGACTGGAGCTCTGCATGGGTAAGTGCTTCAGCCTAAAAAGGACCAGAACAACTTATCTGACAATCTAGGAAAGCACATGGAAAGACTTCTGCTGGGAACTACGCTGCTCACTGCAGCTCCCACTTGAATCTTACCGTGGATGCAGCTGGCATCCTTCCAGACATGAGCTGGTAAACAGTCTGCAGAGGGTCATTAATTGGGAGACTGTTGGCAAATCTACAGAGACGTTGCAGAGAAAAACAAAACACAAACACGGGGTAAGCAGTCAAAATGAACTTCAACTCTCAGTGGCAATTAATCCAGCTTAGCTCGGGGGGGAGGAAGTGCTGTTTGAAAACAACACACTGAATAAGCATTTGCCCAGTGGATAATGCTGAAAAAAACCACCAGTGAACTGGATCTGTCATTCCAACATCAGCCAGTCCTAGGTAGGAAAACCTCAGGATTCTCCCCAAGCCAGATTATGAGACTTTGTACATGATTTCACAAGCTCAGGAAGCCGAAAGCAGTTTTTCTGTCTACAGACAAATCATGCACAAACACATCTCCTTCTTTCAGACAAGGAGGGTGAAGGTACCACAGAGTTATTTGGCTTTAACAAAGCTGACAGTTGGGTTTTGTCCAGTTTTTTCCAAGCCTGAGTAACAGCATCTGTCAAGCAAGGCCACAGATGACAGTGATCAAATACCCCTTAAATGGAAGGAGTGGCAGAGAATAACTTCTCAGGTGCAAGTTTACAGCCAGAAGGCCCCAGAATAACAAGTAATAGATGACAAATGAACACACAGGTAAAATTAAAGCATAATTCTTGCATGAACTACTAAGGAGAACTCATGATTTTGACATCAGGATTTCTGAGCACCAATTCTTTATCTCATTTGCAAGACAGGCAGTCAAATCCTACTAATCAACAAGCAAACCAGTACCTGGTCATCACTCTTGCATGTGTCCTGCTGTCCATTTTGCTGGCAAGTAGCAGAGCATGCCCCCACAAACCATGCTTCATGGCAGACTCCAGAGCATCCTAATAAATACAGATATTAGTTTCCTTAACATATTGCTCAGATAAGCAATGACTGTTTTACAGGAGTACTTTGTAATCAAATAAAAACATGTTTGTTTAGATAAAAGCTGACCCATGACTATGATTTTGTTTTAGATTATAGACAGTAGGGCATAACATTTTGCTGTATCAGGGCAGTGCAGTGCCATGAAATAAAACAAGCACTACAAGCTGTAAAAATTATTTTAACTGATGGCTATGTGAAAATAATTAAACAAAACAGGACAGATGCAGTGTTTGGAACACCAAAGCACTCACCTTCTTGCGGCCATAAAGCAGCAACTCCCTGAATCTCTCAGTCTCTTTCTCAAAACTGTCAACTGTGGTTAGAAGATTATCAGTGAGAAACGAGAGCTGGGCTTCACCAGATTCCTCTTCCACTTGTTCCAGAGCCTCATTAGTGAAATCAATCAGATTTGCCTCATTAGGGGATTTCCCAGGAAGCCACACGGTTTTATGATCTCGGAGCAAAAGTTCAGCCAGGTCTGTTCCCACAACAGTCTGGAATTGTACAGAGAAAACAAAAATGAAAAAATCTGCTTGCCTTCATTTTATTTGTTACTTCAACAACAATATGTGAATGAGCACCTGAGGGCAAGTGCCCTGTTTGCCTGCATGAACTATTCCCAGAGAAGCCACTACACACATATTACTGACTTTTACATAAATACTACTTGTGTATAAAATATTTTAGGGTAGATAAAAACTCAAGCAGTGAGACATACCCCATTCTGCCTGCACAGCAGTACAATAAAGTCCCAAAGCAGACTTGCAGATTCTTTGTCGATGAGATTTTCATTCTTAAAGCACTGTGAAGCTTTACTTTGTGCAAAATTAATAACATCCACTTTATGGGTCTCATCTCTGAAAAAAAAAATAAGAGAAAATAAAAATAAAGCTTGTAATGAGGCAAATGTAAAAATTCAGGTCATTATTGTGATTAGTATGAGGAATATATTTAAAGCTCATGTGTTATTTAAGCAGGTGAAAAGCCACAAATATTTTAATTAAGCTTGAATCCTGTAATTTACAGGCAGTGAAATGTTCAATGAAGAAATGAATTCTGAATGCATGAAAGTTATTTCTGAAAATTGTAAGAACATACTTAGCAAGAGGACCAGGAAACGCTCTCATCTCTTCCTGCTCTGGAGAATGTTGTAACATGGTCTGAAACACAAATATAATCCAGAAGAAGTTCTTAAAATATGAATTTTGCTTTTTAACAACAAACCCCCCAGACCTGAACATAACCCATGGTGCCATCAAGCCTATTGCTCTTCAACAAAACACAAAGGGTGAATTGCAACCTGCACAAGGATAACAAATAATTAAATCTATTTTACATGGAAGTTATTCTGTACATCATCCTGAGCAAAACTGTAAGGAGCTGGATGATCTGATCATGACTAAATCATCTCTCAAAGGAAAACAACTTTTAAAGCTACTCTTTTCCTTATGATTACAGCCCAAACAAAGATATATGTAAAAAAACACATATAAAAAAAGTCAAGTTCCCTCTTTCCCTTCCAAAATAAAAATCCTGTATTCCACCCTCTATCTGTTTTCCTTTTAAACTTTACCTCCATGCTGTGTATCTCAACCAGAGCTGGCTGGCCCTCAGAAGGCAGGTTTGGCAGTGCTTTAATCAAGAAGCCCCCAGGCCCAAACCTGGCACAGATATGAGGCACTGAAAATTTCTCAGGCGTTGAGGGTCTTAAAGGTGCTGAAATGGGAAGAAAAGATAAAGTAAGAACAGGTAACTTGTCTTGCAGCTAAGTAAACTTGTAGATGTATTTATCAAATTCAATGATCCTGCAATATTAGTGGAAAACACCCTGCCATTCAATCTGGCTGAACTTTATAAGCAACAATTAACCAGTTCCATTATAGTCCCAAACAGCAAAATAATTCCAAAGTCCCAAATCTGAAGATTTGCAACAACTAGAACAAAACTACAGAGCTTTAAAATCCACTTATTTTTTTCAATGCAGGGAATTTGATTGTATCAGACGCATTTCTGTGATCTCTGTACGAATACATAAAACACCCTCAAAGAGCCAGTAATATACATCAACATATTTTGTAAAAGCTCTTCTAGACAAAGAAGGTAAGAAAGACATAAAAGGGTAAGAAAAAACTATGGAAAAATCTGAAGTTTAGGTTAAACTTCTATCATTCCCAAATGAAGCACAACCACTGTATTTAAAAATCTATCTAATGGAGGTTTGCAGTATTTAAAGCAAACGCTGTCTAGAACTCCTGATCTGTGACAGTCCCAGGTTTCAGCAGCAAGTTATCTACTGAAAAGGAAACAAAACTTTCTTTGTGTGAACATACACTGTAAAACAGCATTTTATCCTGTTAACAGACTCACTGAATACAGGAAAGGCACCTCAAGGCATCTCACACCCTAAAATACTCCCAGCAGTGCAAAGTAGAGACCCTTCCAGGCACAGCTCCTCCCCTCCTCCCTCCCCACAGTGCCCTTACCTTGTTCCACAGCTGCCCATCCAGTTTCAGCTGGGTAGCCATAATCTGGGAAAGGCTGTTGTCCATCAAAGCTGGCATCATATCCTCCATAGGGATAATCTGTGTGGAGGGACACTGCCTGGGCAGTGGTTTCATAGGCAGTGGCTGTTAGGTCGTGATTGCTCCTATAGAGCTGGCTCTAAACAGAGCATATTAGTGAGGGTTAGAGAGCAGGGGGTTACACAGAGCAAGCAACACTGCAAGCAGGGCTGTAGACTGTGAGCATCCCCCCTGAAAGCTTTGATTCTGTTTGTGAACCAGGCTTATTGCACCACTGCCTTGGAGAAAGCCACCCTGTAGCAACAAGCTACAAAAAATAATTAATAAATCTCAGTGTTCTCCCTTACTGTTTTGACCACCATTTGATCTGTTCACATCTAAGTATGTTTAATTCTCTCATGAGAGTTTCTATGTGCTTGTGTCAGAAGTAACATTATAGAAGGAGTTGTGTTATTGACAGCCATGGGTCAGAATCAATGTTCACCTCTGAAAATCTCAACTGATTAAACCTGACAAATGCCTAAATGACTTCAGGTGCTTAAAGATTAATGTCTCAATGATCTCCAATACTATACTACTTCCAATATTACTAAATGAATTGGAGTTCAGACTGGAAAACCACCTAAACTTCCAAGAAACATGATGAACCAACACATGAGACTATGAGTAAAATGACCCATTCCACCTGCAAAGACTGTACTTCAAAAACTAGCCAAATATTCTCTGAGGTTTTCAGGTAAATGTACTCGTGGCATAAGTGGGTGAGTAATCAGTTAGATTTGGTCAAAATGTCATCATACAAATATGAAGTTAGTCCTTTAACAGCTCCCAAGTTCAGTAACTATTTCATGCTTGTGATGAGAAAAACATGACACAAAGCCAGGCACGTTGTCCACTACAGCCAAGCACAGGGAAGGCAAAGATCTCACAGGACTCAGCAGAGGAAATTTTCCATTTCTCTGTGTGTGTGTGTGTGATTTTGGTCAAAGTTCTCTTAACAACCGTGACATACATTAAGTTCAAAACTATACCACAAAACAGCCTCAGCTTAGAGAATAAAACACACGCCCCAGGAATATTTTCGTATTTCCAACGTTTCACCCTCCCCAAACACTCAGCTGAAGGAACACTTGGCGTGTGCAGCTGAAACTCACTTGCTGGGAGCGGGAGCTGAAGCTGCTCTGGTGGCTGTGGACGCTGCGGGAGCTGCGCAGGCTGTGCCCGGAATGCTCGCTGTGGACGCTGCGCCGGTCGAACTCGTCTCCGTAGGGATCCCTGTGCGGCTCCGAGTCGTCGTCGAAGCTCCCGGTGAAACGGGGGTCGTAGCGCCAGTTGTCCTCGTATCGGTCACTCCTGGAGAGCAAACCCAAAAATGAACACTGTGCCTCACTTTAAATCACTGCCTAGGCTGAGGTTGTTACTGCAGGCAACAAACTGAGAGTCCCTCCAGAGTATTCCAGATCAAGGACAACATCATACTCAACAAAACGTGAAATATCGATTAAAAAGAACACAGTCCACCAAACATATCCTGACACTCTGCCTCACCACCATCCTCTGTTTAAATCCCAAAGTTTACAACAATTCAAAGAGGACTGTGATTCCAACCTCAATTTTTGGTCTCATAGCCGAGATATGTGGGGCAGTTTACTCATTCCAGCAATCGGAACCTCACATGCCCTAAATTTACTAGCCAGCATGGGATGTTGGT
>JAWWLV010000040.1:2684431-2697070 GCA_035041135.1 Platyrinchus mystaceus
CTAAATTTACTAGCCAGCATGGGATGTTGGTTAGCCAAAGAGGCAAATGCTACCAGTGCAGCACTGGAGGACCTTCTATTAGATTCACAACAGGTTGAAAAAACTAGCTTACAGAATAGAGCTGCTATAGACTTCCTATTGTTAGTTAATGGATGTAGTGAGTTTGAAGGCCTGTGTTGTCTGAATTTCTCAGATCACTCTCAGTCCATCCATGCCCAAATAAAGGAGCTCCGCTCACTTGTTGAACAGATCCAAAAATCCCATCATGTTAGCTGGGATGACATGTTTAAGAGTCTGTTCTAAAAACCCACAGAACGTCCAACAGGTCTGAAAACAAGTCCTGCTGCCTTAAATCCTTTCTTTAGAGTGATGTGACAGCTCGTCTGTTTTTCCTCCATGACCTGTTAAAGCTACAGCAAGGACTAACAACACATATCTGTGAAATGTGTAACACTGCATTTTAATAGTCTGTTACAGAGAATGTTGAGGGAATTTTACTCATAAATCTGCATGATACTCTGAAATGCTGATGCCTGATACAACCATCATATCAATTCATAAATTCTGAAGGCTTTGGGGTGGATCTTCAGAAAATAAACTAATATTTCTATCGGTGCACAAGCAGAACCTCAGCCTTTGCCTTAATATCTACTGTCAGAACCTAATTTTTTGGTGGCTCATTTGACTATGGGGGTCTCAACCCTGAAGAAACCAGAGCATTGAGAGAAGATGGATTGAATGGACAAACCTGCTGCCATATGGATATGCTTCTCTCTTCTGGTAAGGGTTGTGTTCAGCATCATACCAATACCTCTGGTCATAACTCCTGGGATCTCTGTACCTGGGGTCATAAGCTGATGGGTATCGTTCCCAGCGACTTGGATCTTTGGGAAAGAAAAAGAAATGGTTTAGAAAAGAGAAAGAAATGGTTCAGGTGTTGGAAGGTGCTGCCTATAACCTTTTTCTGCTCTTTTCTCTTTAATGACATGCTGGTTTGGTCCTGAAGCACAGAGCAAAGCCAAAGTATTTTAGTTAGAAAAAAAAAAGAACAAAAAACCCCCAAACAAACAAACAAACAAAAAGCCCAATTTCACACCTTTCAGAGAAATGTGGTGCTTATAGTTATCTGCTTTTGAAGGGACAGTGTTTACCATCAGACAGATCTTCACCAACATCTTTAAAACTCACTCCTAATGTTTATGACACTCACAGAACCTTTGTGATCAGCCTGCAGAGCCTCATGCCAAATGTCTCAGGATGTGGAGAGACGCTGTTTAAAATCCTCCCAGGCACTAGACAAGCAATTACCCTCAGCCTGCCAAAGCCAGTGTCTCAGTGAGCACTGAGATAATGATGGACAAAACCAAAAGCCAGTCATGAGGCAACTTCTCTCCACACCCACCTAAAATTCCCTTCACAGCTCTGCCTGCAGGTCACACACCAGGGACACACCCCAGAGAATGGCAGGCCTGGCACACTTTGAACAGAACTATTCTGTACACTTAGAATGGTGTGTTTTCACAAAGGAAAGGCTGCTGGTGAGGAAAAAACCCACTAATTTTATTTTCTGTTTACTACTTCTACTGAATAAAAAACATACAGGAAGGATGGCCAGGTATTATGAACTGAAGTGGGCCCAAAGACCAATTTTCAGCAAGTATAATTTTATTCTTGCTGGCTGTGGAATGGATATCAGTTGTATTAACATGGAAAAGTACAGTAATTCTCTGATCCTAAAGTTCCTCTTCCCCATAAATTATTGTTTAAACCTTCAATTTTCTACAAAGAAAAAAATTAAGAGTTCATTTTGACAACTTACCTCCATAATCATATGAGTTTGAGTAATAGCCTGAATAATAATCACCCCATCCACTTTTTCCATAATAATCTTCTGAATATCCTTGCCTGAAAGAAAGCACACAAGTATAAAAAGTTATTATTACTCCTTTAATATCTTCTGAAGTCAGCAGGAGATGGGAAGAGCTGTATGTCACCACTGATTAGGGACTTTCATATTTAAAATAATGCATTTCCAGGACATCAAGGAATCATAAAATTAAGACTTTACAAACCAGTATGTCACTAAATTGTTGTGTCATGAAAAGCTGACAGCCCTTACAGTACAATAATTTAGTGGCTTTGGTGGAAAGCTTAATCACTTACAGACAATTAATCACAAAAACTACTGCTATAATTAGCATCCTTTGAAGTGTCTCAACAGAGAAGTCGATAATTTAACAATTAATGAAATAACAGCTCCTTCAACTTTAACAGTGTTTTGTTACACTTCTTGTGGTGAAGAAAATACTCATTTACAGAGCCCATGTCAGAATGCTGATTGTCCAAACAGCACAAGCAAAAGAACCCAACCAAAGCAACACACCAAAGTAAAGATATTTAATGCCAGGGTGGGATGATGGGAACTTTCACCCTCCTCTACAACTGATCCTACAACTGATAGTGCCAACTCCAAAGTGGTCAAGCAAGTCAAGGGATGCTCCTCCCAGGAGTGTGGGAAGGTGCCAACACAGCACTTGCTCTGCAGAGGAGGAGGTCTGATCTTATCAGGACAGGTTTATCCACCCAACCAAGTCTTCCCGGTCTCCTTCAGAGGGATTTCAGTCCCTTCCCCAAAGAGAGTTTACAAAGCTGTATCATCAGTCCTGGCACATCAAGGGCAGGTTCCACACAGAGCTCTGCAGACACCCCACAGCCCACATCTGACAGCACTGGCAGCCACACACAGCACTGACACAGCTACTGGTAACAGGCTTTGATCTGCCAGTGCCACGTACAGGAACCTCAACCTCTTCTAAAAACAGTACATACAAAGAGTACACACCAGGAACTGCTACTAGAGATTATCCACAGCTGAGGGAATTCTCAGACAAATGAACCTGGCACAGCACCAGGATGTTGTCACCTGACTCACCACTATCTCTTCTGGACACCTCAAACACTGTGAATCATTAGGCCACACTTACCACAGTTCTTCCAAGGTAAATCCCACACCAGTGTGCAAAAGTGACATTTATTAACAGCACAAGGGGCCACTGCTTAAGTGTAAGCCAGAAAATAAATGAGTATTGATTAGCAAACCCACGGCCTGCACTGCTCTTTCACAGCACAAACCTCAGCACTGAGGCCACGGCAGCGACTTCCTGCCTGGCAGAAACACCACCAACCCCCAGGGAACTGAAGGAAAGCAGCAACAAGGCTTCAGCAACAGAAAGGGCTGGGGAATTGTATCCCTGTCAGCCCTGGCATTTGACGCTGCCAGGCAGCACACAAGGAGGGTCTGAATTCCTCGCTGCGGCCTGTGCTGTAAAACTTCACCAGGAATCACCAGACTCCCTGCTCTGGGGTATCCCAGACCTTCCCTCAGTCCAGGACCTGCATACCTAGAAGCAGGTCTGTCAGAGCAGTGGCTGGCTCTGGAGCTGGGACGCTCAGGCTCGGGATAGCGGTAGCTTCCAGGCTCCATGTAAGCGGTGCCGGTGCTGTCGTAGTGTCGGTACCGGGGGTCGTACTGCCCATAACTGTCCTCCTGGAAAACAGAGGCACATCCAAGGGAAGAGGCTGCACACCTCCCAAAATAAGCTAAAACCGAACAAATCACCACACACACCCCACAGCTGGATACCTGAAGAGAGGCAGATCAATGAACTGCAGTTTAGCTTTCAACATGTGTTGTGGCAAATTATATTTAAGTCTATTAATATCAAAAACTTAAGAAAAAAAACATTATGTCTGGACTAAGGGCAGTTCAACCACTCTACTGAACCATCAAGCAAATAGAACCCGAATTTGGGCACCTGGGCAGCCAAGACAGTTAAAACTGCCAACTTTTTCCAAAGAACCAAACAAATTCCTATGAACTGACACCTGTGCCAACTGGAATTGGTGTCAGCAACTACTTAAGTTTCCATAATCTTTGCAATGTAAGTTTTGTTAATGCCATCTGGATTTTCCCTACACTTAATGAGAATGCTCTACCGAACGTTTATGATGACATATAAAGTCATCATTCAAAGATGAACATCAATAACACATATTAAAGGGGGTGGAAGGGGAAGATAAAAATTTACCATGTAGTAAAGGTGAGCTGCTGTCCTGGGGTCTGCAGGAGGATAAGGCGGCGGATACGGAGGCTGATAAGCATCATAAGGGTGTCTGTAGTAGTAGTAAGGGTTCTGGGAGGGACCAAAGGCATCCTGAGGAGTCTGAGGCAGGGATGGACGCTGCAGGTCCTGCTGCACGCTGGGTGTGCCCGACTGGCCGGAGGTGGCAGAGGGGGTTGCGGCAGCCGGAGCGCCCGGCGGTTGTTCCGACCCCGGCTGCTTCCCGGGACTCGTCTGGTCGTACCTTGGCTGGGCTGAACCTGCCTCCTGGGGACCCCCAGGCTGAGGATGGTTACCCAGCCCCTGATTCTCCCCCTGCTGCAAGGCTTTAGTCCCTGTGGAAAGCTGGGAGTCTGGAGGAGCCGAGGCCTGCCCAGACGTTGGTTGCTGCGTTTGAGCCGCTTGCATTTGTGGCTGGGGTGGCAACGCTCCCTGTGCAGCTCTGTCTGACACAGCCTGATGCTGCACATCTTTTGTCACCTGTTGGTAGAAATGTTGTTTGTCAGGCACCTCGGGACGCACCTGAGCAGCACCACCAGCTGCCTGTTGTGCTGGACCACCAGGCTGACTGTGCACCTGGACAGAATTACTTGTGCTGCTCTTCTCCAACGTCCGTGACACTGTGAAGTCGAGCACTCCGGCAGCTTCTTCTTTGCAATTTGAGTGGTTTGCAGAATTATTACTCTGTCCTATGGAATTAACAGGGGGCACTAGTGCACTTGCACTTCCACTGGGAAGACTTGTCCCAGGAGGAACAGATGAGTTAGACCCTGGCTTGCTAGCAAATTCAGGAACAAAACCTTCCAAATTAACATTCTTTTGCCCTTCTGGAGCCAAATTAAGAGGAGTTTTCATAAGCAAGTTTGCAGGCTGATTAGAGGCAGGATCAGAGGAATTAACAGGGCTTTGTAATAAATTATGTTTTAACAGATTAGTATTTGGAAGTGCATTAACTAATAGAGATCCAGCTTGCATCACAGGTAATGCCATGTTTTCCCCACCAGCATGTGAAGTTTGGGGACCCATTGCAGGCTTGTCCCCAACTCCAGAGTCCTTCATTGGCTGATTGTTTTCATTGTTGCTTAGCTGATTAGATAGAGAAATAGAAAAATTAATTGGCTGAGCCAAGTTATAGCTTTGATTAGGCTGAGCAATCAGGATAGGCTGATTTTGCAAAGACTCTGTAGGTGGAGAAGACAACAAACTTGCATAACCAGAACTTGCCTGAGACTGAAGTGCCTCCTCTTCTCCCATTTTGGGAGGATTCTCAAGATTTTCAAAAGTTATATTTCCATCCTGGGAATGTTGCACAGCAATAGTCCCTGGTTTACATGGCTGCTGATTAGACAGGCCTTCTTCTGGTGGCTGGATGACTTCTACAGTCTGTTTGGCAGGTACATACACTGCAGGAGCAGCAGGAGCCAGAAGCACATTTCCCCCAAAACTGGGTAACTCGTTATGAGCCCACAAAGTTGTTGCTGGGCTATCACATTTCTTAACTGCTCCCTGAGCTCTTGTTGAAGACCGTCTCTCGGATACTGATTGTATGTTTTCCACAGCAGGTCCAGAGTGCAACATATTCCCAGCTTCACCAGAGCCTGCAAGAGGCAGTGGATGTACCTGAGGCATGAAAATGGTTTCCAGGTTATCCGGTGGCTGTTCAAGGTTGCCTGGGGACGCAGCTGGCACAGCTGTGCTCTTCTTGATATTCTTTTGGTTTGAGTGGCTCTCTCTCAATTCCACCACCATCTTCGCTTGGTCGATCTCTGCAGGTTTTACACCAACTCCATGGGACCTCACAGGTTCAAAAGAACTATTTGCACTTGTCTGAAATACTCCCGTAGGCTTAGGAGGGCTTGGAGTTGGAGGCTGGGATAGATTCCCGTGGTAGTTCTTGCTCAAGTTTAGCTCACCTGAGTCCCCTCCCAGAGGAGAGGAGTCAATCTGTTTGAAGAAGCTGGCAGAGGATTCCTCCTCAGGCTTCCCACTTTCCTGCTGGATGAACGTACCGACTTGCTCCGGAGGCCAGGCTGAGCTGGAAGTGCTCCTATGGCTCATGTTGCTGTAGTTGGAAGATACACTATCTGGTCTGACAGGATGAGGTAATGAATCAGGTGCCTCCAAGTTTGGTCCTCCTTCAGCGTGGCTCACAACAGCATTCTTTGGAAGCATCTGACCTGGGAAGGATCCGTACCTGTACGGATCAGGACCAGCAGCAGGGGATGAAGCGCTGATGTTCTGTGGTTCACTGGGCAGCACTTCCTGGTTCTGAATGCACTCCAGGTTCTCCACGTTTTCATACTGGGCCCCCCCAGCCGTGTCACCTACACGAGCCGTGTCATCACCAACAAACAGAGAGTGCTTAGCAGCCTGTGCCTCCTGATGACTCACAATTTTTGGGAAGTACTGGACATCCATTCCTTTCTGTACCATCTCACTGGCTGAACCTGTACCAACCTGGGCCTGAGAGAGAACATTAGTTGCCATCTGCTGAGGATGCACCGGCTGGTGATACAGGGATGCCGAATTTGGCTGACAAGCATCAAACTCTGTTTTCTCCACCATGTAATTTTTTTCAGATGAAAGTATTTCTTCATTTTCTGCCTCATCCCCTTTGAAAAACATGGAGAGAGTTCCTGAATCTCGATCAGTGGGAATAGATCTATTTGATGTTTCAGATATAGCTGGAGACTGGTTTTTGGGGTTGTTTTCCTGAGCTGTGGGAGGGACAAAACTGTCTTGCAAGGGTGGCTGTGGGTAAAACTGTTCCTGGTAAGGTTGACTTAACCAAGGGTTAGTCATTTCTGTGTTCTGCCTGAACACACTTCCAGGCTGGATGCTGTTCATGTGATGACTATTTGCAGAGCCATTTCTCCCATTCTTTTCACAGCCAGCAGATAAAGGCGCTTGCACGATATTTTGTGGAATACCTTGGTGTCCAGGACCCTGCAGTACATTTGTGTGTGGAGGAGGGTGAGAAATGCTGCCAGAAGGCTGAGAAATGTTCTGACTGTCAATCTGAGAAGACGGCTCAGGGTAGGGCACAAAATTCCGAACCGGAGACTGCAGGTTGCCTTGGCCAGGCCTCCAGTGGGACACAGGCTGCTGGGGCGGCGGGGGGAAGAGCGCTGCCGTGCCGGGTCCCGAAGGAACGTCATTTGGATCTCTGCCAACATCCTGCCTCCCTCCAGGTTTGTTCGATGCAGACACCGCTCCGGGATGCACACTGAAGGAATTTTCAACCGCTGCTCCCGTGTTATAATGCAGCGGCACCGCAGGCCCACGGAGCGCGGGATCCGCGCCGGGATGCGCTTCCGCAGCACTATTTATAACATAGCCCGGGGACGGAGAAGGAACTGGAACGTTAGAAAACGTACTGGGACTAATTCCTGGTTGAGACACAGGAGCTGGTAAAGACGTGTGTGGTCCGTGGGGATTGTCCCCCGCACGCGAGGGATGCGCAAGGGCCGGCTGGGGGAACGGCAGCACGCTGCCCTTGGATGGATTATCTAAGGGGGGGCCCTGGGGGGTTTGTCTGCCGAAGGCAAAGGGGTCTGTCACGGGCTGCACCGGGGCAGCTGCGGCGTTGGCTCGTTTGCTGAGGGGGCTGTTCCTCCAGTACATGTTCCGGGCGATGCCGGCGGGAGGAGGAGCCGCTGCTCCCGCCGGGACGGGCTGTGGTGGCTGCTGCATGGCGGCCTCCTGCAGGGTCACCCCGTGACACACCGGCACTGGACGCTGCACACGGGTTTCTTCTCCTGCCCTGCTAAGGGAAAACACGACAAGTGAGTCTCCTTTCTCACAATACCTGCGGCACTTGAGCAATTTTGATGTTAGAAACAAAATCGTTCGAAGAATTTGAAGTGGAAAACGTCCCCCCTTTCTCCAGAATGTGACAGAAATCAACACACAACATTGTATTTCTTCCATTTGTATTTCCATTTTATTTCCACTTGTATTTCCAGTATTAGTGAATTTTAATGCTGTGTGGTAACAATGCACATATTCAACAACTGTATTAACAAACAGGTCCAAGAGTAACTGAATACAGTTCAGACCTGTACCAGTGTTAAACCCTTGGGCTGTTACAGCACCAATGGTATTATACTGTTACATTCCCCCAAATTAGTTTTAAGCAGAAATATGCATCAGCAAGCACTACGTCCTGCTTAATTCACTTAGGAGGAGATAAGAAGTTATTATCTACCTCTAATTCTATTAGAGATGATCTTCAGCTCTGGTGCTCCATGTGAATGGAGCTTTTCACAGGTAAGATGAGAAGCATCCCAAGAAGGAATTCACCAGATGTTATCACCCCCAACAGAACACAGTCCATTTCTGTTTTATCAAGACAACGTTGTGCAGGACACTGGTGCTATTTATTTTGAGAAAGGCAATTGGATTTCCATCACAAATATTGTCTCTCCTGGATGAATGGTGCATAGCAAAACTGCATTTAAGGATAGAAAAACAATCAGCTCCCCCCACCTATTAATGAAGGTTCTCACTTTAACACCAGAGGGACTTTGGCACAGTCTCAGGGTTACAGCTCTATTTCAGGGTGAAGTAATCCAACCCCAACTCCAAACAATGCCAGCCAGGAATCTGCTACACAGGAAGCTCACTCAATTCATCAGGGTGTCTTTTTCAATTTTATCACCCCTTAACAATGTGGGGAAGCTGATAAAACCAGAGGAATTCCTCAGTACTTGCCCAGTGTAGCTCAGTGAAGCTTTAGCAACATGTGATAGTTTTGTTTTCTGACGGTACACAACCGATACAATTTATAATATGTAGGGTGAGGTACCCACAGCAATTGCTCCATTCCAGATTTTTATAAAAGACAGACAAAAGCTGTGCAATTTTTAGCTGGAGTTCTTTTAAGATTTGGCATCTTGTCAGTAAGAGTAATAAAATGGGAGGCCAGAAAAGTCAGATGTTTGTAATCAAGCCAAAGTTTTAATAGTGAGAAAGAAGTTCAAATGCAAAACGCTCCTGGTTTCTGGTTATCAAAAATACATACTGAGTAACTACTTGCATTTCACATAGATTTATAACTAAAAATATCCAATAAAAAGCACACTGACAGTACCACAGCAGGACCTACACAGACTCTACCGGACATCAGTGCAACATATCCTAGGGAAAACCCTCCAACAGCCCTGTGTATAATCCAGGACCCTCTTTCAGAGTCAGTCTCTGTTTCTCCCCATATCCGTACATTCCACAGCCACATCTTAAGATTTAATAAATTTGTGTTTTATTAAAATGGAAAAGACAACCACAAGTGACTTCAGCAGAAGCATCAAAGCTTCCCTAGTTTCATGCATTACTTGCATTTGCCTTCACCACTCTTTTTGGAGCACAGCTGCCTGCTGAATTCCACCAAGGAATGCTTACAAAAAGGTTTGAGAGCTTTGCAATCTTTTCTCCTGTTATGATCCCAAGGTGAAGGTTTTCCAGCTGGCCCCACTTACTGCCAACCATGTTTTTCCAGGAAACCCTGCCTAAACACTCAGCCCAATTTCCACAAGCTCAAGTAACCCCAGGCTGTTCTGGACATCACCAGTTCTTTTTCATCGTGTTTTTTTTGCTGCATTAACCAAACTGCAAAACCTCCTCTCTCCCCTCCAAATAAACCTGTGGCTTTATGCAACATACTTTGGACTGGGGAGGGGGAAAAAAGCTAATTAAACCATATGCCAAGGCAGATGGAAAGCACTAATTTCACTGAATAAAATATTGGTATCTACCAAGCAATTCTGTTTTTCCCAGAAAAGTTGTTTCTGAAATACAGCTGAGCACAAAAGCCAACTTAAATACCCACTTCCAAACTTCTAGTGTGGACTTCACTCCTTGCAGTGTCTCACAGACAAAAAAAAAATCCTCATACTTTACCACAGTTTTGTTACAGGCAGCACCAGTAATTAGCTAATTAAAAGAAGTGTAGAGTTCTACTCTAAGGCAGAACTTGCCATTCCTCCACCAGGATCTCTGATTGTGCATGACAGAAGTTCAACACGAGGGATCAGCTTCCTCAAAAGCAAAGTTAATATTAACAGACTGCACACAGTAGTAAAAGCACCCCAGATTTGAGGAATTGAGTCCAAATAAAATGAACAGGTAATTTAAACAACAGATGTCAACTCAGTGCTACTGACCCTCCCTGCCCCTCAGCCAGGATTAACAGAAATGCTGATTTTAAGGTATCTATAAATGAGAAATAACTACACAAGTTAAAGCAATCCATCTCTGCTTTATCTAGTTTGGAAATTCTTAACTTTCAGCTGGTTTATTAATTGATAAAGCAGAGCAGACTGCTAAACATTAGTCACCAGTAATAACAATTGCAGAGGGTGTCTCCAGGAGCACCAAAAAACATTACCAAAGGGGGGAAAAAAAGATTAAAAACACCCTCTAGACAAGGCCATAAAAAATTCACCTCAAAAGCTCTATAGATTCATATATAATAATTTGTTTGGGGGAAATTAATTTAATCCTATCTCCAAGGGACATATGTTAAATAAATTACTCTCAGACAGAATAAGTATGTCCACAAAGCAGGTTACAGGGGACTAATATTAATTCTAATTCTCACATATGATGAGCCAAATAATAAATAACATGTTCACATACACAGATTCCTAATGAGAGCAAAGTGACTAAAAAACCCTACTGCAACCTCGAAGACAAGAATAGCTGGAAAATGAGATTTGCAGCAACTGGGACACTGGTTTTTCAGAATTCCTTTTTTATGTAGACATCTGCACACATGTGGGTGACACTTGGACTGAACACATTCTACATCTTTAATACCCCTGACAGCTTCCTACTGGCCTTCTCCTAAACGGTTATAAATGTTATTCGGTGAAAACACAGGGACAGGACAGGGGGAAATGGCTTTAAAGTGACAGCAGGCAGGGTTAGATGGCATACTGGGAAGCAATTCTTCCCTGTGAGGGTGGCGAGGGGCTGGGATGGGATTCCCAGAGAAGCTGTGGCTGCCCCGTCCCTGGAAGTGTCCAAGGCCAGGCTGGACGGGGCTTGGAGAGACCTGGGATCGTGTGAGGTGTCCCTGCCCACGGCAGGGGATGGAACGAGACGGGCTTTGAGGTCCTTCCAACCCAAACCAGGCTGCGATCCCACGAAAAGAGCTGTTCGGGAGCCAAAAGCACAGCGGCAGCACGAAACACTCCCCGCTTGTTTGGAGAGGACCCCGAACCACCAGCTCTGTGCCCCGGCAGGTCCCTGAGTCAGCACCGGAGCTCGGACCTGTGGCACCTGACAGCTCGGGAAAAAACAGCCCCGAGCCGGGAGAGGCGCCGCGTATCCCCGCGGGGAGGCCGTGACAGCAGCGAACCCCGGGCGGCACCTTCTCCCTCCCGCACCCCCCAACACCCCCGTCCCGCCGGGACAGCCCCACCGCCACACGGATCCTGCGGGAAAACACCCCCCCACCCCCGGCCGCCACTGCGGCAGCGCCTTCGCCCTTCCCTGCGGCACCACCAGCACTCGCCCCAGCCCTGCGAGCCCCGCCGGCTCCCCCTGCGGCGCCCCCCAAAAGGCCCACCCTGAGGCGCGGCGCGGCCCCGGAGGAGCCGCCCCCCCCACCCGGTGCTCGCCACCTCAAGGCCCGGCGCTCTTTACGCAGCGCACCCGGAGCGCCCCCGTCCCTCCAGCCCCGGCCGTACCTGGCCGCCCCCGCGGGCCGCGGCCCCTCAGCAGCGGGCGCGGCCCCCGCCGCCCCTCACGGCCCCGGCAGCCGCCGCCGCCGCCATCTTGGCACATCCGGATCGCGGCGCCGCCGCCGCCGCCGACGTGTCACGCCGCGGCGCGCGGTGACGTCACACGGGCGCGCGCGGCGCCCGGCGGTGGTGGCGGTGGTTGCTGCTGCTTCTCCCCGTGAAGGGATAAGGGGGGCGGGACCGAGGGCCCGGGTTCGAGTCCCGCCGGGGAATGGCTGCGGGATCCAGGGCCGCCGGTTCGAATCCCGCCCGAGGCGACTGAGAGTCCAGGGGTTCGATTCCCGCCTCAGCCTCTGCCCGGTTCTGCCATGGCCTCGCCCCTCTCCCGGCCGGGGCTCGAGGGGAGTGTCCGGTGCGGTTCCCCGTGAGGGTCGCGGTCCCCTGGGGTTCCCGCGGTGGGTGCAGTGTCGCGGGCGGCCGCCAGGGCGGGACAGAGCACCGCTGGTCCCGGTCCTGGTCCTCAGGGACTGTGGGGCTGGGGACTGCCCAGGGCTGCTGGAACTGAGAACTATAAACACCTGACTCCCCCTTACATAAAGAATTTTTCCCTGAACTCCAACCTAAACCTCCCCTGGCACAGCTTGAGGCCGTTGCCTCTCATCCTGTCCCTTGTTCCCTGGGAGCAGAGCCCGACTCCCACCTGGCTCCAAACTCCTGTCTGGGAGTTGCAGAGAGCGAGAAGGTCCCCCCTGAACCTCTTTTTCTCCAGGATGCGCCCCCCCAGCTCCCTCCGCCACTCCTGGTGGTCCCGCCCCTTCCCCCGCGTCATGGCC
>JAWWLV010000040.1:2697170-2727108 GCA_035041135.1 Platyrinchus mystaceus
TGGAAGGTGTCCCTGCCCACGGCAGGGGGTGGAATGAGATGAGCTTTAAGGTCCCTTCCAACCCAAACCATTCCATGGTTCTATAATTCTGTATCACTCTCCCCTTTGCATGAGATGGAGACACAATTCTGCTTTCCCTGATTTCCAGTCTTTAGTAGCAAAACTCCCATTTTTATGACTTGGAAGAGGGACCTTCATTAGTGGGAAGGAGCAGCTTGTTGGAAGCAAAACACTTCTATAATTAACAGATGAAAGATCTCAGTGAGCTCAGCCAGGACTGAGACTGGCTTTAAAGCTAATTTCATGGAATGTGAAAGGCAGTAAATGAACTAATTAATTAATTTAATGTGAGTGTTTAACTCTGCTGGTGAAACGCAGGAAGGTGTTCTCAAATTCCCACCTGGCTCCCCCCTCCTGTCAGGGAGCTGGAGAGAGTGAGAAGGTCCCCCCTGAGCCTCCTTTTCTCCAGGATGAGCCCCCCCAGCTCCCTCCGCCACTCCTGGTGCTCCAGCCCCTTCCCCAGCTTCATGGCCTTTTGTGTGTTTTTATATATATATATATATATACATATATCTCCAAGATCATAACATGATGTCACATAGTTACGTGCAAGTCTAAAGATTTCACTGCCCTCTCTCCTAGCTCTGCGTTGCAGGTCTATTTTACACCAAGTTTTTAAGTGGGGACCCCCTGATCCAGCACCAGAGCAATGCCTCTCATTCACTGGCAGTGCCCACACCGTCATGCTCTGCACCCAAAAAAACAGCCTTAGAGGGGAAAGAAAACACAGCGACCTAAACAAACATCTTAATCAAGGGTCATTATCAGTGCAAGAGCTGTTTCTGCAGCTTGATCATTAAAGCAGGGGAATATCCTCAAAGCCCAGTCCAAGCAGGGGAAGCAGCACTTTGATGCTGGTGTGGGAACAGCAGAGGCAGCGCTGTGATTTTTAAGGGCCTTTCATCTCCCTCTTTTGTAGGAACATTCTTATAAACCAGCTTGTCAAATACAATTTCCCTACACAGGCATGAGTTGCAGATAAAGCCCTGGTTCTCCCTTGATATTTCCTCCAGCAGGTGTAATCTGAGGAAACATGATTTTAATTAGCTTGATTGGCTTTTTAAAAATACAGATGTGTTCTAAATACCATCAGTTGCTCACATCTGTATCTCTAATTAGAGATTCACGTTACATATCTTACCTTCTTCTTATATATGGATACACAGTGCAAACGTTAACAATGAGATCTCACCTTTGCTGTTCTCCTGGTATGTGATTATAAAGAATTGTCACATTAAGACTTTTGATCCCTTTTTATCCTGACATTTTCTAACTGATTTGCTGTACTCAGCAATACAGTTCTGGACGTGAGTGACCCATTACAAATAAAAAGCACATCCTTCTCTCCTGCTTCCTCAGCTCACCTGGGATGCAACACAAATTATAGTGACCTTTTTCCATTAAATTTTGAGGATTTATTCAGTCACTAGGTTGCATACAACCATAAACACAACTTTAAAAAATCATCCTCTGAATTAAGAAACAGGGAAAATGGTTAAAGGAGAGTATCTGTATCCCTTACCAGCATCATGTTGGCCAACTGGACAAGCTGAGTTTTATTACTTTATTCATTTAGTTGCTATGATTATTCACATTACCCCAGCCACATTAACCCACGTGTAATTCCAGGCAGGCCGAACCCGAGGTGAATTTGGCTCCTTTGTACATTCTTCAGGGGGTGATTTGAGTTGCAGCAACAAATCGTCAATCAGGGTTGGAGCAGCTGTGAGCAGCTTTCTGAGCAAACACCAACAGCCTGGAGGTAGAAGCAATACAGAGTAGCAACTTCTGAATGTCCCATCTAATTGAGCAGGAATAATGAAAACAAAGAATGAAAAAAAAAAAGCCCTCCAGCATGTAAACAAATAGTTCAGGTGCACTGATTCCTCATAGCACCAACATACCTGCCATGGCAATAGCTGGTGCTAATCTTGTTTTATGCAAACACTTCTGAACCCTTCCTTTGGCATTAGGTAATAATTGTAGTGCTTCTCAGCCTTTTTCACCTGGAATGCTAAAACAAACACACTTGCAGTGATCCATTCATTCCTCATCATCTTCTGGTGGCAAGAGAGCTTGAAATTCAGCTCCCAACATGACATGAAGATGAGCTTGTGGTGGGATAACATGGCTTGGTTGGAGGGGACTGGGGGAAGGCAACTCCTTCTGGACAGGGAGTTGGTGTGAAAGCCCTAAGTGTGGAGGGAGACTTTGAAACTGGGGCCATTTCTCTCATTTCTTATTTAAATTTGCCTTAATCCCTGTTGGGGATCTGCGACCCCAGGGCCATCTCATGTACCCAGTCAGGAAAACAGGGAGAAGGGACTGGCAGGAGTTTGTGGGTCATGGGGTGCCTTCATAAATATGTAATTGGAGGCTAAACACTTAAAAACTAAATTTTGCATCCTTACTCCTTTACTGCTCAGAAAACCTTTCCTGACTTCCAGTTGGAATTACCTTGTGGCCAGTTTCTTAGTGTCTATTCATTTGCCTCTTTCCCTGGTATTTAGCCCCCTCTTTCCTTGTTCTGTCCCTCTAACCATTCCCCATGGAAAATTAAATGCTTTGCAGCTCCTCTTCTTAAACGAGCCACATGTGTTCAGTTGCCTCTTGCAATGTCACGTTGTTTCGCACGTCCCCATAAACCCTTTTTTTAATCCATTCCAGGCCAAATTTCTGCCTTGAACGACTTGAATTTCTCCCACTTGTGACTGGGCTGCTGTACACTAGACCAGACAGGAGAGGGTCTTACTGATTCCTCCTGCTGTTGGCACGAGCCTTTCTCAGCCTCCCTTGGACCCAGCCACGGGATGGGGATGTGTGGGAGAAGCCTGGAAGGATGCATGAACACATCTGTGAATCACAGTGAAGGCAGGAACACTTCATTTAGCACATTCCAGATGGGATGCAGCGAGACACAACTGTGGGGAAGAGCTTATCTTGGGCAGCCCATCCCCAGGATGTCCCTCGGGGGTAACGAGACCCTCGCCGTTGAACCACCTTTTGCGGGGGGCAAAGGGCTTTGTCCTCGGTTAAAATACCCCTTTCCATGGAGTTTTTTGGGAGTGCACCCTGGAACTTCACCTCCCTGACCCCTGAACGTGCTGTGTGTCACTGCTGGGTGGCACATAAAACACTGCAGCACCAGCTGCTGAGTGGTTGTGCAGCAAATGTCTGGTGGCCCCGGATCCGTCTGGAGCTGGATATCAGGTACATGTACACACATGCCCACTCCCTCCCCAGCCACGGAGTGGAAAATACCAGCATTCCAGGCTTATGTGATTTGGGAGGAGGTCAACGGCTCTGCTATTTATATCCAGTTATTTGGGGACTTTGCAGCTGCATTTGGACTAGAGACTCCCTGTGGGGGAGAGAGAAAGAATTAAATTAAATTACCTTAAAAATCTTGGGCGCAGCAAGGACAGCGAACGTTTCTGGGTGCTGGTTGTGCTTGGAGTGACACAAAAACTGGCCCTCTGGTGCTGCTGTTCCTCATCCTGTGGCTTCCCAGTTCCAATCTGTGCCAGCCACCACATCCAAGAGGCCCAAGGCACAGGCTCAGCACTGCCTGTGAAGTAGGAAGCACTGCAGGTAACTCCTAACACCACACTGTTCCCATGGGCACTGTGGAATTAAAAGCACATGGCTATTTTTCACCCTTCACCCTCTCATCAGCCAGAAAACGCTCCTAAAAAACTGATCAGAAAGCAAAATTCTACAATACTTTGAACGTGCTTTTCACAGCCCCTCCTGCCTTGCTCAAGCCAGATGCCTCAAGTCAACGAGAGTTTTTCCATAAGTTAAGGAGAAATTTTCCCCACCCAAAGCCCTGCTCTGAGCTTCCACCCAGAGAACAAGATGCTGGGGAAGCTCCAGTGCTCTGTGCCAAAAGGCAGCCCTGCACTATTGAGAACCAGCAGGTGTCAAGCCCAGATTTCAACCCCTCCGTAACAAAAACACTAAGTTCCAGTTTTAGTAAAATCTAGATGCCCAGAAGCATCATTTATTGCAAATCAGTTAACCAAAAAAAATACATCATTTTTGCAAACTACAACTTTGCATGTAGATAGCTTTATTACAGAAGATATCTTTTCTTAAACTACACTCTAGTTTATAAAACATAGGAAGGTTCAACACCACGTGATGTTTTTATCACTCATATTAGGCGTGTCACAATAACAGTGGTCTGAAATGTTAACTAAGATGAGTGCTCAGCAAGGCGCTGGGCCTTGAGAAATATCCATTTTATTTGGTGTTCTAATAAAAAGGAATGAGGAAAAGGAACCCTTTTCTTAGGTTTTCTTGATTAACTGCTCTCTATCTGCCTGTCCCATACACATATCTAGTCTTAGGGTGTCTGCTTGCCTTTGCACCCGAGTGAGTGATATTCCAACACCTCTATAAGGTGATATATTTATGATATATTTAAGACTCGCTCATTTAGATTTTTGAAACAAAATCCACCTTTTCTTTAAAAAAAAAAAAAAAAAGAAGATATTTACAAACATTAAATCTGCCACAGGCTTATACTATATTTTACATGATACACAGAAAGAGTGAACACCAATATAAAAAAAGATGCATCACTCCAGGCTAACGTTACAGAACAAAATGTTAAGGTTTCACAGCACAGGCTCAGCTGTGCTGCCCTTCGCCCTCCAGTTTAGCCAGTCCAGCATCCCACTAAAACCAGCAGCAATGGCACTGCCAGAGGAGCTGGAGCCGGGCGAGCACGTGGTGGTGGCAGTGTTATAATGCTTTGTAATCTCACTCGGGGTGTCTGCATTAATAGACACGCCCTCTTTAAAATAGGCAGGCCATCCTTAAAATAAGGATGTGGTTTACAAAGTTTATATTGGCATTTATTTCTTAAACAGTTACTCAAAAGGCAAACACGAAAAAAGAACAACAACAAAAAAAAACAACCAAAAGAAAACCAGTAAAGATATTCAAAGTAAAATTAAGTCTCCTTTGTGTATATGCTTTAAAGTTATGGGCTTGCTCTCTTAGAAGTTTGGCAAATACACTTCTTTTTGATGGGGGACAGTATTCATGTTTTGTAGTTGGGTTTTTTTTTTTTAGCTTAGAACCTGTTCTTCAGGTCTATAATCCTGATTTTCTTTTTTTTTTTTAGATCATAAAAATCATTTAAATATATATATATTTTTATATATATAAAAACAAGAGAGAACAAAAATTTCTATTATCAAGGCAAATGTACAACTATATAATACTGAAATTTAAACAAAGATTCATGACTGGTACCATAAAATGTCCTCTGATATAATAGCAAAGGAAGCATTTTAAAGTACATTTAAAAAATTTGTCGATGATACTTAATTTTTTCCCCCCTAAGGAGTGGTATTTTTAGTCAATTTTTTTTCCCCTTTTTTTTCTCACCTCTCTTTCTGAGTTGAAAGAGAAAAAAAATAAATTAATGGCATTTCAGGATCACAAAATCGCTGCTTATAGCTTTACATAGACATTTCCTCTCAAATCAAACACAATGAACCCCCCCAAACAAAAGAGAACATCCTATAAAAACCTAATTCGTCCATTTCTTGAAACACAACTGGTGTCCCACATTGAGTTCTTAACAATAGAACATATAAATAAAAAAGGCAGTGTTTTCATGTAAAATAAAAAGTACATAAATAAATACTAAAAAAAAAAAAAAGGAATTAAATTTGTCTTTTTCTTTTTTTTTCCTTTTTTTTTTTTCTTTTTTATAAAAACATATTTAAAAAGGATCCTTTAATAAAAGCATCCAAGGTCCTTTTAAAAAAAAAAAAAAGATCTCCCTCGAGCTTCTGACTCTCACTGAGCACCAGTGTCTCTGAAACACCTTCTTCTACTTGAAGGCTTCGGGGATGTGTCCCATCTGTGACTGCATACTTGTGGGAGGGCTGGAGATGCCCTCGGACCAGTCGGACACGTTGGAATGAGGAGACGAGCTGGACCACTGGTCCGGCGACTCCGGAGACGGCGTTAGGAAAGGGTGGTCGGGCACCTGGAGCTGGTGGCTGGGGGTGTTGTCCAAGGGGGAGGAATAACTGTGCTGGGAAGGCGGGGTGAGGAACTGCGTGGTGGTCATGGGCTGGGCGAGGGAGGACGGCAGGGACGTGGGCAGCATCTGGGAATCCTGGGGCAGGATGGTGTGCACTGCCATGGTGCTGCTGCTCACCGGCTGCATGTCGGGCTGGCTCAGCTCCGTACCGAGGAAATTCTGGCCCATGTGGCCGCTCCCGTTGGAGCCGGGGTTGTGGTGCTGCTGCGGCTGCTGCGGCGGCGGCGGCGGCTGCTGGGGCTGCTGCGGCTGCTGCTGCGGCTGCAGGTTCTGCTGCTGGAGCTGCTGCTGCTGCATCTGCTGGAGCTGCTGGCTCTGCAGCAGGTGGGGCTGGGACGCCAGCCGGGTGTTGGGCATGGCCTGGTAACTCATCATCTGCGACAGGCTGGTGGTGGGCAGGCCGTTGTGCAGGGAGGTCATCATGCCGTGCTGGAGGTTTTGGGGCTGCTGGTGCGCCCCGGGTTGGATGTTGCCTCTCAGGGGGTTGTACTGGCTCTGGACCATCCCGTTCTGCAGCCTGGTGAGCCAGTCACACTGCCCGTTCAGCCCGGCCGCTCCGCCGACGGAGAAGCTCATCGGGGCGTTGCTCATCACCGTGCTGGGGCTGGACACCGGCAGGTGGGAGAGACGCGGCGGCACCGAATCGAAGGCCATCCTGCTGGAGTTCCCCATGGCCATATCCTGCTTCCCCGCCATGTTGAGGTGGTTGATGCTCATGTGGGCATCCGGCATGCCCGGCAGATGGTTCAGGGGCATGGAAGGCGACTGCTGAAACGGGGAGGTCATCAGCGGAGGAGAGGCCACGTCTGAGAGGTACCCGTGGGGCGACTCCAGGGAGTCCACTGGGGACAACACGCTGGAGTTGTCAAGCAGGCATCCTTTTCCATCCTGGGATTTTTTCCTCCGGGCTTTGAGGTCTTTGGCATCCTTGCCATTGCAGCTCAGGCCCTTGGTACTCGGCTTCCTGGCCTTCTTGCCCTGGACGGCGGGTTTGAGGTTGCCGATGTAGCTGTTGGGGGAGCAGAGCGGGGGGGACAGGGTGGGCGCTCCCAGGGGGCCGTTGTGCAGCGGGGGGCTCCTCACCAGGTTGTACTCGTCCAGCAGCCTCACGATGTCGTGGTGCATGCGCTCCTGGGCGATGTCCCGCGGCAGGCGGTCCATGTGGTCCGTGATGTCCCGGTTGGCAAAGTGGTCCAGCAGGACCTTGGCGGTTTCGTAGCTCCCTTCTCTGGCTGCGAGGAACAGTGGGGTCTCCTCCTGGAAAAAGATGGTTAGGGTTGAGTTCACAGATTCTCCTGGCTAGCACTGCCCTGAGCTCCACACCCAACACCGTGTTGTCCACAGTCATCTCTCTGGTGAGATTTTGCTGCTGCTTTTTCCTCCCCTCCTGAGCCTGTCCTTCCACTGATATCAAACCAGGAACCCGACGAGTGACCCTGAACATGCTGGAGATGGCCACAAAAGCACTGCACCAAAATGCCCACCAAGCACTGCGTGGCCTCTCAACGTCAACCGTACGACCAAATCCCACAGTGCTCCTTTGAGCTAAATCCAACAACTTCATTCACAGCAGAACAATCAAATCGGAGTCTCAGTGCCAGACATTTCTCTGGCAAAAATCGCTCTTTAACAGACTCCCCAGATGGTTCTTTCCTTGCATATGTCAGCCTAGGAGACATTACCTTATTGTTCTGCATGTCCTTGTTGGCACCATTCTTCAGAAGGACCACTGCAGCTTCAACATTATTCACAGCAGCTGCCCAGTGCAGGGCTGACTTGCCTGGAGAGGAAGACCACGAAATGCAACACACATTAGTGAGGAGTAAGAGTAACAGCAGGAGCGAGCAGCCCTTTCCTTCCACACGTGAGGGAGCCCCTGTTTTAGTTGCCTCAGTACCTAGATCATCCACGGCGTTGACGTCTGCGTGGCAGTTGATGAGGTCGTCCAGCATTCCCTCCACAGCCAAGCGAGCAGCCAGGATCAGAGGAGTGGTCCCGTCGTGCATCCGGGCATCGAGGTCTGTTGCCCTGTTCCTAATCAGGATCTGCCACAACAAGGGGCAAGGGGCAAGAAAGACAAACGTTAGGAGGGACAGACAGCAGGCACTCCAGGTATCCGGGTCTCAGGACCTGCAACACCCTTTCCAGAGGTTGGGCCCTCCAGTCCCCGCTCCCAGCCCAGGGATGCTGCTGTGAGGTTGCTGCTTTGCAACAAATGCTTCATTTTTTACGACTTTCACCCCCCCACCTTGCCCAGCTGAGCTGGAGACCCTGCAGTAAAGCTCAGCTGCGTGACTGACTCAACACGCAGCACCTGAAAACCCCGAGACTGCCGGCCAAGGCATCCATCACCTGGAAAACTCCTTGGGCATCGGCCGAGACGGCGGCGTGGAGGGGCGTCCGGCCCATGTTATCCTGGATGTTGGCGTCGGCACTGGCCTCCAGCAGGCGCTTGGCAGCGTCGGAGCGGGAATACCTGGCGGCCAGGTGCAGCGCCGTCTCGCCCGTGCGGTCCGTCTGGTTGTGCAGGCTGGCGCCTTGGTAAATGAAATCCGAGATGACAGCGGGAGCATCGTCCTCCTCCTCACTGTTGCCAGTCTCCAGCCCTCCTCCGCTGCACGAGGCGATCATGAGGGGGGTGAAGCCGTCTGAAAGCACAGGGGAGCCCCGTGAAAAAAGGCTTTTTACCCTTCTGTAAATGCAGGCGGCTCAGCAAGATGCTCTGTCTGTGATAGATGCTTATTCTCGTGGGTGCAGCAAGGCTGTGTTCCTGACTGGTTCTAAACATCAAACACGAATATCCTTCCTCTGATATGGATCTGAAATTCCTTAGTGGTATCTCATCACTCACTGCTTTTCCTATTTCATCTGCTAGCTTGCAGACTGTACCATGGAAGGTGCAGTTTATAAGGAAGGCTGCTCAAATCAAATTGAGTATGGTAAATAAATCCTCATTATTTCAGAGGGCAATTTCACAGATGTGGGGAAGGCCAAATATTTGTAATAATTTAAAAGCTATTAATATAGTTAAAAACCTGAAAAAAAGACTGAAATGTGCAGACTGGTGGGAGGGGAGAAATCTACAAGTGGCACAGAGATAACCTGGGTGATTTGATAGGCACTTCCTCTGTATTCTCTGATTTCCACCTCAGTGACTAAACAAAAGAGCTCTAATGGAAAGCAAAATGCGATAAGGTCTATCTCTAAATCATGCACAACAGCAGCTGTGTGGTGCAGAACATGTAGCAGTGACTCTGAACTAACAAGAGACAGGTAGGGCTGTCTGGGGCTGCTCCTCTGCAAGGGGCGAGGGAAGGTTTGAGACGAGCTGACAACCAGTGCAGAAGTGAAAGGGGTTCCACCTTACCCGGCCCTCTGACGTTGACATCCATGCAGTCGGCATCGATTTCCCCCTGTGGAGGAGTAGGGGCCATGGAGGAGATGCGCAGGTCAGCGGCATCCAGGTGCTGCTGGGTCCACTGCCTGTGATCCGTCTGGTCGTCCGTGTCCGGCAGCATCGCCTGCTCCTCGAACTGAGGAACCACAGCAGGGAATCAGGGTGTGTGGAGGGGGCTGAGCTCCAGCCTGGGAAGCTCTGCGAGTCTCTGTCACAGGCAGAGGAGCTGAGAGCAGCAATGCACAGCACCCCTGAGGGTCCCTCTGCTCCCCTGCTTCCCACAGCACTCTGCTCCCTCTGTGGCCAACCCAGCCAGTGACTGCCTGCAGCAGGGAAAGGGAATGTGGCAGAGGGCTCACCCTGAACTTCTTGGTGTCCAAGGTCTCCTCGTCACCCCACTCATTTTGGTTGTCATCCATCAGCGTGCCGTCCGAAGCATTTTTGAGGGGTCTTTAAAAATAAAACCATACAAAAAGTTACCTCCTCTGCAGGAACTGTCCCTGATGGACCGTGTCCATGGACATGCACGGACTGAAAGAAGAATCAACCAGGCAATTTCCAGGAGATTCCCCTCAGATTGCCTTTCATTTTTTACCAAGTGCAAACAGATCACGGAGCATTTAAAACCCTCCTCCAAATGGGAACACTGTTTTCCCCATGCAGAACTTTTAAGAACCCTGATTTTTCTCCTCCCTGCTACACCAACACGATGAACTAGAGGACAAAACCTCCGATGGGCAGACCCACCGTGTTTAATGTGTCAGCAAGCAAACTACTCACTTCAGTCCAACAGAGTCCTCCCCAAGTGGTTCTCGCCGCTTCTTCTTGCTCGACTCCGTCACTTTGAAGCCTTCTGGGAACCAAAGCTGCCCATGCTCCCTGCGCCGCTTACGAGACACCAGAACTCCCAGTCCAATGAAAGCAAGCAAGACCAGTGCAGCCACCACCACGTACATAGGATACAGCTGGGAGTTCGTCGCGGGCTCAGCTGTTTCACCTACAAAACAGTGGGGAACAAAGAGATGCTGAGACATTAAGCTGCATAGCAAACCAGGGACAGAGTGGAAATGAAGGAAAATTAGTTAATAGAGGTACCTAAGTCTGATCTAAATCAGCCACCACCCCCCCTCCCCAAAATAAGGTCATTTTATACGCTATTAATCAGAATTGCAAACTATCGGCAAATTCTCGGCTGCACAAGCCCAGCCTGCACCAGGAGACAGCTTCACTTTTTTCTCCTTTAAGGAAAAGGATTAGCAAACTTCAAATCATTGCGCTTGCATTGAGCTGTTAAGACAAAAGGATTTAGGGGGGATTTTCAAGATACAAACTTCAACTCCTTGCATGTCACTGATTGATTGGGGCTGCTTGGGTTTTCTTTTTATTTCTTTTTTTTTTTTTTTAATAACTTTTAGAGTGATAATGATTTTGAAATAAAACCCCCAGATTGAGGAAAAAAAATACTAAACTGGCTTTGCTTTATTTTTTAAGAAAATACTTTCAGAAAAAGAGATGTGAGGTTATTAAAACCAGACTGTGTTCAAATGCAGCCAGTTGACAGATAACTAAACCCAGGTAAGGCTGGAAAGTTTTGGCTGTTTCTCCTCCCCAGCTGACAAGCTGTACTTACTTTTAACAGCTTCTATTTTGTAGGGTATATTCAGGTTGCCAAGGGAGGCCAAGGCACCCAGGAATGCTGCCACATCAGTTGCACTCTGGAAGCACTGGGAAGACGACTGGATGCACTGGCGGTTATCAATTTCCAAGTAGACAATGGATCTGTGTGAGAGAAGAGTCAATAAGGAACAAGGAGTGATGACCACACTGAGAAGACACAAGAGCCCCATCTCCCTTCCCTCTTTAACCCCCCATCAGTGGGAATTAGAAGGTGGGAACCCAACTCCTTGCTTCCCTGTGGCCCAAACCCTGCAGCTCACACTCACGTTCTATTGGATTTGCCTCAATGAATACTGTGAAATCCAACTCTTTATCTACAGGAATGGAAGGGAGTCTTGACTTCACAATGTTTTAAAATTACCCAGACACTACAGTATCTTAAATAATGCTGTTTGGGAGCCCTCAGATCTTCTCCCATCAGTTTTGCCGCTCTAACTCTCCTTTGCTTTCAGTGGTTTTTGATTAAGCCCACGGAGAGGGAGCAGGTTGGATCTATATGTTTACACCAAAGATCTCCAAACACAGTTTGCAGTAATTGAGTTTTACAACAAAGCTCTAGAAAGCATTTCCCAGGGAGAAACTGAGGCTTAACTTAATGACTTCCTGAAGTCAGACAGTCGGTCAGGCCAACCTCTGCTTCCAGGTCCCACCCAGCCCAGCCCTGGCTCCCAACAATACACAGGACTCCTTCAATCGTGAGAGTCGGCGCAGCATTGTATCAGGGACTCCTGAATGATCCCTCGATTTTCCCACATGGGAGCAAAATCCGGTTTCTGTTCACACAGAAAGCAACTTCTAAATACAATTATCTGACCTACATCCTTCCCTTCATAGCGTGTTACTATTATCAACACAGAAAACAAGAGCTGCTCAGTGAAGAAAGGATCCCACCGGTCCCCCTTACCCTCTGATGTCCATCTGATCGAGCTCCCTCTTCTGCCTCCGGCCAGCCCTGGGGTAGAGGCTGCTCTTCACTTTGTTGATGACAGCACTGGACATATCTGACCAGTCCTCTGTGGACCTCTTGATGTAGTGTTTTTTCAGCTCCTCCTCATTGCCATAATATGGAAAGATCATATACTCTCCCTTGGGGTTCTTCTTGAAGACCACGTTGGTGTGCAGCACTCGGCTCAGCTCCCTCAGGAAGTTGAAAGAGTTGTTCTTCAGGTTCTCTGGGGTGATGAGGACCACCACCACCAGTGTGCCATCTGCCAGCTTCTCTGGCATGTTGTTTGCACAGTCCAGACCATCCCATTCGCACTCAAAGTTGTTGCAGCCCTGGTCGCAGTGGCCATCTGAGAAGTGATCTTTGCAGTACTGGTCATACAGAGGGCTGGGAGGAAGAAGAAGAAAGACAGGAGAATGAATTAGACCCAAGTACTACCAATATCACCCATCTGCTGAGAAAAGCAGTGGTGGTCCACAGGGATCTCTCTTCTGTATAAATATGCTTCACCCTGATGGACACTAAATCAGTTTACACAGAAAGCATTCACCTCTGCAGGTGAGAGATGGCAGCTGTTAAATTATAAATTGCAATTTAGATGCCAGAAAAAAGGAGAAATTGCTGTGACTCAGAGAAGACATGGGGACACAGAATAGTTACTCAGACCAGAGCTGGTCCAGGAATCTGGGATTAAATTCATGCTGTTGCCAAAGACAATGTTTGGGAAATGCTTGGATGTTAACATCATCATGTTTCCTGGCTGCTCTTCTATCTGGGGTCTCCCTGCTCTGAAACTCACTGTTACTGCTGTGATTTGGAGAATTCACTTCTATGGAGTGATACAGGCAAGGACAGGGAAGCCATCTGGAATGAGCCAAACCCAGAGAGCTTTCAAGTGGAGATAAATTCAGTGAGACCACAGGGAAGTGTGGTTTGCTTGCTCATAGGCAGCAGAACAGAGTGTAGAGAATGAACACAGGTCTGCATCCAGGACCTTTAGCAGACGCAACCAGAATATACCTCCGGACGATCAGCACATCAGGAGGTCTTGTCTATAAAACAAGAGGGTCAGTGAGCGAGTCACTTACTTGCACTGCCCCTCGTATTTTTGGCAGTCAAATCCATCGTAGAGGCAGCCAGCGTTATTGCACTGGGAATCGCACTTGCCATCGTTGAAATACTTCCAGCACTGCAGAGACTGGGAGCAGTTCTTCCAGGGATCGTTGAAGTTGAGGGAGCAGTCGCCCCCATCCCAGCCGCAGGCGTGGTTGTTGCACTTGCCGTCGCAGATCTTGTTGCCGGCGTAGCCCGTGCAAACCGCGATCTCGCACTTCTCCTCGATTTTGGGCGGGATGATGTCCTGCCCGATCCCACCCTGGAAATCGAAGTCGAGGATGTGGCAGTTGAGGCCGTTGAAGTTGGCGGGGCAGTTGCAGCGGTAGTAGGGGGAGGCATCGCCGAAGAACTCGCAGGTGCCCCCGTTGTAGCAGGGGTTGGACGTGCAGGGGCTGCTGGCCGGGTACTGGCACTCGGGGCCCGTGAAGGCCGGCGCGCACATGCACTTGGAGCTCTTGTGCATGGAGATGCAGGTGCCACCGTTCAGGCAGTGCAGGTTCCCACACGTGCGGGAGTCGTTCTCGCAGGTGGCACCCACGAATCCCTGGGGAGGGGACAGCAAGGAGGGAGTCAGAATCACCGGTGCTGCCCCTACGAGCGGCCTGACGCGCGTGTGTGTTCTGGGAAACCCAGGGAATCAAGGCATGGCTCTGGTGCATCCTCTGAAACTAGTGATGAGCAAGAATAATCTGGAATGTAAACCCTGTTAGAGAATCCCCTTTAAAATAAAGTGAGCTCTTCTCCATAGCCACCTGCTCCACTTTCAGGCGGTGCAAATAACAGTCAGCTAGGAAGACACAGTCCTACAGAGCTGTGCATGGTACCTGCAGGCCACCTTCTCTCTGAACCCTATCCCAGTGTTCTTGCAAGCACACAGGGTGTGCAAATACTGATACATCTCCTGCCAGTGAGCACCCACAGCAAAGCATTCTCCCCTGGCTATCCCAGCTAGGGAAGCCTCAGGGGCTAAACTGGCCCCTTGATCACCCCTCGAGCACGGGGCTGGCTCGCAGGGCCTGTACAGGATGCCATGCTCAGAGCTGGAGAGGAGCAGGTACCTACCGGGGGGCACTTGCAGATGAAGCCACGGCCAGTGTTGCTGGCAACAGCACACGTCCCACCATTCCTGCAGGGTTTGCCTTTACACCCGTCCACCACCGTGTCACAGCGACGGCCTGCGAGGGAGAGGAGTGTGTGAGGAGCAGAGGAAGTTGTAGGGATGCCTGGGGGGCTGCAGGGCTGGGCTCTGGGAGCGGTGGGGACACGGTGCTCACCTGCATAGCCAGGCCTGCACTCGCATTTGTAGTCGTTGACCCGCTGCACGCAGTTCTGGGTGCCGCGGGCGTCGCAGGGGTTGGACAGGCACTCGTTGACGTCTCCCTCGCAGCGCTCCCCTACAAAGCCAGGGGGGCAGATGCAGCTGTAGCCCCCTACCCGATCCTTGCACTTGCCATTGTTAAAGCACTTGGGCCCCAGGGTGACAGGATCAAAGAAAGGGCTGCAGTCATCCACATTGATCTCACAGTGCACCCCTAGAGAGATGGGGGAACAACCCACACAGCTCATCAAACAGTGTCGGGGCGCCCGGTGGTCCCGTGTGTGTGAGGGGCTGAGTCTGACCACGGCAGTGGCAGCCTGAGCCCCAGCCCGGGCAGGGGGGACGCGGCGCCGCACGGCCAAGGCCGAGGCTGCGTGGCCTTGATGGCTAAGCCCGCGAGCAAACACCAACCTCCACCGCTAACCCGAGCAGCTAATGAGCAGAATCCAAGGATATCTGCACTCAGCCCACTAATGCCCCAGCCTGGGGAGTTAATTTACCTTGGGTTCCTCTGGGGCAGGAGCATTTGTAGGTATTGATGAGATCGATGCAGGTTCCTCCGTTTTGGCACGGGTGGGACAAGCACTCATTGATCTCCTCTGAGCAGTTAACTCCATGATAACCAGCCACACACTGGAAGGAGGGAAGAGGGGAATTATCAGAGAGGTTCCCTCAATTCCCACATGGCTGCAGGAGCACAGCCAGCACCCTGACCTCCAACTTGGTGAAGGGGCACAGCGCCAGCCTGAAGCCAGGGCAGCTCCTTGGGCAGCAGAAAGGCAGTAAGTGGGAATTTTTCCCTGGGCATCACTGCCCCCCATGGCACCCACCTCGCAGGAGTAGCCCCCCAGGTAGTCTGTGCAGGTGGCTCCATTCTGGCAGGGGTTGGGGGAGCACTCGTCCACCTGCTCCTCGCAGTAGCTGCCGGTGTAGCCGGCCTGGCAGCGGCAGAAGTGAGTGTTGCCGGTGTCTACACAGAGCCCCGAGTTCCTGCAGAGATGTGCTACATCGATACCTGTCAGGGAGAGCAGAGTGAGATGCAGGGACCTTGGTGACGCACACGCACACACACACGCCACCACGCATCCCACTGGGAATCACAGCCGGGATAGCAACCCTTGAGATCACTCTGGTTGTGCCAAAGATCCCCACTGAGAGAACTGACCCCAGCCCGGCCCTGTGAGTCCATACACATGGCAGGGACATACCTTGCTGCTTGGCAGCCACCTCGCAGGAGACACTGGGGACATCACAGTAGAGCCCCGTCCAGCCGCTGTTGCACTCACAGCGGTACAGGTTGTTGGTCTGCCAGCACTTGCCTCCGTTTTTGCAGGGAGAGGAGTCACACCAGCGCACCAGGTTCTGGGGGAGCAGAGCAAGAGATGAGGGTCAGGACCCAGCAGGGCTCCTGCAGGAGTGGAGACTGCAGTGACCCCCAAATCCCCAGGGCAGCATGCAGAGGTGGGCACTGCCCAAGGTTCCCCTACCTGGCAGTTGAGCCCGGTGTATCCCTGGGGACAAGTGCACTTGTATGTCCCGTAGCTGTCCTGACACGTGCCCCCGTTCAGGCACGGTTTGGAGTCACACTCATTGATGTTGTGCTCGCAGTAGCTGCCCGTGAAGCCGGGCAGACAGACGCAGGTGAAGGTGTTGATGCCATCCACGCAGGTCCCACCGTTGAAGCAGGAGCTGGGAACACAGACATCACATCCCAGTGAGTCACCACTGGTTAATCTCCACACCAAAGCCCCCACCCACCAACCCAAGGCTCTGGGGCAGCACGGGGACCGCAGCCCTTGCCCCAGCCATGGCAGGGCTGTACCTCTCCGTGCAGTCGGGTGTGTTGTTCTCGCAGTGGATGCCGCTGAAGCCGGAGGGGCAGGTGCAGGTGTAGCTGTTGACGCAGTCGGTGCAGTTGGCCCCGTTCTTGCAGGGGTTGCTGGCGCACTCATTGATGTCCTCCTCGCACTTGGGCCCGCGGAAACCAGCCAGGCACTCGCAGAAGAACGTGCCGATGCCATCGGAGCAGGAGCCACCATTGTGGCACGGGTCTGGAGAGGAGGGGTGTGCATGTGAAGATGAGATGGGTCCAGCCATGGTGCAGCAGCCCAGCCCAGGAGCTGCCCCACAGCACTGTCCCCACACATGTTCCCTGGCTGCGTGCAGGGATGGGACTGAACCCATGCACTGGGCAGAAGCTAAACCAGTCCCACCAGGAGACTGGGCAGAAGGGACACATTATCCCCCAGCCTCCTTCCTCCAGCTCCCATCTGGCCTTAGACTGACACAGCTCAACCGGGATGTGTTTGAGGTTGCCCAAAGACCTCAGCAGGGCTCACAGCACAGCCCAGGCCGCAGTGGCAGCCCACGCACAGGGAGGAAAATCCCAACCCCAGGAAGGGGGATGAAGCTGATGGCTCAGGGCTGGGCTGAGCACGGCCCATGAGGCAGCCCCTGCTCTTACTGGGTTTGCAGTCATCGATGTCGGTGTCGCAGTTGCGGCCGGAGAAGCCGGTCCTGCAGGCACAGCGGTAGCTCCCGTTGGTGTTCTGGCACGTGGCCCCGTTCCGGCAGGGGCTCTTCACACACTCATTGATGTCAATCTCACAGGTCTGACCTGGGGACAGAGCAGGACAAGAGCCATGTGGGCTGGAGGTGCTGGTGAAAGCCCCGAGGACGACAATGATGTCTTGGGCACCGCTCACACCAGGGGCAGGAGCCCTCACAGCAAACCGCCCTCGCCAAGGGGTGCAGGCTGTGGCTGCCTGGCTGAGCCATGGGGCAGGTCAGGACACTCCCCAAAGCCTGGCACCATGCAGGGCTGCTCTTTGGCCATGCCCCCTCCCCTCTGCCTTTCCCTCCCTGAGGGCAGCAGGGTGTGCTGAACCCCCAAACGGGCCATGCCCATACCTTGCCAGCCAGGGGGGCAACTGCAGGAGAAGCTCTTGTAATCTTCCGACTCCCGGCACTCGCCGCCGTTCTTGCAGGGGCTGCCAGCGCAGGGGGCCAGCACGTCCTCACAGGTGGCTCCTGCACAGGCACAAGCACCCACTGAGACCCCCTCCGAAACAACGGGTGGCCCAAGATCCCACTACTCCTGTCCTCTGCCCTGGGCTGCTGCCAGCTCTGGGGGAGGCTCTGGGCTCCCCCACCACCCCAGGGCAGCCCAGCTGGGGCCATCTCCTCCATCCCTGGTCGCCCATGACCCCACGTCCCCCACGAAGCCTTTAAACCCTGGCAACCCGGGCTGCATTAAAGCATTGCACACTTCCTTTGGCAGGGAAGTGCTGCTCGGGGTGTCTTTTCCCCCTTGCACTCCCTCCCCCCTGTCTCTCTCCGCTGCTTTTCCTGTTTACGTCCAGCCAGGGGACACGTTCCCTCCGAACCCTTATCTTCCCTGTCAGCCAGTATCTCCTGAACTGGCCTTTTGCTATTTTCCAGAGCCTTCCCCTCCCAGCCTGCCCAGTCCCCGTTCCTCCCCCCCAGGGGTTTCTATGGCCACTGCCGAGGGCAGGAAACGGCTCAGGCTTCCTGCAATTGTGCACCGGCTGCGCCGCTCTGCGCGAGCGGAAACAGGAGGTCGGCAAACAGGAATCGGCTCAGCAGAATCCCCCGGCCCCTCGGCCTGGGCTCGCTCCCTCCAGCACAAGCACCGTGGCTGGAGAGCGGGGCCACCGGCACCGCTGCCCACCCCGGGCGGTGGGGTGTGAGCGGGGCGGCCGCCGGGCGCTGCTGCCCCTGAGCCACCACCCTTGTGCCCTCCAGGAGGAGAAGGAGGAAGAGGAGGATGAGGAGGGAGGAAGCCGTGTCTGGCAGCTTCCCAAAGCTCCTGCAAATTTCCTCCAGCTGCGCTGTGGAGAAGGGAGGTGGAGCCGTGGCTGGGCAGCCCCATGGTAGGGCAGTGCAAGGAAAGACTCTGTGCTTGGTGCTGCTTTGTTGCACGTTCAGAGGGACCAGTTTGGTGTCACAAGTGAAGCAGAAGCCTCACAGAGCCACGGTGGGGCACGGGGTGCTCCCCTCACCTGTGTAGGGCAGGAGGCAGTTGCAGGTGTAGCCAGCGACATCGTCGATGCACGTGCCCTGGTTCAGGCAGGGGTTGGAAGCACATTCGTTGATATTGGTCTGGCAGTTGGGGCCTGTTTTAAGAAATATAGATAAAATCAGCTATGTTAGAGGAGCATGTGTTGGTGGTAGGGGGCTGAGGGTACAGTGGGAACATGGTGACAATGGTAACAGCCCACCCACTACTCTGGAAAAGCCTCCTGTGCTCAGCTCTAGCCCGGAGTGCCCAAATTTTGCTGGAGGTCCCCAAGCTGGCTGCACTGCCACAGCTCCCAGATAGACCTGGGGCTCCAGTGTCCCCACAGTGAAGCCTCCAGCCCACCCAGCATCATGGGAATGCCCACTCACAGCTCTTTCCCAGACCCTGGGTATGGGGGATATGGGGCAGCATCCCTGGCTGCACCCTTAGAATCATGGAATCACAGAACTGTTAGGGCTGGAAAAGCCCTCTAAGATTATTGAGTCCAACCAGCACCACGACATTCATCACTAAACCATGCCCACAAGTGCCACGTTCACATGCCTTTTGAACACTTCCAGGGATGGTGACTCCACCTCTTCCCTGGCCAGCCTGTTCCAGTGCCTGCTCACCATTTCCCAACAAGAACTTTTTCCAAATATCCAACCCAACCCCCTCTTACCGCTGAAGCCCTCCCTGCAGGTGCAGATGTAGCCACTGGTCATGTCCTTGCAGGTGCCACCGTTCATGCAGGGATTGGATTCACACTCGTTGTTGTTAATGTCGCAGTTGGTCCCACTCCAGCCTGGGTCACAGTCACACTTGTAGCTTTGGGGAAAAATTGGGGTATAAAGATCTGGTCCTCCAGGCTGCACCAGGCATCATTTACCCAGCAAATCCTGGCCCCTAATCGTGCCACTGCCGGAAAATATCCGACAACACTGGCACAGAGCATGGACAAGCACTGACTTGGGGGACAGATGCTCATCCTCCTCTAACCCTGATTTCACTACCCCAGCAGCACCCATGCCTTCCAACCTACCCATTCAATCCATCATGGCACTTCCCATGGATGCAGGGGTTGCTGTTGCACTCGTTCACTTCGGACAGGCACTTGGGGTCGTGGAAGCCCTCGGGGCAGAGGCAGGTGAAGCCGTTGATGCCATCCTTGCACGTGCCCCCGTTGTGGCAGGGATTGCTGGCACACTCGTCGATGTTGATGTTGCACATGCGCCCTGGGGAAGGGGGAGCGAGGAAAAGTCACGCCATGGGATGCACAGCGTGGCAGGGGGATGCATTCTGCCTCACCTCGGATCTCCGGACACACGAGTGCCGGCCGCAGAGGAGTGGGCTGCCCTGCAGGGAGGGTGACTTCACACCCTGCCTGGCTTAATTAAACGTGACTGGGAAGAGGCCGTGCCCTGGGCTCGTTTGGTCCAGGAGGGAATACTGAAGGGAGGCAGTTTCAGCCTGTAACCCTACCTGCCGTGGCTGACAAAGCCAGGCTTTATTTCGGCTCCCAGCGGGCCCGAGGACAAGGGGCCGTGCGGGCGGGGAGTGGCGGGGGCTGCTCCCATCAAAGCCCTCCACCATTTGCAGCAGCGATCAAACAAACCAGTCGGACAAGGCAGCAACCTGATACCCATGGGAGTGGGCGCAGCAGGAGTCGAATTCGCGGCACCAGACACCCCTTTGATTTCAGCCTGAGCCAGGGTCACCCTCCTGAACAAGCCGGAGCGCTGGAGGGTGCAAAACCTCCAGCAGGGATGTGGGATGGCAGCCTCCCCCCCACACACACTTATTGCATCCCCCTCCTGGTGACAAGGGGCACCAGAAGCTGCAGGTCCCCAGGGTGTGGCGGTGGCTGCCATGCCCTGCTCTCACCTGTGTACCCCGGCTCGCAGGTGCACTCGTAGCCGTTGATCTTGTCGATGCACTTGCCGTAGTCGCAGGGGCTGCTGGCGCAGTCGTCCAGGTTGATCTCACAGTTGGGTCCTAGGGAGGAGAGGGGTGTTGTTAGGGGGTCCCAGGCCCTGCTGACGCAGCAAAATGAAGCCCCCTGGCACCAACTGCTGCAGCCGCTCCACAACAAAGCACCTCCTCCATAAGCGGCTCCCCGGCTCCTGGCTGGGTGCGGTTCCTGCTGGAGCCGGGCACCAAACCGGGAAAACTCGCCCTCACCCAGGATGCCCCGGGCCAGCCCCAGCACCAGGGTGGCTGCTGTCGGCGGCTCAGGGCCAACCTGCCCCAGGATGGGGATGGGACTGGGATGCTGCACCGGTGTGGAGCCCCAGGGGTTCCCTCCCGCTCACCCGTGGTCCCTTTGAGGCAGATGCAGTTGTAGGCGTTGTTCCTGTCCTGGCAGGTCCCCCCATTTTTGCAGGGCTGGCTCTGGCACTCGTTGATGTTGATGTCGCAGCGGTGGCCCGTGTAGCCGGGCTGGCAGAGGCAGGTGAAGGAGGCGATGCTGTCCTTGCAGGTCCCGTAGTGACACGGGTCGGGGTCGCACTCATCGATGTCGATCTCGCAGTGAGCGCCCGTGAAACCTGCCACGAGTCAGGGGACACAGGGTGAGGATGCGGGACACTCCTTCCCACAGCAGTGGCCAGGGGTGGCTTTACCTGCCCTGCTGTGAGCCCCAGGATCCCCGGGAGTGGGGTGCAGGCAGGGAGCACCCCGACATGCTGGTAGGACCCCATCTTGGGGGCTTTGTCCCGGGGTGCACAATGACCTGCATTAAGCCTCCTCGGCTCAGCAGCAGGGCCCCGCGCTCGCCCGCGGCTCGTCCCGGAGCGCACGGGGGGGGCCGGCCGCAGGCACCCCCGAATAATAACCCCCCCGGCAGATCCTATTCTCCTGGCCGGCTCCCTCCCCGCCGGGTTTGGGGGTGGAGAGCCGAGGACAAAGTACAGCTTTGACTAGACCCCGCCAAGCCCACATAGCAGCTTTTCATCGGGGCTTGGCATTAGCAAGACACTAATTAGAGGCCATTCAGCTGGAAGATTTCTGGCGGGAGCTGCTCCACAAAAGAGCCACTGTTTGCCACCAGGGCTCAAGTCATCATTTTGTGCAACTGCTCCTTGGGTTTCGGTCGGCGAGCCCCCACGGCCCTGCACCTTGCGTCCCCATAGAGGCAGCTTTATTCCTTCCTTCCTGCCTTCCCCCGTGCTGCCGCCCGCCGCCGAGGCGGGAGCACGGCGGGACGGCTGCTGCGGGGCCACACCTCACGAGTGCTGGGCTCTTACACCTGGCTCTGGGGCTCCACTCGCTCCACCGACACCCGGGATAGGGACAGTCCTGCCCCGCGGGAGTCACATCAGCAGGGACCTGCCCCACCGATGGAAGGTCTGGGGACGCCCCCCACAGCAGGTGCTTGGAGAGGTGGGCACTTAATAATTCAACAGTGTGGTTTTATCACGGGGAAGAAGGTGGCTTGTTCCTGCCCCCAGTGGGGCGGGATCCTCGGAGCCCCCCAGGATGCAGGATCGCCTCACCTTCGGTGCACTCGCAGCTGTAGGTGTTGGGGCCGTCCACGCACTTGGCGCCGTTCTTGCAGGGGGTGCTGGCGCACTCATCGATGTCGAACTGGCACAGGTGCCCATTGAAACCTGGAAGGGAGGGAGAAGGAGTGGAAGGAGAAGTCACGTCCCTGCGCAGCGGCCGGACCCGCCCCAGCCTCCCCCGCCGCCGGGCAGCTCCCGCCGGGCCCCCCGCATCCCGGCCGGGGCGCCGCGTTTCCATGGGGACGGCTGCTGGGGGCCCTGAATGCGGGGCTGCGACCCACCATTGAGAGCATCTTATTTACATCTCTAGAGGAGCAAAGTCTCTGAACTTCAAAACCTCCTTTCACAGATTAACCGTCTCCCCATTCTCCGCTCCACCCCCGTGACTTTGACACCGCATTCAAAGCCGCTGGTGCAGCCCCCACCGGCCCCCGGCCCTCCTTCCCAAAGAGGGGCCTTTTCAAGTGCAAAGCCGTGGGGTTTAATCCTCCTTCCCCTCTCCCATGGGCCGGCCTTGGAGTTGGAGCAGCGTTGCCAGCGTGGGGCTCAGCCCCTCACTGCAATGGAGGAACCTCCCTCCAGAAGAACCTCTCCCCATTTCGGAAGGCTCTGAAACTTAAGGAGCCCATTTCTGGCTCCTTCTTGGCTCAAGCCAGGATGCATCCTGGCTTTGTTTCTGCCACGATGGCAGTGGGATTTATGCCACGTACCAGTGGGGCACTCGCAGTGGAACTCGTTGATCTTGTCGAGGCAGTTGCCGTTGTGCAGGCAGGGGCTGCTGGCACACTCGTCCGTGTTGATCTCACAGTAAACCCCCTCATAACCTGCAGAAAGACCCATCACCGTCAGCACCACAGCATGGGGTGGGCTCAATACGCAGGATGGGTGTGTTACACCTGGGCACATCTGGTCCATCTTTGAAAGGCAGCTCAGAAGCTGTTCTACAGGTGGTGGGACATGAAGAACAACCTGCTCTATGGTTGTTCAACCCAGATCTCCATGCCTTGGCTCAATCCAGGACAGCAAGGTTTGGTGAGAGGAGTCCAGTGCAGGGCTGATGGTGCCCAGCTCTCACCTCCTGTCCCCCCACCACTGTGGGAGACCACACAATCTTTACCAAGCTCTTTCTCTCCAGTGCAGACCCCAGGCACTCAGGAGCTACTCACCCAACCCAGCCCTGAGCTGAAGCTCAGGGGCACTCGGGACCCTCCCGCTGCCCACCCCCAGCACCATGGCCAGTCTGCAGGGGTCTGCAGAGCTGCCCACCCACCGGGCATGCAGATGCACTGGAACTCCCCGATCTGGTCCAGGCAGGTGGCATCGTTCTGGCAGGGGTTGGAGAGACACTCATTGACATCGATCTCACAGCGAGGGCCCGAGTAGCCCTGCAGACACTGGCACTGGAAGGACCCCTGGGTGTTGATGCACTTCCCTGCATGCTCACATGGGTTGGCTCCTGCAACACACAAGCACAGCTCACAGGATGCGCTCCTGGCTGCACCAGCACCTTCCCCAGCCGCTCCACACGAGCTCAGCCCCAGCACTCACCCAGCGAGCACTCGTCCACATCCTGGTTGCAGGCTGGCCCCATGTACCCCGAGGGGCACGTGCAGATGGCCTTGCCGTTGACGGGGTTGGTGTCGCAGTTGGAGCCCTCGTTGCAGGGGTTGCTGATGCAGGCGTCGTCCAGGTGGCACAGCAAACCTGGGCAGCGAACGGCAGGCGCGCGTCAGCGCGGTGGGCACGGGAGCCATCGCGAAGCAAGACCTCAGCGAGGAGCCAGGGGCCATGCAGGGAGCTGCCACCCTGCGCTGCAGGCAGGGGACAAGGCGGGGCTCACCTGTGCGGCCGTGGGGGCACTCGCAGTAGAAGGAAGCCACCCGGTCGTGGCAGGTGGCCCCGTGGAAGCAGGCGGCCATGGCGCAGTCGTCGATGTTCTCGCTGCAGTCCTCGCCCGTCCAGCCGTTCACGCAGACACAGTTGTAGCCGCCGTGGTTGTTGTGGCAGGTGCCACCGTTCTGGCAGGCGTTGGGCATCAGCTGGCACTCGTCCACGTCCTCAGTGCAGTACTGACCTGCCAGGGGACAGGGCACCGGCGTGAGGCTGGCGCTGCCCCGCTCCTACAGGCTCTGTAAGCAGGACAGTTCTGCCCACCCAGCCCCTGGCACCCCCCAGGGCAGGACCTGTCCTCCCAGCCCAGCCCTGTGCCACCCTCACACCCCTGCATTACCTGTCCACTCGGGCGGGCACTGGCAGTTGTAGGTGTTGACGCCGTCCACACAGGTGCCCCCATTCTTGCAGTTGTTGCCTGGGCAGTCGTTGATGTTTTCCTCACAGTTCTGACCCGTGAACCCTGCACAGAGGAGATGTCTGCTGTGATGCCAACTGACCAACTGGCTGTGCCACCACCTCAGCCCCCAGCACCCCCTTCCAATGGCACATTGTCCATTAGCAGGTGCTGAGCGTGTGCCAGGTGCTCCCAACCTGGCTTTGAAGCAGCCGCCTGGTTTCATTCCCATCTCTATCCTGCCTCTGCCAGGGGCTGGTTCTGCTGGAGCCTGGAAGGCAGCAGCCTTCTCTGCTGATGAGGGCAGATGAGGTATCCCTGTGCCAAAGCCCCCCAGGTCTGGAGACACTTGCCCCAGGCAGCAAAGGATCTGACTCCACAGCATAGCTGGAATGAACCAGGGCTTCTCCCATGAAGGCTGGTGGCACCCAGTGCTGAATCACCAGCTTTTAATTTCACTTGTAAAGAGCCTCAGCAGTGCTTGCCCTGGAGGAGGATCCAAGTCCCTGCCAGGGTAAGCCACCTCCCCACAGGGCACTGGGCTCATCCCAGCCCACCTCTGGCATGGGGAGCCTGGCTGCTTGGGTTTGTTATCACCCCCACCTGATAGCACAGCATTCATGGAAACCCTGCCTCCCCCAGCCTCTCCACCAGCAATAATGCAGCCAGGCCCTTCTCAGGGCACCTGCCAAGCCACACACCCCCCTCTAACCAACATTTGTTTAAAGAGCTGCATTCACTGTATGGCCCCCAAAATCCCTGACCCAGCTGCTGCCCAGGAGCTGAGGATCGGGATGGCAATGCCAGCCCACATCAGTTCCCCACAGTGCCAGTGTCCATCTGCAGCTCCCCCAGACTCCCCAGGATATTCTGCAGCTCCAGGCCAGGCTGCTCCCTGTGCAGACAGCTCAAAATGTCACCTCCACAGGTAAGGAACGGGTGCTCAGACTCACCCTCTGTGGGATCCCAGACCCTGGCCCAGCTGAGGGCCTTCCCCTTGCCTTCTCCATGTTTTCCTCTCCTCAGCCCCATCACACGGGGAGCAGCCACAGGTTTTTATGGTTGCTGGTAGGAGCCCAGAGCAGACAAGATTGATTTGCACCTCATTTTTAAGCAGCTGGGCTGAGACTGAGCAGCAGTAACTGGCAATGTCCTAGATACCAGGATTAACTCATTTTGAACCATCTGAATGAGTAATTAGTGCTGCAATTACTTTAAACTCAGGGTTACATTCTACAGCGATGGCACGATAAAACAGCCCAGATTAGTTTAACTTGAAGAAACCCGGTAGGGCCAGACCTCTCTGGGAATGAAAAGGGGTCATTGTTCCGGGTCTGCTGCACCACATACCAGCGTATCAATCACCCCTTATCATGAGGAACAGCCCCCCATCCCTCCTGCCTCTGCCCATGGCTGCACAGCTCCTGCAGCGAGCCATGTGGGATGGCGGAGGTGCCATCCTGCTGGAGCAGGGGCTGTGCCACCCCACGGGAGGTGAACCACCTCCTGCAGGATGCAAATCTCCTGGAAGCAGCCCATGGAGCTGCAGCTGGGCGTGGAAGAGCCGATCCTGCCGGGAGCAGGGATGCTGCCCCAGGGCCATGCCTCACCCCCGACGTGCCCCACTCAGGGAAAGTGCCTCGTCAGCAGAATGGCAGGGCAGGGCCTGGGCTGCTCCTCCTGCCACCTCCACCTGCCCATCCCTGTGGCAGTGCTGCTCTGAGGGGCTTGGAGCTGCTCCAATGGAGCATTGCCCCTGGGAGCTCATCCTGGAAAGAAAGGCTTCCTTCCTGGCACTGCTGGCCCAGTCAGCCCCACACCTCACTGTCCCTAAGGACAGGAGCTTTGCTCCAGTCCGGGTGAGGAGGAGGTCCTGCAGGGCCCTGGCTATTCTGGATGGTTAATGAGATTCCTGAGTTATTGCAGACAAAAGCTTCAGGAAGGGGATTGAACCTCTGAGCCTGTGTCAGAGATCAAGACAAGATCCCCCACACTGCTCACAGGGATCATGTATCTTCCCCCCAGCAGCAGGCTGGGCTGCCAGGATGCAGCTACATCTGTGCCCATCCCCACCCAGATGCTGTGTCCCCAGCAGAAACGGGGCAGGAGCTACAGGGAGGGAGGCTGGAGCTCCCTGTGGCAATGCCAAGCCCTGCCCAGGGTGCAGAGCAGAGAAGGTGCCCACCCCTCACCCTACAGGTCACCAGAGGATCAAAGCAATCCCACGAGAAGCATCTCAGGAGAGGGCGGAGGTGTCCCCTCCACATCTGCTGTGGGTGGCCAGTGTTGCTGGCTCGGGTGAGAAATGGCACTTGCCCTGGCAAGCACAGCCTGGTCTGGGCTGAAACTGCACTGTTTCATTTCTCCAGCTCACCCAGGGAAGGGGGGGAGCGTGGGGTTGCTCAGCTCCTTCCGCTCCCTGCCCCGACTGCGCTGCGAACCACTGTCTGAGGGCAGAAGTGAAAGGGCTCGCTGGGGTCAGGAGCCCTCTCACAGCTGCTGTTCTTCCCTCCAACTTGAAGGGTGCCAAGCTCCCTTCCAGAGTGCCACCATCACTTCCAGGGTGCTGAGCTCCCAGGACAGCCCCATCCAGCCCCCCCACAAGTGTCCTTCATGCCAGAGGCTGTAATCCTGCTCTGGCACTTGCCAGAGGGAGCAGCAGCGAGCACGGAGAGGGTCTTCCTTCCCCAACTCCATTTGCACTCGGAAACTTTCCAAAATAGCTATTCTGGGCTAATTATTCCACTCTGGAAGTGGATTAAGCTAAAGCGGAAAAAGGCACTCTTACTCTGGAATATGAGCATCCGCACAGGGGCCTCTGCTCAAGCAGTTGTTTTGGAAGAGCTATTTTGGGGAAGCACCAAGCATAAAAAACCCTCAGATGACCTCTCCTCCTCGGGCATCGCTGCCCAGCGTCCTCCCAAAGGCACGTGGCACAACGGGTTTCGCCCCTCCCAGAGTCGTAACTCATGGGAAGATCGGGCACAGTGCTGCAAGGGGGTCCCCAAGCCCTTTCCCCCCGCCCTGGGAGGCAGCCCCTACCTGGCAGGCAGGTGCAGTCGTAGGTGGTGTCTCCGATCTGGCGGCAGGTGCCCCCGTTCTGGCAGGGCGAGGGGTTGCAGGGCACGTAGAGGTGCTCGCAGTTCTGCCCGGTGTACGCCGGCTTGCAGGAGCACTGGTAGGTGCCCACCTCGTTGGTGCAGCTGCCCCCGTTCTTGCAGACGGGTGGGGAGATGTTGCACTCATTGACGTCCTGCTTGCAGTTGGCGCCGTGGAAGCCGGCGGTGCAGCGGCAGACGTAGTGGGCTTCGAAGGGCACGCACTGGCCCCCGTTGGCGCAGGGGTTGGAGGCGCAGGGGTCGGCCTGCTGGCAGGTTTTGCCTGGGAGAAGGGCAGGCAGGGAGGATGAGGATGCAAAGTTGCAGCTCGGGGTCTCTGTGGCAGCGACCTGCACCGGGGTGCAGACCCGGATCTGGGACTGGTTGTAACTAATCCCCCTCACCTCAGCCCCCCCCATTAACACCGCGCAGGAGGATCGCAGCTCGCCCAGCCCGGACCCTCCTAAACTCCAACCTGAGTTTGCAGACCACCCTCCCTATCTCTCCCCCAGAACTGAAGGAAGCCAAAACCGCAGGCAGCTCTCCATCCACGGGGCTTTTCTAGGAGCAACCCCTACCCCAGGCCGTCCCTCTCCCCGCGGCCGCGTCCCCGCACCACAGAGCGACACCCCTCACCTGACCACCCCGGCGGGCAGCGGCACTTGTACTCGTTGAGCGTCAGCAGGTCGCAGGTGCCCCCGTTCCGGCAGGGGTTGCTGAGGCAGACGTTGTCGCGGGGCGTCAGGCACAGCTCGTCGGTGAAGCCCAGGCGGCAGGCGCAGGTGTAATCCACGGTGCTGCCGCGCACCACCGCGGTGCAGGTGCCGGCGTTCTTGCAGGGGGAGCTCAGGCAGGGGTTGGGCAGCTGGCACCGCTCGCCCACGTAGGCACCGCTACACCTGGCGAGGGGCGAGACACGCCGTCAGCGGGATCGCCCCGAGGGGCCGGGGGGGCACCCGAGCGGCACAGGGACCGGCCCCGCGCCGCATCCCGGCACGCCGGGCTTGGCGGTGCTGGGGCTCTGCCCCGGCTGCTCCGGGCTGGGAAGAGGAAGATGAAAGAGGTGCTGGGAACAAAGGCATCCCCCATTGAGGGGCCTGCACCGACTTGCACGACCGCAGCCGCGGCGCTGACGTCCTGCGTCTCATGGCAGTGAGAGTTTGGCATCCCCTCTCCTCACTGAAGAGGAAGCCGAGGCACGAGGGACACATGGTGGAACCAGGAGGAGCATCCCCATACCCACAGACCCCAATGGAGACATGAATCCATGGGGCCAGGCAGCAAGGGGACATCCCTGCACCCATTTTTATCCTCCCTCCATCCTGAATCACTCAAACCTGATCAGACAGGGACTCAACAGCTGGGACATGGTCCTGCTCCTCACAACCAGCTGAGAGCTTCCTCAAAGTTCAAACCCCGTGCAAGGAGGGCTGAGCTGTCCTGGCTGACGCGTCCCTCTGTGTGGGGGCCCTGAGAAAAGACCCCCTGATGACACCACCAGCTCCACCATCTGTCACTGTTTGCCAACAGGGCTGCAGCAACTGCCTGGTGTAGGGCTGGGGCTGGCAACAGGGACATGCCCCAAGGGCAAATCCCACCAGCCATCCCAGCAGGGCTGGCAGGACCACACAGAAAGGGGAAGGTGTCTCTTGGGAAAGAGAGGACGGAGCAGAGCTGTGCACCTGACATTAAAAGATCCCAGGAATAAGACACAAACCCTCCTGCATGGCACCTCTTGTATCCTGTCTGCAACACACTAAGACACCAAGTATTTTGTTCCCTGCTTCCAGAGGGGATGTTCTGCCCTGGGTGGGCAGTGCCAAGCAGCTGTGGCAAGTATGGCATGGGAGGAACTGTCCCACACCACGATGGCAGTGCCACCAGGGCAGCACAGGGCACACCGGGCTCAGCTCACGCTCTGCTACCAGAGGCCTTGAGAGCAGAAATAAATCTGGGATCCTGCACGCATGGCCATGAGGTATGGGTGAGGTAACCCCTGCTGGAGGTGATGGGCAGGGAAGGTGACACCCCTGGGCACTGGGGGACTGCGGTCCCCGTTGGGCTTTGGTGGGCTGGGGCTCAGGGCACCACATGCTCACACCTGTTGCCACCGGAGCTGGCGGGATTTTGCATTCCCGAGCCTCGTGCGCGGCCTCCAAGGCTCACATGGCAGGGGGGCAAGCGGCGGGGGGGTCCTGGGGAACACTGCAGAGCTCAGCACTGACCTGCAACCCCCAGAACACGAATGTGGGACTCCTCCAATGAAGCACAGCCAGCAAACCCCCACCCTCAGGCGCCCCAGCCCGGAGCCACCACTCTTTGCCGCGCCGTGCCGGCGGCACGACCACGTTTCGGCCCCACTCCCCCTCTCTTCCTCCCCTACTTCTTTTTTTTTTTTTTTTTTTCCCGGTTTTTTTTTTTTCTTTTTTTTTTTTTTTTTTTTTTTTT
>JAWWLV010000040.1:2727208-2739855 GCA_035041135.1 Platyrinchus mystaceus
AGAAGCTGTGGCTGCCCCATCCCTGGGAGTGTCCAAGGCCAGGTTGGAGCAACCTGGGCTAGTGGAAGGTGTCCCTGTCCATGGCAGGGGGTGGAATGAGATGAACTTTAAGGTTCCTTCTGACTCAAACCATTCCATGACCTGATCAAGTTGACCATCATCACCAACACCAGTGAAACAGAAGCTACAGAGACTGAGTTTGTGTTTAAAATACTTCACCAAGCGCTGTTAGCCAGCATTTAAAGCCAGCTTTAATCAAAAAGAAAATGATACTTTCTGATAGAAAACTGACTTGCACAGTGTTAATTGTTGTCTTCGTGGAGAGTCTGAAGAAGGTAAATTGTAAGAGTCTGGTGTATTTGCAGAGTAGAGCAGCCCAGAACTGACTTAGGGTTCCTCAGCAGGGCAAACAAAATTCAGGTGAGGTTTGTAAATCCCAGTTTGAAGTGTTAGCAAATGTGAGATGTATCAGAGAAGATTATTTAGCTTTTATTTCAGAACTGCAGATGGCAAGTGAGTAGTATCTACTGTAGAAAAGAAAATGAGGGTTATTGAGTCGCTCTTCCAGCCCCTTTATTTTTTGATTCCATTCATTATAGTCTGCTTAGCTGGCTGATGGTCAGTGATGCCATAAAATAGAGGCCATCCCTGGTATTTACAGACTTCTGCTTGTTTTCATGGTTCCCTGATTGTCCTGTGTATCTGCTTACCCTCTGTGCCATCCTGTGAGGGTGTCAGACCATTGACAGTTGAACAGCCTGGTTCTTGTTCCTCTTAAAGGACTTTCCCCCCTCACCCCCCTGTGCTTTTGTGCAAGCCAAACAGCAGCCACTTTCCATTTTCCTGGTGGTACCTAAGCAGTAAGGAAGGCTGGCCACTGGCCAATTCATTTAAACCTCTAGAATAATAGTTTGCTCTCTAATGAATAGTCTGGCTTTAAATCTCTCCATTCAGTCGTGGTGGCACTCCTGAAGTTGACAGGTACTTATGAGACGCTGAGGAAAGGTCATTTGTTGGGTGTTACTTTCATTGATTTGTCCAGGGAACCTTCTAGTCATTCCTCTCAGCTCTTCAAAGGCAATAAAACAAGACAAAAACCAGGCAGAAAATTCATTCATTTGCTCATATTTGCTTCAGAAGTCACAAATAACCCATTTTAAGGAAGCACTTTCCTATTTTCTGGCGAATATCCCAGGATTCAGCTTCACAGTTGGCATCATCTTATTGTGATCAGGGAAACTGAGGCACAGAGGGAGGGGAGGAACTTGTGCAGAGCACCAGCTCTAGGTGCTAATCTGGGGCTGGAATTTGGGTGCTGCTTGGCTTGCAGAGAGCTGGAGCAACGCTGCTGTAACTGGATTTATTGCTTACTTCATCCTCCTTCCCCTGTACCCATAAATCAAATGCTACCATTTTCTTCCTGAAGCTGGAACTTAATGAACCTAAAAGCAATCTGAGGAAGTAGCACAAAAACTGGCTGTGCTAAAGCCCTGTTCCATTTACAAGGGAAAACCAAGAGCACTGGCAAAGTTAATTCTGCTGCAACTTTAATTTACTTTACACAGGAGTTGCCAGTCATGTATTTCAAGAACTGGCTTCTTGATGCCCACGTAGGAGTGACTTGACATCTCTTAAACCTTGCTGGGAGGGAATGGCTGCTCTCTGGGTTAATGGTTGGACTCAATGGTCTTTTCCAACCTTAATGATTCTATTATTTTGTCTGCTTGCAGTGGACAAGAATGGGCTTTGGGCTTCATTCTGAATTTTCCATTGTAAACTTAGGTGGTTGGAGGAGATAAATGTGATCAATGTTTGTGCAGGACCTCTCAAAATGCTGTAAGGGAAGAGTAGAAACCTGCTTGTGGATGTGCAGCTCCAGCCACTGCTCACAAGTCACTGGCACTGCTCTTGGAAAGCTGAATGTGTGTGAGAAGAGGAAGGAAAACCATCAGAAATAAGGCCCTAGAGCATTAAAAATGCGAGGCTGAGTGAAAGATCCTTTATCAGAACAGATCACCACAGCAGAGTCACAGAGATGGGGGGGATCAGCCTTGGCATGGGTGGCACAGGAGACATGGAAACTGGGGTAGGAGAAGGGGCCGAAGGGTTTTGGTGTTGCAGAATGAAAGCCAAAGTGAGAGGGAGTAGGAAGGTACCAGAAAAAGGAGGAGTGTGGACCTGCAGGTGGGGCTGGGAAGTTTGAACCTGAAGGATAATGCAGGAGAAGGTCGGTGGAGCAAGGAGTGCTGTGGCCATGGCATGAACAGGAGCACTGCCAGCTGCAGAGAAGAGCAGAGCACGCCCCAGGTGAAGAGTTCTCAGCCCAGGGAAGTTATTAAGTGTCTGAATTCCTGGCCCCTGGCCTGAGGACATTGTTAAGAGAGGAATGAAGTCAAGCGTGGACCCCCACTATGACTTGGCTGAATGATATTTAATATTTAAGCCTTTAAAAGTGGAGGGAAACGTGTGGGAGCTCCTCTTAAAGAGGAAGGAGTCCCTGGTGATGGGCTGTGTGCATTCTCCATGACTTCTGATCAAAATGAGCTTGGTTTGAAAAGAAACTTTGGAGAATTGATGCTTTTCTGTTATTCCCAAATCCTAATTACTCCTTCTCTCCCCTTTTTGCTTTGGTTTGGTTGCAGCCAAGGATGGCAGAGTTTGTGGCTCTTGGGTTGTGCACATGAAGCTGCTCAAAAGCAAAATAGTACCTGGTTTTTCCTGGATATCAGTTGTGCTTTCCAGAGGACAAAACATTCTGTGCTATCCCTGTTGGACTGAGGGGGGTGGAAGGTTGGGGAAAGGAAGTGATTTGTCCCCCAGCAAAATGATGGTGTAGACAAAAATGAAACCAAGGTCTTGTCTTGATGGGGAGAAATTGGTCAGACTGGAGCATTTTCTCCAGGGCACAGGATGGAAAATCTGGTTTAGAAATTGGCCATTTTGCAGATTGGACCATAGCAGGAACTGAAGGTTATTTGGGAAGGCAACAAAGTGTTAGCCCAAAGATGACTGGAGCCACAGGAATTCTTTCCATGGGAGCAAATCTTTGTGTAACAGGCAAGATGACACTCAATGAACTGTTTCCCAGCTCAGTCCTCAGGCTCTGCAATAAATAATAACACATAAATACTGCCTTTCTTTCAGAGCATGGTCACCTGTTGGGTTTCCATATGGGAAATAGTCCATAGTGGTGATAAGGAGGGGTAAGACTGTGTCGTGGCTCTGTGATCCATATATACCCCTGAATTCTTTCCTGGGGTCAGTTGACTCCTGTTTGGAGCAGGAGGGAAGAGCAAAAAAATGGAGGTGAGGGGGAATTGCAGCAACAAAAGCGAAACAGAGAGGAAGGAGAAGGTTTTTACTTCTCACCTGCTACAAATTACCCTGCAGCAGAAAGCAGTGAGGAGGAGGAGGAGTGGTGCTGGGAACAAAAGGCTTTTCTGAGATGCCATGCACGAGGTGGGAGCTCTGTGCTTCTCAGGAGTTTGGTTTCCCCAGACAGACACATCCTCTGGAAGGGCTGGGAAAGGGGCTCCTTCTCTCCCTAATGACACTCAGGCTTTGTCCCATGGCTGGTCAGCCTTTTGCTGGCAGGGTTATGTTACAGTTGTCCCAGAACTCGTTCCATATTGGCTTTTGATCCTGGGAGAACGGGAAAAAGCTGGTCAATACGGTTCTCATTAGCCAAAAAAGCTGGGACATGCTGGAGTCATTAGTAGTTTGTTGATTGAGTTAACCGTGCAAGGAGGGCTGCGATTGATCATCTGCATTCTCATTAAATATGCCTCAGTCGAGGGAAGTTGGTTAGGGAGCTGCTTGGAAGACACCAGGAATCCTGGTTTCAGCCAAGAGCACGAGTTTTAAAATATCTCTGGGCTGAAAGCTCCAAGTGTATAATTAATATCAGAGATGGGACCGAGGTGTAACAGCAAAATAATCCTTCACCGAAGTGTTGCTGCTCAGGGTCCTGTTTCGGCTCGACACAGGGGCTGAAACTTGAATCCAAATCCAAACTTGGTTAGAGCTGCAGCAGGGGAGTGGTGAGGGCTGGAGGATTTCCACCTGGAACTGTCTAGCAGGTACTGGAAGGAAGGAAGCATTGCTGTGCTTCATTTAAAGATAATGAGCTAGAGCAAACCCCAACCAAAAGTCAAATTCACTTCATCTTTGCCTTGCTCATGAGCGAGTCAATAAGTTAAAAAGATCTATATGGAGAGAGGTGATATAATTTCACTTTCAAGAAATGGGTGAACAGGAGTTGCTGAGGAGCGTTACCTTGAAAATATATCATGATCACTTTAAACCTTGTCTATGTCTTTCAGCTTTTGAAATGCTGAAGATCACATCTTGAGGGAATTTGTTAGAGCCTTTGAAGTATTTTTATGTTAGGCCCCTATGGCAGAAGATTGTACAGATCAAGAAAGTACCGGGTAGATTTATTCACAGAAAATGCATTTAAATTACCCAGCTATACGGGCTCACATTCTTCATTTATAGCCTGGTGTCTGGTCTCTGAAATCCTCCCAAGAATTGAGGTCACAGAATTTGAAAAGGAGCTTCTGTACACCATACTTCTGGCCTTTGGGATGTAATGGAGTCTGCACTGTGTGGTAAATTGGACGGAATTCAGAGAAGAGCAACAAAAACAATTAAGGGAGGAGAGGAACTGACTTACATGGAAAGATTAAAGCGTTACAAATTTGTGGCTTGGTGGAGCAGGGGCTACTGCAAGTCATTGGAAGGTTCTGGAGGCAGGAATGCAGCTTCAAAATCCCTGCTCTTGTCTAAACCTGTTTTTGTTTGTGTGTTTGTTTTAAAGCAAAAATCTTTTCAGAGCAATATCCTCATCTGGTGTAACTTAGAACGGTCCCAGTGAAAACAATGGAGCGAAGGGATCTGTGCCAAATTATACTGTCTAAAAATGCGGCCCCAGAGCTCCTTTAAAACTGGCACAGCAGGAGTGGAAGTGGTAGTTTAGGGAGGCAACTGGTGTTTTAACTCCTGCAAGGTAATTCCTGATCTATTTGGAATAGAAAGAGGTTAAATGAAGATAATATTTGGGCATCTTCCTCTGCCTCGGTGGTGTCTGTTCTGGGGCAAAATGCTGGCAAAGCAGAGCTGGCAAAGCTTAAAACTTTGTTTAATGCTTCAGCTGAATATTGGCAAAAGGATGGACTGAAAGGACATTACTTTTACCTTGTTCTTCACGTGCTGTTGCAGAAATGAAGGCAGCTCTTAGGCCAGTAGAGAAAAGTGTAATATAGTCCCAGAAAATGTGGGATGTTGCCATGAGAAGCACTGAGGAGCTGCAGGTGTAACCCACTCCTGGGTGTATATATACATATATATGTGCAGAGGAGCAGTCTATAAATACCCCAACTACTCTGTGGAGCTGCTCAGAGTAGGTGTAGCAGCTCATGTTTTCAGCCTTCCAGACCTTTAGTTCTGTGCTTGCTGAGTTGATCAGGGTGGTGGCAGCTCTGCAGACACAAGGAAGGAATTGTTCCCAGTGGTCCACAGGGATTGAATTACAGTGAGGCTGAGCAATTAAACACGTGGGCTGACTCGGAGGGAAATTAAGTGTGAAGCCCATTGTACTGAGAAACAGTCTCAGAAGGGAAGTGATGGAGGCCCTGTTGCTTGGGATGTGGTACTTTTCCTAAGGATGGAGTGTTAATTGAAGCATCATGGCCAAATTTTAACGGGGAAGTTAATTTCTGGCTCCCTTGCCTGCTCCTTGTTCCAGCTGGGGAGGGAGTGATTCCATCCCAGGGCTGAAGTCTGGCGTGTCTTGGCTGCACTTGGAGAGAATCTGCCACCTTTCACAGAAGGGATTGCTTTTATGGGGTGGGTGAAGCTGCCAGGGAGCAGAGGAAGGAGGTGTGAAGGTGGCAGCTACTGCATGGAAGTTGCTACAGATCCCAGTTTCCTTTGGAACTCATGTGTGACCTTCACTGAGGGATGAAAGTGGCCAAACTTCTGAAACATCATTAGGACAAATTTTCAGTCTTGCCAGTTGCACCAAAAAGACAAAAGCTCTGGTGAGACTGTGCTGCCCGTCTTGATTCCTCTGGGTCAGGAGTGGGGCACAGTGACCTGCCAGATGCATCATCCCAGTGACATCCAGCTCAATGGATGAAGAGAAACCAGAAGAAAACCCCACCCTCCCAAAATGTCTGGAAAAACAGGGATTTTTGAATGTGTGAACGAGAGACAGTCACAGGAATACGGAATGTGGACCGAGGATGCCGGGGGAATTGTTTCCATAGAAACCCAACCATGGAGGCTCACATGGCTCCCCCATCTCAGACTTACAAATTCATATGATCATCTTAATGGTCAACAGTAATGGATTGAAAAGAGGTGGGTGATTGGTAGATTTTGATCTGAGCTCGTTGCAGGTGTGGGGAGCTTCGTGCTGGAGTCCTGTGTGAGGGCAGCTCAGAAAGGCTCCTGTGCTGCTGCAGTAAACCAGGACCAGCTCCTGAGTGCTCAGTGGCATCCTACTGGTGTCAAACACAGGGAATCAGGCCTGGTTTCTTTTAATTAATTTGAGGAGGAAAAAAAAAGCTCTGTGTTTGTTTCTTGGTGCATTGCTCTTCCACCTTTGTTGCCCGGTCCTTTTGCAGGGCTGCAGACAAAATCCTCTGCACGTAAATCAACGTTCACAAATGCCCCAGGAAATGCTGTTCTCAAATGTTCTCAGTGGAAGCACATGCCAGATTTTATGAGGGGCCCTGGGAGTCTGTTTTCTTCATTTGCTCAGGGAAACATCTCTTCTTGGAAAATCCAAGGTGTTTAGGGCTAATTTATGTTCCTCCAGCCCCTTCAAAGAAACCAACACCTAAAAGTGGTGTGTGTTTTGTTGTGTTGGTTGGCTCCTGAGCTTGATATGGATGATGGGCTTAAATGTCTGATCTTTAACATTAACAAAGGGCATTTAACTTTTGTTTTTAGGAAATGGGGGTGTTTTGGGTTTTTATGGGTGGCATTTCTAGGGTCTGGGTGTGCTCCCAGTGATCCCAGCTGAGGTTTTTGTGGAATATTGTTGGCCAGTCCTGCACAGGCAAGGAAAATAAAGGCTAAAATGATGGAGGAAGTGGCTCCCATCTCTCCTCTTCTCAGAGCTGTCAAAAAGTTGCTGAAGGCCCTGAAAGGCTTCAGACTAACCCAGGTCCAGGCTGGTTTGTTGACAAACTCCTGCAGCTCTGAGAGGAAAACATCTGGGCTTTGGGAAGGTCAGCCAGCAATGACATAGCTGCAGATATGCAAGGAAATCAAAGAGCTGCAGAGTCCCACCCAGGAGAGAGGAGAACCCCAGAGGCAGCTGGGCCAGAACTGAAACAGGATTAACAGAGAAGCATTTCCCCCCCGACTTCCCAAAAAGCCACTCCTGACTTCCCAAAACAAGGAGAGAGGAAAGGTGCAGCCTGTCCCCAAACCCCCTCTCTGAGCAAACATCCCCTCTGCCCTGCACGCTGTTGGAAGTGGAAGGTTGTTGGTTTACTGATGATTTTCCCCCATCAATTAGTGAGAAGTGTAGCTTGAACCAACTTTGTCAAGGTTTTTAATCCTGGGGAGACTTTTTGCTGAACTGCCTCTGCAGAGGAAATGTAATTGGTTGCCAGCTCACACTTCCCTGACCCATTTCCAAAGCCATTTCATTTGATTGTGTTGGGTGATCTTCCTGAAATTATTTCTTGACTTTTATCTGAAATCCATTGATAATGGTTATTTAAGCTCTTTCTGTGCTAGCTGGTTGTTTTAATTTCAGGCAGTACATCGAGGAGTTTAAGTGTGTATTAGTTATCATATTGATGGATCAGCCAAGCAGGGAACATTTGGAAATTCACATATTCCTTTTCACTGACCTGTGATAGTTGAAAGATAAGCCTCTTGCATGCCATTAGCAGTTGGAACATCCATAAACATTTCTTGGTGTGTTTTGACGTTGTTTTGGAATAGTTTGAGTATTTACATGTAGATTTTTTTTTTCCTTGAATCCATCCTAAAATACTAATGGCCTGTTTGGTTTGCTGTTTGCCATTTATTTAATACTTCTCCTTTAAAATAGTAATGATTTAGTTTGGGCTCAACAGACTTAGCACTCAACTCCTGCAAAAAGCAACCCCACTGATGTTATTTTGGTGTGAAATAACACCCAGTGGAAGCACAAACAGCATCAATGCTCTGCTTGGGGTTGATACAGGGAGAGAAGGAAAAGGAAGAAGTAAATGATTAGAGTCACCAGAGCTAAAGGTGCAAAAACTTCAGTGTTTTGTGTTACTCTGTTCTCCACATGGAACAAAGACAGTGTTGGATTCTCCAGCAAATGTGATACAGAATTTCTGGAGCCACTGATACGTCTGAAAATTGAATGAGTTTGGATAAAGTCAACGGGCTTTGAAATTGATTGTTGGAAAGGATTTGGCCCCTGGAAAGATCTGTAGGTGTTTTGTGGTGTGGCATTTGTTTCTTGAGGACAAATGAATCTGTGGGTTTTCCATAGGAACATCCTCAGGAAACAGGGTGGGTCACTCCTGCTTGGCTTCCAACTGTAGGTCTGTGCTCAACTGCTGCCAAAATTTGGTTCCTGTGGTCAGGTGTACTCTGAGTTCAGTGTCTGATGATCCTGTGACTTGGCTTTTTCAGTATGTGTGATTTTCCCACTGCTTCTTTCAGATGTAACTCTGTTAAAATCACTTGAAACTGGTTAAAACTTGGTACCTTGATGACACCTTTAATTCAGCTGACCCAGATGTGGAATCAACAGAATTATATTTACACCCTCTCCAGTAGTGTTGTGAGGCTCAATTCACTCAAGTGTGCAAATCCCTTCATGATTCTTGGATAAAAAATAGCAGGAGTGGTAAAGAATATTCTCCTCTTTAAAAATTCACAAGCATCTAAGGTCTGTCCCACACCACCTCTGTGGATTCCCAGTAACTGCAGTAGGAGTTAGATCTGGTCCTTAGGCAGGGAATTAATCTGGATTATTCTTACAAAACACATCTCAAGTGAAACTTTTGCCTATATTTTTCCCAGAAGATTCTTCTCTTTCAGTCCAGAATTTTATCAGCAATTCTTATGCTAACAGGGGTCAGGAGATGAGATGTTTCTCACGTTACACTTGAAGCTTCTCATGAATAATGGCCTGTATCACCTCTATTGTCTGTCCAAAACATAAGCAACCAGACATAAGGCCAGAGGAGAAATTTAAAGAGTGCTGAATAAGCCAGCAGGACAGGCCAAGAACTAAGATAGTCACAGAGTGAAACAAATACAAGGTGGAGCAGATGGTTATTTGGGGAAATATCCAAGCAGATTAACTACCAGGCAGCTAGAGAATGAGTCAGTCTCTGGTTAAAAACTACCCTGAAATCTTCAGAGCAAGATGAACAGAAGCACAGATGAACATCACTGCAGCCAAAATAAATTAGAGGTCATTATTCCCTGGTGAATTTTCTTAAGTGTTAAGTAGAGCACATCAGGCTTTTCACAGAAATCTGAGGGGGGTTGCCACACTTAAGACCATCACTTGCTCCTGTGCAAGGGCAATCTGTCCATTTGGAAGCAATTTTTCCCCATTAGTATTGTCCTTTTTTTCTTCCTCTAATTAATTTCTTTGCCTTTTTTGTTCTCATATGTATGTATGTGTGTATTGTGTACAGGGGGGAAAAAAAAATAGCTGCAGTTTGGGCAGGATGAGAATCCCAAAATATGTGGGGCTGGAAATTGCCATCATGGAAATTTTAGTTCCCCCCCCCCTCCCCTCAAGCCCTTCAATCTTTTCCTTCAGTGAGACTGCAGCTGCCATCTGATTTGTATTTATATATGCTCTTTATAGATATTAATGCAATAACAGATTAAACCTAAAGTAACTGTTACTACACAGAGACATCTCAGGGGGCTGATCTTGCAAACACTAATGCCTCTGAATAACTTTAATCTTGTGCATTGTATATTTGAATTTAATGGGGACTCTTGCATGCCAAAGTTTCTCACATTTGTGAATGTTTGCTGCAACTTCAGACTTTCCCCATATGTTGATGTCAATTTGTTTTTGCAACCTCAATACGGTTTAGAAACCTAAGGCTCTGATCACGGTTTGGATGTGGTTTTTTTCCCAGTTCTTCAGGCTCCTTTGGGCCTGATTTTCAACTGGAAAAACGGGCTAAAACCTCACTGCTGAACCCACTTATTTATACCAGGCTAAACTTGCCTTACAAAGGGTGTATTTTTGGGTCTGAGAAAGCCCATAGGTAATATGAGTTATAGGCTGGTAATGCTGTTTTTACAGCATCAGCTTCTCAAAACACTTTCTGAAGGTGAACTCCTAAAAGAAAACTGGATTAAAAAAACTTGGGAGATGGTCTGATAAGCCAGCAGTGTTTGTATAAATAGCTGAAAGTGTCCAGGACACAGACAGGGCAGGTGTATCAAACTTGTCCAGTGCAGTTGGTCTCTGATCTCCGTGTGAGGTAAACTCAGAGTCCAGACTCACTCTTTTTGTTCTGCAGGATCATCCATTCTGTGGTTTTTAGGTGCCAAAAGCTGCTTAGAGGATATTAATTTTACCAGATCTCTACAAAATGCAAAGCTTTGATAAAACCACTTCAGACCCAACAAGGTTGGTCTCGGAATTCTTTGGAGGGGGAAACCAAAATTCTGTTCCTCTTGGACTCTCATACACAGGTGTTTAAACTCATGTGCATCCTCCAGTGAGCCAAAGCAGGGTGTAATCTTGATATTCTGCCTTTGAACCACACTCCCAGTGCACACTCAGCCTGTTGTATTCCCCTGCAGAAAGCTGAGTCCAAAATTGTTGGTTTTCATAAGAGTTATCTCCATATCTGTCAAAACTAAATATATATGTGTGTGTGTGTATACAAGTGTAGGAGCGGTAGGAGAATAATAAGAAGGTGAGAACTAAGGCAACAAACACAAGAAAATCATTAAGCACTTGAATTAATAAGATATTTGCTTAAGTATCACAAGTAACATTGTCCATAACCCTTCTGTCACAAGTTCCAGCTCCTGAGGTATTAAAGGAATGCACAAGACTTATCAGTCTGAACATCAAAAAGTCACGTGGGACAGTTAAAATAACAGCTGGGGCTTTTCAAATGGGGTATTTTTAATATTTCATAGGATATTCAAGAGTTTTATCAGTTTTAGGCTGCTACACCCATGTAGGAAATCCCAGTGTTAGTCATCCAAGGGCTTAGACACCTTGGAGAGGTCTAGTTTTAAATATCTCAAAATTAACAATTTGGGGTTGTGCTGGTCAGTCAGGATCTCTTTGCAACCAGTGGAGAGAAGGAGCCACATCCAGAGAGGGAATAATTTTAACTGTTTTAGATCCTGTGGTAGGAAGAAGTGAGTTGTCTGCTGGAATTGTTGCTCTTTCCATTTATCGTGGAGGGAAACCATGAATAGTTGTGATAATTGATTATGAGTTATAATGTCAGCCCTAAACATGTAATGCCTATATTTTAAAAGTTGAGTCGTTGGGAAATGCAGATAAAGGCTCTGTGAGGGTCTTTTGTTGGTTGGTTTTAAGTAGAGTCTGGTTGGTTTTGAGTCCCCACCCATGGACTATTCCTGAAAATCTTCACAGCATCTGTAGGCACTTACGCAACTCTTGAAGGAAAAAACCAAGAAAACAAGTTCTTTAAAAACAACTAAATTAATTTTATTAATTTAATCACCAAGAAAAACCAGCCCTGGTGAGGGGCCAGGAGATAATTGCTGCTGTCTGGGTGACAATGGGCTCTGGGTGGCACGGATGGGTGTGTAGGGTGGAGCAACCTCCAAATTTTGCTGCCTGGTGGAGCTGGGAGCCCTGCTAGGGTTTAATCTTCCAAGGTCACGGCTCCAGGAGGTGCAGTGGAGAAATAAATCCACTGCAGAGCTGTTCCTACCAAGCCCCCGTGGCTTTGAAATGAGGAGAGGCCAATTAACAAACTCCTTTCTGTGCCTCCTCCCTCCCTGTGTGTCCTTATCCCGTTTCAGATGGGCCTGAGGATTGGAGATTGTCCTCAGAGCACCACATACACTGGAAGCTGCATTTTTCTATAAATTGGGAGCAGAACTGGCCACCAGAGATCAAAAATCTGGCAGGCAGAGCTGATTAGACAAGCTCAGAAGAGCCCGCAGTTTCACTGCCGTGCACCCCTCGGGCTTGCAGGGAAAAACAAAGCTGAGGGCTGCCAATATTTGTGTATGTGAGTCTATTGTTTTATAAGGGGCTGAGATCAGCCAGTAGAGAGAGCCCAGAACAAGATTGAAGTGTTCTTTTTAATTCTGGGGCATCATGAGGAATGGGAAGATGGGATCAATCCCCACCCTGGGCTCTGACTCCTAAACCCTGTGTCACTCCTTTCTACAGCACCCTGGGGCCCCTCTCTCTCATTTGGGTGCCCAGGAAATATAAAATTGTCCCAATTTTCCCTGCCTCTTGTGGAAATACCTCCCCTTTCTTCAAATCTTGCACCATGTCCAACCACTTCCAGCCTTTTAATTCCAGAATATTTTAGCACCTTGATGCCATTGAAGGTCCCTTCCAAACTGTCCCATCCTGTGATCTCACCTTCAGGTTTTCCTCTGATTTTCTTCTCTACCTTTTAATAATGCTGTGCTGTCAG
>JAWWLV010000040.1:2739955-2768340 GCA_035041135.1 Platyrinchus mystaceus
CTGTCCCATCCTGTGATCTCACCTTCAGGTTTTCCTCTGATTTTCTTCTCTACCTTTTAATAATGCTGTGCTGTCAGAAAATGATTTGTAAAAGGCAGGTACTGAAATACTGAAATCCCTGCTCTTATTTTGATGGGAAGGAGGTGATTGCAGCACTCTGGATTTGGAGGAAGCTGAGGTGGGATTCTCAGATCAGGAGACACAAGGGAGATGTTATAGGTGGTGGCTGGGTAGCAGCATCCTTGTTGAACTGATTGTTTTAATGCTGAGCTGTAATTGTAGCATTAATCATATGCTAGAGCATCAGGAGCACTGGGAAGGTGTCTTTTTAGTTACAGTAAAAAGCAGGGAATAATGAATAATGGCTATTTGAAATGTTGGGATTGAACCCAGGACCTTGGTAGCTGAATTCCCAGAAATGTGGGACTCCCAAAGCTTAGATTTGGCCAGGACTTTGAGCAGCCCAGGTGGTTATTTTTTTATGTGCTGGCAGGGGCTGAGTGAGGCCCCACAGCTTTTGCAGGCAGATGCATTTCCAGGAGCCCAGATGCTGCTGTTGCCCAGCCACCAGACAAGGCAAACAATTAGAGAAGCCTCCTCTCCATCACATCCACTTGCAGTGGTCGCTCCCAAAGCTCCTCTGAGAGAGATGAGGAGAAGGAGCCTGAGAATCCCTGCTGAAAACCTGTCCAAACCCATTTTAAATGTTAAAAAAAAAAGGGGGGGGGGGAAGAAAATAGCAGTGTGTGAGTCTGTCTGCAGCCACAGCAGAGGGGAGCAGATGTAACCAAGCCTGCCCGTGCCTTCTGAAGCTCTGTGAGCTCCTGGAAGGCAGCCAGTGCTGAAATAATGGCTGGAGGCAGCACCTCTTTCTCCCCTCTGCCTGACCTGCTCCCAGACAAGACATTTGTAGGTTATTAAGCTGTGGAGCACACACTGTGCCTGGCAACTGGACAGAGCAGGGCACTGTTCAGGGCTGCAAACCTCCAGTCACGCTGGGGGAACCCTGTATTGTGTCAGCAATACCACCTGCCCCAGCTCCTGGGCTCAGAGACTGCTGAATCCCAGTCATTAAATGCACAAAACTGGGCTTGGTGGGGCTGGAGCTGTGAGTTCAGAGAGGGGCTGAGGGCTGGCTGGGCCTTGGAGGTCACTGAGCTCCAAAACCTGCTCTTCCTGCCACACCTACCATGGTGTGCATTTATGTCCTCTACACAGAAAGGACAAGATGCAGGGGTGTGCAGTGTAAATATTTTGCATTCAGCTGCCTATTCCAAGTCCCTTTTTCAGTCTTACCACTTCTCCTCCTGGATTCCTTTTCTCCTGTTTCTTTAGTTCAACTCCCGTGCTTTATTGTAAATGAACTGTCTTCGCTTGGCCGTGATTTATTTATTTATTGTCCTTTGTCTGGGCATCTCTCACTGTGCTTTAGTTGCAGTTATTTTGCAAGTCAGCTCATGGGCATTGTCCCATTTCACTGCTGCCCTGGTGTTTTCAGTTCCCATCCTGGGTGCTGGAGCTTGCAGCCTGTGTCTGGCTCCACGTGTGGCTTGGATGGGCACATTCAGCTGCAGAAATAATAAGACTGGTTTGGTTTGTTTGTTTTTTTTTTTTATTATTTAAGGGTGTTGCTGAAATTTGAAATTGCTGAAATCTGAGGATAAAAAGATATTAAGAGTCAAAGCCAGAAATGATCCTTTAAGAGCACTCCTTGATATTTGGTGAAGTGAACCTTAAAGAACCTCCCTTGTTTCCTGTTGTTCCATTCCTTGTTTGCTCTCATAAAGGCTTTTTTTCCCCTTTCCAAAATACACAACCTCCCTGGAAGTCTATTGCTCCCAAAAGAAGGTCTTGTTGTAGGTTTTGACCCAGGTCCATCTCCTATCACAGCTGCAGCTCCTTCCCTTTGAGGTAGAGCCAAAGCTGCTGAAATAATGTCAGTGCTGGAGATCAGGACCTTCATCTGCCCCAGAGGAAGGGTTAATGTTGGTGGGGGAACTTCTCCTCAAGTTTCCTGTCCCAGGCAACACAAGGGGATCTTTCAGGAGGCAAAATTTGTCCCTCATCACTGCTGACCCACTCTTGTCTCCTGCAAGGTCCTCCAGATCCCTCCTTCCTCCCAGGCTGCTTGTCAGGTGGCAGAGCCTGTCGGTTCGAGCTCAGCACTCAAACAGAAGGTTTGTTTGTTTTTTTTTTTTAAGGCACAAAGTCTGCCTTTTAAAAGAAAGGCAATTCCAACTGAAATCCTTTTAGCAGTGGCCATGTTCTGGTTAACTGCAGTTTTCCCTTTCCTGTGGCGTTCAGCTTCTCCAAACAATCCCCCCCAGCGCCCGCAGTGAGGGAATTGAAATGTGCTTGGCAGCTCCATCCTGCAAAGCCTCGATAATTTTTTGTCATCGATCCAAAAATCTTATGCCAGTTCACTGACGTGAGGTCACTCTAATTTCATCCCAGGGCTGCTGGTAGAGGGTGGGGGGGTTTTTTTTGTGTGTGTGTGTGTCCTGACTGCCCTCACCCCTGCCCAGCTCTCTGCCCCCACCTCGTTTTGCTGGGGGTTAATCACTGCGTGAGGTAACTCCATCCTTGGCATGTGTTGTGAGCTGGAAATCTGGTGGCTAATTACTGCCTTCAGACCAGAGGAGGAGGCTGCAGAGTCCTGCCCTGGGAGGGACCGTGCTCATATCTCAGAGAGGACATCCCTGGCTCACACCAGGAAGAAAAATAGGCTTCTCTTTATAATCTAGTGTGTCTACTCGGTGCTTAACAGCAGAAAATACCTGTGTGGAAGGGAGGCTGTCCTGCTTTTAAACAAAAAACAAACCCCTATGTGATTTCTGCTTTGAGCATTCAGGGCTTGGGGTGACACCGAGGCTTAAACGTCCCCAAAAATCTCGCTGGGAGGATGAAATTGTCTTTTCTTTTCCCTTTCTGGTCACGTTTTACCACTGGAGTTACTCAGCGAATTAATAGGTATAGAAATGCAAAGCTCTTTTCTTATTACACGCCATCGATCTGATTGCAGTGTCATTAATTGAAAGACTCGGGAAATGTGATGGATGGTTCAGTTCAGGATTCCACATTCGTTTTGGCATAGCCCTGCAGGAGAAAAGCTGCATGAAGCTGATTGAAGGGCTCTTTTTGTCTGACATGAATTATTCTTTCATTGTCAAACCTTGTAACAGCATTCAGACACAGGGAGATTTACAATGTGAAATCCTAAATGGGGTCTATTCTTAAAATAAAATTAGAAAAAAAAAAGAGAGAGAGAGAGAGCTTTATCTTGCAACGTTGAAAATAGCTACATTAAAAAAAAAAATAAAACAACCCACAACTATTCCTACAAATTAAATATCTTCTGCAAAACCCAAGGGGCTGATGTTTCCCACTTAATTTTAAATTATTCCAATGGTAGGGCCTTAAATGAATAAAACAATTGCTTTAATCACATAACGGTTGTCAACATTTTTATTACGTTCAAATATATTTGTTTGTCTGAGAGGGTTTGTTTGTTCTCTTCACTGCTGTCATTTACCTAACAGAACCATCAGCTGGGAATCCTGCTTGTCCTGCAAAATTAGACCAGGTTGGCTTTTTATTTTGGGGAAAACCTGGCTGGAAGTTGCTAAAATGCTTATTTAAGGAAATCATCCTGCATTTTAGAAAACATTAGGAAAGAAAATACCAACAACAAACCCGTCTCAGTGTTGTGTGCAGGGTTTCAGCTTTTCCCAGCTGCTGTCTGCAGGCAGATCTTGTCTAACGCCTTTGCAGGGTTTATTTCTTGCTGTTGATCCTGGGCACTTCTGTGGTTAAATTCTTGCTCTTTTGTGTGTTTTAATTTTTTTTTTTTTTTAAACCCTGAGAATTGCCTGCAGTGATAGGAGATACAACTCTTAAAGAGCAGCAGAGGGGCGAGGCCCCGCTTCGCTTTTCCATGCCGCGGCTGCAAAGTTGATGAAGAGTTTTGAATGCCAAGCAGCCACCCAACTTGTAGCCTCATTTAAGAATAAAATACTGAAATAACATTATACGAGATGGGAATCAATGTCATGCCTATTACAAATGCTGGAGCTGGGAGAATAGCTAGATTACACAGAGCAGGCAGATTAGATGAAGAAGAGTATTCGATTACATTACATCTGATTAGTGGTGTCTATTCATCTGTGTGGGGCTTTTTTTTTTTTTTTTTTTGAAGAAAGCTGACTTATTTTATCTGAATTGGGTGCATTTGAAGGAGTGGTGGTGCAGACTAAGAGTGAGAAGAACAGGGCATTAAATAGTGGTAAAAATATGCAGCTCTCTGCTTTAACCACCTTCCTCCTGAGCCACCACGGCTCTGGGTGCCCAAGTGTGTTATAGCAGACAGATAACCGGAGGAATGAGCTCTTTTAATATTATTTAACTACTTTTCAACCCCAGATAAGTGTGGAGCGATTGCTCTCTGGCTGAACCCCTCAGCAAATGCCCCTTTTCCACCTGAGTTGTACATTTGCAGGCGACGACACCGGCCAGATAAACGAGATGAGTAATTCCCATTAAAAAGAGGGTGGTGGTGGTGGGGAGGGGGGGAAAAACAGCTTTTCCAGAGCCTAAGAAATAAACGGCACTGATGGGAAATGTTGTTCTCATCCCCCGCCCCCTCCCCCTGCCTATCTGCATGTAATACCCTCCCGAACGTGGATTTTTAAGGTCTCATTGTTCGAGGTTATTTTGGGGGTTTTCACCAGGCTTTTTTCGCTGCCCTGGCGCTGGTGCCACCGCTCTGGTCCTCGCTCTGGAAACCTCCCCTTGTGCCAGCAATTCCCAGCAGCTAAGTTTGGAAATGAAACTGCCTGGCGGGTCAGCACAACCCCCAACTCTCCCCCTTCCATCACCACCACCCCTTTGGAGCCCGTTATTTGCTTTATTTTTGGCTGCACACCCAGCTCTGGGACGCTCAGGGCTCCTCGGGGGGCAAAGCCGGTGTGAAACTGCAGCTTTCCTTTAACCTTCCAGCCACTAGACTGGTCCTAAAAAAAAAGGTGAGGGAGCTGGGGAGGGATTTCTTTAAGGAGGTATTAGTTATATTTGAAATCTATTTATTAATTTTTTTTTCTTCTTCTTCTTCACGCTGTCTAAAGCTAAAATAAACCCGCCGGTTTCTCCGAGCCCCAAAATCAGGAGGAATATTTTTCCTTTGGTGTCACTAATTAGCCTCCCACGGAAGCTGATATAAGTAGAAAGGGAGCTAACGAGAGGGTTGTGCAGCCTTGCAGGACTGTGAGCATATTGCACATAAAACAAAAAGGAAAATTTTTAAAAAAAAAGCTTCATCTCAGCAACAAACTCCTGATTTTCGGAGTTCCCCGCACTGGAAAGCGCGGGGTACATAATTTCTGCAAATTAAATTAGGGTTCGGAGCCGTGGTCGCTCTGATCAGATCTGTGTAAATAACGTTGTCCACAGCCTGTGTTGTCACCTCTGAAATGCTCTCTGGATATCTCAGCCTTTTCTTGTGCTGGAGTCAGGGGTGGTGCTGGATTTCGGAGCTTTTTCCATTTTTTTTTCGTTTTGATTTTGTTCAGGTTTTTTTTTTAATTATTTTATTTTAATTTTTTTTTTAGCCCATTTTGACTCTGACAGTTTTTAAAGGTGAGGCTCATTTTTGTGAGGTTAAGAAGAAGGAGAGAGTCAAAGGTACCGTATCTTTCTTCTTAATTGTTTGCATTAAGTCTAAAACATCTGAAAAACACCCTTAAAACGGTCTTAGAAGTAACAGTCGCTTAATTAATAAAAATAGTAACAGATTTAGCTTACCCTCTTTATGGACTTAACTTCAGGAAATTAGGCATCCACTCTGTCTCCTCTGGAATAATCAGCTTCTTATCTAATATATATGAAATGACCAAATACATCACTCGCATCTTTAACTCAGGAACAATTGCTCAAAAAAAATGGAAGCAACTGCTACGAGATCAGAGAACCTTTTCGTTTTAAAGCCTTTAAGCCACCCTTTCTTTCCCTCTAAGTTTGGCTTAATTTCCTTTTATTGTGTCGTTGGGATGAGAATATACAATGCCATGGCTAATTGTGTCGCTCTTCACATTAATAACCTGCAACTTTACATCACAACGAGCGAGAAGCATCGAAAAGGCAGAAACAGATGCAATTATTTGGTGCTGGCTAAGTTACTGTACGTGACCCAGGTGCTGGAGTACTATTTGCATGTGTTTCTCACCTTTGTTCACCCAGACACATGGGGATCTCGAGCTATTGCTGACTAATTGATAGTTGTAGTAACTGCTATAGGCTCCTTAGATTAGAAATGCATGCAGACGTGTGTCTTGATTCAAACATTAAGGAAACACACACACTCTCACTTACTTACATGGGCAGAAAGTCTTCATACTATTAGAGGTGTGTGATGGAGATAGCAGGACATAAAACAGAAGAGAGAGAGACACAGAGGGAGAGAGAGAGACAGAGACAGAGAGATGGCATGCAGCATATATACCCCTACAAATAGTTCTAAAATGCGTTTGCAAATGCAGAAGTCTTCAGAACCATCCAACAGTTCAGCACACCCTTTTTATCTCTTCTCTGCGGGACGTCTCCATCCAGATTACTCGAAAAAAAGCGGAAAAGGTGAGAGCTCTGCCATCTTAGCTCTGAATTCATCTGATTTCCTTTTTTTTTTTTTTTTTTTATATATATATATATATCCCCCCCCCTTCTCCCTTGTATTCCTCGTGCCATTGTCCATTCTTATGATGGCAGCCGCCCTTGCTCTTGAATGCAAGTGTCACAGCGGGAGCAAAAAGGGTTCAGGGCTGCATTGTCAAAGCCATGGTTGCCTATTGTTTCTTAGCCTTTCACTGCTCTGCTTTTCCGAGCCTCTTTCCCTATCAGTGGCCCCTGTCAAGGGGAGGAGTAGGGAGAAAATTGCAAGAGTTAGTCGTCCTTTTTATTGCACACTGTTATGATAAACAGCCCAGCAATACATCCCACAAAATTAGGAATTATAACGACGGGACGGGGTTGGGGGGGGGGGATAAAAAAAAAAAAATTCTTTGTAAGGTTTGGTTTTTTTTTTTTTTTGCGTTTGTCGCTGCCCTTATGTGCCAAAAGCTTGGTTTTTCTTAGGAAAGACTTTTGTATTGGTGTTTTTGCCCAGCAAAAAAATAGAGGCAGCTGCAAAGTGAACAGTGAGCTATTTAGCCACAAGGTAAAAAATTTCCTGTTGCTATTTGGATATACTGATGCTTTTCAATTTTAAGGGTGTGTGTGGGGGGGAGGAAGCATGACTGAAAGCATTTCTCTAGCTGTCCATTCATCCATCCATCCATCCATCCATCTGTATTTTATGTTTGAAAGCGATTGCAAATGATTTTTATTAAAAGGCCAGAGGAGGCTGTTTGCGAGTTGGGTTTTTGTTTGAAAAAATATCTCAGTGTAGGATGAGGTTTGTGTTTCAGGTGCTTGAATCTTGTGCTGGGAAAGGAAGGGGGAACGACTGTCCTGCTCGTGCCAGAACGTGCTGGTTTGTCAGGTCATCTAAAAGTAAAATCTTGTCACAATTTCTTCCTTTCATGAGGGGTGTGTGTGTGGGGGAAATAATATAGACAGGACTTTAAGTGACATTTAAGCGTGTGTTTGATTGTCTCGTGTGCACCAGGCCGGCTTTTCCCGTGTTCCAAACTTCAGGGAGGTTACAAAGTCGTGGCCTCAAAAGTTTGTTGTTTTTTTTTTTATTATTTTACTATGTTTGATATTAAATTGTGTAGAGAATAAAGTGATTTCTGAAATATGGCTTCCAAGGAGAGTGCAAACATATTTACGTATTCAAGTTGGAAATACTTTACTAATTTCACTTCCAGCATTTTTATTTTTTTTTTTTTTTTTTTGCCTTAAGAAAAATCTAACAAAGTGAAAGGGAAGCAAATGCAATTTGGTTTATGCTTTTAACTGTTTCTGTAAAAAGGAGCATCTTTTCAACCCTTAAATTCATACTTACTGTCCTCAGTGTGCAGTGTATTTAGCAGTTAGGGGGTTTATTTTTTAGAGGTCTATTATTATGTTATTTTGACGGAGCTATTATGTGATCACAAATTATTAAAAGAAAACACTACAGACTGTTGAAATATGTGCTTCTTGAGCCTGAATATCTAAGTCATTGCAAATGTCTGGTGCTATTTTGTCTTGTCTAATAATAACAGGCAGAGTGCTCTCACAGATGTAAATATGGTTTAAGAAGCTTGCAGAGAAATACTCGTTAAACTGCTGGACTCCTGTTTTGGTTGTGCTTCAGAAAATCGAGTTGTCCGAGTCTCCCAAATGATTGTTGTGAATTTAGTTTGAAAGAAAGGGGCAAGAAATTTCACCTGAATCCACTCTTAACTCTCAGAACGCCGAAACAGAAGAGATTTGATGCTCAAATTCTCTCATTCCGTCCCACAGACAACTTGCTTTGCCTTTCGCTGTCCGTGTCGGTGTTTTTTACACGCGCACATCGTCCTGCGCCGCCACATTCTAGGTCAAGTGTGTGTCTGTTTGGAACAGCTTTAGGTTTGAAACTTTTTGAAGAAATGATGAAAGAACTCCTGGCCTTGTTTTAAATCAAGCTCTGAATGCAGCCCAGGCCACCCTGGGAGCACAATGTTTAATTTCCATTCGACATCTGCCTTATATTTACCATTGCAGGGCCGGTGTCTGCGTGGAAGGAGCGCTTATCGTTGATAAAAAAGTTTGGCATCTCCTTTGTCAGGGGTTGTAATTTCTGTTCTCTCAATCTGGACTGTCATTTTGTAAAAATCTTTTGTCACTGGGAGCTGAATGGAAAACCTGGAGTGTGTAAGAGATTAAAGAAATGGGGGAAGAGGATTCGAAAGTGTGGAGCAATTCTGAGCGCTTGGCTCTCTGAGACAGATGGTGCCTAATCCTGATTTTTCCTTATTCCAGTGTAAATTCCGAGCTGTCCCACTGAATCCACTGCTGAATACTGATGAATCAGAATCAGGCCTGGCTCATTTCTTTGCTTTTTTGAGACTGTGGGCTTATCTGGCAGTGCTTTATGCATGCACAGCTCTCATTTTACACTCCTGATGAGAGATGCCCACTGAGTGACTCTGTGCTGATTGCAAACACAGGGGTGTAAATCCTGGCTTTCACTCATTACTCCTCCTTTAGAAGTGCTATCAGTCTGACCTTCCAGGATCTGGGAATAAATATTTGAATAACTCGGTGTGTTTTCTTTAGGTAGGTCTGGGGAGGGAAATATTATCCTCTCCAAAGGACTGGGCTGGAATTTTGCATGTCTGGACATTCCACAGGGGCAGTGGGAGTGGTGGTGGTGGTGGCTGAGATGTCAGGTCTACCCTGGGAGAAAAAGAAGTTTATTCAGCCCAAAGGCAGAAACATTTGGCCCCACAGACCTATTTTTGCTGCAAAAAAAGGTGATTGAGGGGGATTGACTGGAGGGCTGTTACAGCCTGGGGATTGAGAGAACTGCTTCAGGTAGAGATGGGAAAACTTCACTCTGTGTTTAATCTTTTTAAATTAATTTTTATCTCCTTATTAATCAAACCTACTTGTGTTCATGTTGATTTTAATATGGGAAAATAAAAAGGCTTTTTTCCCCCTTAGATCCATTCTGCAATCTGAGGATGAAATACTCTGTGTGCAGTGTCAGCTCAAGTTCCAGGCACCTCTTGAACTTTTCCTTGTGGGATTTCAATGAAGCACAACCCTTATAGTCCTGCTGTACATGGGAATAAATGCATCTCTTTTTTTCTTCCTCCCCCCCATAGGAGTAACTTGATGGCTTCAGTGGAAATTGCTCTTAAAGGAGAGAGAGAAGGGGTCACCTGGATTCTCCTGGAGGTGGGACTCAGGGGCAGAAGAGTCCAGGAAGGCACAGGAAGAGGATTTCAAATGCTCCCTCTTCTCCAGAGGCTCCATCCCACATCGAGGTTCAGGCAAGTATTGTTTCCTCTGATTGGAGCTTCCTTACAAAGGTTTGCTTCTCACACAGGGAAATTGTGTGAGAATTTGTTGAGAATTTGGTTTGTTAATCAGAGGACAGGTTCCTGTATCCCACTGTGTTCTTTCATGGAGGGTTCATATGGTCCAAGATGCAAGAAGAGCCACCTCAGTCAGCAGAACCACTGATGATTAACCTTTTGCTAATTCCAAACCCATGTCCTGTTACCACCTGAGACACACAGAGATTGTGAGACACAATCTCACTTGAAATCACTGGCTAGGTAACCCACTGCATTTACAGACCTTTTGGGTTTTACAAACCACCAGAACCAGGTCTTTGGAATGAATTTTGTGGCCAGGTGGGCTCTGCATGCCACGGGCAGCGTCTCCCCCAGGGATTGTCACTGGTTTCCATACCATTGTTTATAGAATTAGGTATTATTTGAGAGCAGCAAAGCAATTTCAGCTTGACAGGTAGAAAAGAGGTTGGTTACAGCCCTGTTAAAAGTGGAAGAGTCTGAAATAAGCCATGAAAGAACACATTATCTTCCACTGGGAAAAGCCTGCATGGAGAGACTCATTTAGCCATGGGAAGCTGAGGGAGAAGTGTGGAGTGAAAGACCAGCCAGGCAATTATTCTGCTAATGGGTGAGATGATGTTGGATTTCAGCAAATCAGTGCAAATTTGTGGTTAACTATGTCTGTTGAAAAGATTCTGAATGCAGAGAGTGTGAGGGGACATTTTCCTTATCTGATGGGGAAATGTCACGGTGTTCAACATCAATTGGATGTTGAACTTTGTCAACATCCTGGATGCTCCAGGTGCAGGCTGTGAGATGGAAGTCCTTGTCAGGGACTCTGTCCTGCTTGGGTTGGTCTTCCCTGAGGTTGAGACAGATTTGTGCTGGCAGATTTCACTCCTCCTTATTCAAAATGTGACAGAGTTTAAGCAAACCAGAACTTTGAAAGTCGTCGTGTGAGCACAGCAGAAAACTTTCATGTGAGAATGTTGGCAAGAAAGAGGAGGGGATTTTTTAGTAATTGTTTCCTTTCTAAAGGGGGAGTTGCTGTATTTCGGTGTTGTGTGTCACAAGTGCCTCATGTGCTCAAATTCAGCTTTCAGAACATCACTTCAGCTTTGCAGGATATCCCTTTCCCACGAGGTGATTTGGGTAGGAAAGCTATTTGTGATATAACTTCAGTTTTACTCAGACACTTGAAATCTTCTCAGCTGCCTTCTCCAGCCTGTGCATGGAATTCCCATATTTATTTACATGAATGCACTTTCCTGGACCAGAGCAGTCGGTGTGGAATTGTTGTGCATGTCCTGAAAATCGTGGGCATTGTTTTGTTTCTTTACATTGACTCGGACTATGATGAAAAACTCAACCTGAGTGGGAGTCACAGGTTTAAAAAGGGCAGGTCACAGACTGTGTTTTTACCTGTCACTTGTTCCTTTGGTTTCACAATGGTTTTTTGGCCCTGCTTTGAGAAGGGACTGATGTCTAATGTCATATAGAGGGTTTTAGGTTGGATATCAGGAAGAAGTTCTTGGCTGTGAGGGTGGGGAGGCCCTGGCACAGGTTGGAGCAACCTGGGCTAGTGGAAGTTGTCCCTACCCATGGCAGGGGGTGGAACTGGATGATCTTTTAGATCCCTTCCAACCCAAACCATCCTGGGATTTCTGCCAGGTGAATGGGTCTGTTCAGGGCTTTATCAGAGGGGAAATGGAGCTCTGCACTGTTCGTATTTCCCATCCTTCACAGGTTCTCATTATCCTGTCCAGCTTCAGCCTGTTCTTATGTGGCAAAAGGGGGAAGGAATGAGATCAAGAGGCCACACATGATATGCTGGGCAGAGGAGGGGTATAATCAGCACTGAGCACAGGGGTGATGTGGCCCCAAACCCTCAAGGAATGTGTTGGGTTTAAGTGCTGAGAGCACTGAGCAGTTGCAAGTCATGTTCTTCTTCCTAGAGAATTCACCTCAGGCTTTGTTCCTGGTTATATCTACCCTGTTTTGCTGTTGGTAACTACCTTGATACCCAACTCTGGTTCATCCTCCTGCCTGTGCACAGAAAATCCTTCCAGTTCCTGCCAAGTCATCACCTTCTCAACATGCAAATCCCTCCTAAAACCTCCCTTCTTCGGTATTGACCGCATGAAATGATTTATTTTTCTAATATATCTGCATATTTGTCAAGGCTGGAGATAGATGAGCTGGACAGTGGGCAGGGATCTAAATGAGCTGTGTGGTATTTTCACTGGGTTCTTTTTTTCCTCATTTATTTGACTTTCTTGTTTTGTTGTGAAGTAAGCTGATAAACTGCTGGAGTTAAGACATCATGTCAAGTGATTTTAGTTATTCTTGTTCTGCATTTTGAATTCTGTATAAATAATGGGTAAGTGATAAAAAAAAAAAAGTAAATTGATTCAGGTACAAGCTGCAGCTCAGACAAACACCCAGTTGGCATTAAAATTCAGCTGCAGGCAGTGGGAATCAAGTGGTGGTGGTGGTGATTACCCAGAGCAACTTGCTCTAGTAGAAGGTGTCCCTGCCCAGGGCACAGGGGTGGAATGAGATGAGTTTTAAGGTCCCTTCCAACCCAAAGCAGTGTGGGATTCTATGTTGTGAGTGTTCAGCAATTAAATATATATACAGCAAGATAACACATCATGCAGCACATCCCCCTCTTCCTGAGTGTTGGATGGGTATTCTGTAATTTTATGTTCCATTCTTGACCTGCCAGTTCAGTCAGTAGGACAGTGTTTTGTTCCTGAGGACACCAGTCCCTGTTTGGAAGCCAGAAGGTGACGGAGAAATCTAAACCTCGGTAAATGATTTGTAAATGATCTTTTGGACCATCTGCTCCTCGCTGGTTTGGGAGTATTGAGAAGAGTAGATCGGATCAGGGACTGGGTGACAAACCTTCATTGTTCTGAGCTCTAAACCAAACTTGTTGTGGCTGAAGATGACAGGGGGGAGTTTCCCAGAATTCTTGTTGTCGTTTCAGTGCCGTGTCCTTCATCAACCAAGCTGTGATTAATTGCAGCAGGGCTGCTTTAAATTTGGAACAGACACCACAGGCTGAGCTTTCCCTTAATGTACAGATCAGATGGGGGCTGGCTCTGCAGGACTGGAAAAAATACATATCTGTTTTTAATAATATATATGTTACAATTATATAAACATATATATTCAATAGATATATTTCTGAACAGCTATGTTTATATTATATATGATAATTACAGAAATAAATCTAAATAGATATTTTTCTATTGAATAGATATATTTATATTATGTTTTGTAATTATATAAATAGATCCATTCAATAGATATATCTATATTATATATTCTAATTATATAAATAGATCTGTTCAATAGATATATTTATATTTGATAATTATATAAATATATCTATTGAATAGATATATTTCTATTGAATAGATATATTTATATTTGATCATTATATAAAATTGAATAGATATATTTCTATTGAATAGATATATTTATATTTGATCATTATATAAATGTATCTATTCAATAGATCTATTTCTATTGAACAGATATATTTCTATCTAGAGATAGATATATTTTTCTAATAGACACATATTTATATATGTAAATAAATACTAATTATTTAGTATACAATTAGTCCACAGTCTTACCAGCTCTTTTACACACTGTCTGTGCTCATGTGAGTGATCCAGCTGAAGTCACAGCAACTCCACGTGAGCCCAGTTGTTTAAACATGTTTGTGGAACCCACTGGTACGTGTCTGATGTGTGTCCCCTTTTACTGGCAGCTTAATAAGTGCTGCTGACCTGTGTCCTGCCCTCTCACACCCTTAAGCAGCCCCAGAGAAACCCGAGTTTGTCTGGCCTGTTGCTCAGACAGCCTCCCCAGGGACCAGATTTTCTGCCTCATGAACTGGATCCGGCCCCTGAACTCCACAGCTGGATGTTCCACTGGCTGGGAGGCTGCAGTGTGGGGGGAACAAGCTGCAGATGGGTGGGATGGGATGCTCAGAGGTGAATTATGCCCACCATAAAGATGGGCAGTGATTGTGATGCTGACTGGTTTTGTTACGAGAGAAATAGAAGCAACAAACCCAATTGTCATCTCTCACTGCTTTGTCTCTCGTTGTAACATCATTTCAATTCAGTGGGATGCTCCACTACAGGCTCTAAAACAAGGATATTAGAGTGGTTGCAAAGAAATATATGATATTGTGGAAAATAATGAAACTGCTGTAAGCTGTGGATCTGTTCTTGATGGATTTCAGTGAAGTCCAAAGCTTGGTGTGTTTGCTCGGATCTGATTTTGGCTTTAGGAAAAGACTGACAGGCACAGGCAAGAAGTGCAAACCAGAAACAAAGATTAGGAAATTTATGTCAGGCTCTCTGTCAGGTACAATTTAAGCTGTGGTGTTTAAATAGAATTGAGTGGTTTGTGGCAAAAATTCCCCATTGGAATGCTGTGCTGGATCCTCACCCAGGATGGCAGAGCTGGAATTGTGGCTGAACAGAGCTGACCATGTGGTTTGTGGGGTCATTGCTGCCAACAGGACTGTTCAGAATAAAATAACATGATTTAACATCTTTTACATCCGTCAAATCCAGGCAATATTTACTAAAAATATATTTCCCTCTTCAGACTCCAAGTTTCACTTCATGGAAGCTGATTCCAACAGGCTGGTGGGGTTCTTTCAGGGAGCTCCAATGGATTTGGGATCAAACTCTTCCTAACACGTGGATCATCCTTTATTGACTTATTTACAGTGGGGTTTTCACCCCTCTAAACAGGAAGCTGCTGCAAATCAGCCCCCAAAGGGTACAGCAGACAACAGTGAGCTCCCTGTGGCGACCCCACTCTTTTAAAATGCACTAAACTCTTTGGAATTCTTCTCAGTAAACTGATCCTGCATTTTGCATCACTGTTATTCTGTGAGCCTGGTTCAGCTGTGCCAGGAAAGTCGCTGTCAGGTCAACAACTTTCATTTCCTATTGGGTTTTCCTAGAGAGTTGAGTCACATTTTGGTTCAAGACTTCACAGGAGGAGATTCAGGAACACCTCATCCTGTCCCCTGAGTTCATCTGGTCCAGACAGATGGTGGTTAATTCACTTAACACTTAACTGAAATGGTGAGGGACTTTCTTATGATTTTATTTCATTTACAGAGAGATCTCAGTGCAGACAATCCTCTGAGCTCAGGGATGGGGCTGATTTGAGCAAAAGCCCCTGAGTACCACAAATATCCTTCCTTCCCCTTTTACAGTTTCTCCTAATGCTCCTCAGGTCCCCTTTGGTTCAGTATCTCCCATATTCTTTAGAATTAAGAATTAGCCTTGCTGATGTGTTTCCCTGTTCCAGTGGCACTGGAGGCAGATTAGTGCAGCCTGTTTGAAAAGTTGGAGAAGGAACACAAAAGCAGAGTTTGCTTTTCATCAGCTTGCATATCTCCTCCTTTGGCTCTGATAAGCCAGTCATCTACAACCATAAGAGCAGATATGGATACAACATAATGCTTAGAATATCATTTAAATTCTCATTATAGTCCTTATTAAAAAAATGCAGATTATGACAAAGGGCCCTAACTAATTGAAAATTATGCTGTTTTGCAATCACTTGATATTCTTGAATAGGATAGAAATGTGCTTATTATTCCTTGACCATGGTCCCAGCATTGATCCAAGACCTTTGCTCTTGTTGACAAGGGCTGGGATTGAAGCAGCTGAGCTCTGGATGTGGTGGCTCTGATGTGGCTCTTCTTTGTGGCCATGGGTGAATTCCTGAGAGCAGCAATTTAAAAAAGAGATTTGGGAACCTACTCTGTTCTTAAAAATAACACCTGCTTCAGCTCAGAAGATGGCATTAATTTGAGGCAGTTAATTCTCATGGCTTTCAAGGTTTTTTACTCTGTGTTGACATAGAGCTTAATAACTTACCACCCTGTTGTGCTTGGTGTCTTCTACACGTGTAGTAATAGAAATAATAAGCCCTGGCTAGTTGTGGAATGGGGCACAGGGACTGGGTGACAGTTTTGCAGGTTGTATTCGTTCCCTGTGCTGGGTTTTGTTGGGGCAGAGATGAAAGGTTTCCATGTCCCAGATCCTGGGTGTCTGCTCAGCCCTTCTGCCCTGTTGTCCTGTTTTAATTTGGCTTGGAGCTCCTCCTCATCAGCTCTTCTCCATCCCCAGTGGACTGGGCTGGCAGTAAACTGAAATTTATGCCAGCCTCAAGTGCCCAGTGTTTGTAGGTTCATGGCCAGTGGCTCAAAATGGCACAACAAACTGCTGCTGGACCCAGTCACCACTATCACAAAGGTGCTTTGACTTTGTTCCAGCAACAAAAGTATCAGTGGAGATTTTAAGGGCAAAAATTCCCCTGCACAACGAGTCTGGGAGAAGGCAAAGACCCACATCCCACTCACTGCCCATTTTAGGCTCAGGTACCTTCAGCAGCAGGAGGTGGAAGGAGCTGGGAAAACAAGCCCTGAAGTAATTTTTTCCTCTGCTTAAAAGGCAGAGAGAGGGGTTACTCATTCTGATATAACTCCAAGTTGTCTCTATTTGCACATATTAAGTGGCTTTATTTGCTGTGGTTGTTATTTTGGGTCGGTGCTGCCTTTATATACACACACAATGGTAATTTCTATATAAATGGGAGGCACAGCAGTGTCTGTGGGAATGAGCAGATCCTGGATCCTGCAGAGTGATAGCAGCCTCACCATTTGTAGCCCTGACTCCTGCCACATGAAGGGCCCTTACCAGCACTCCTGTGTGCTGGGGATGGTGGAATTGGGCCCACAATATTATGTCACAAAATAGAAAACACATGACCCTACACCAGCTGTAATGGCATAATAGGATAAGTGCGAGGGAGAAACAGCAGGATATAATAGGTACTCAGCTGCCTCAGAGATGGGGCCTCTGTATTTACCTGGATAGGAGAAAGCTGGAAAACTAGGGCAGCATAAGAACACAGTGACAGTGTAAGTGCTCCAGGAGGTGGTTGGGGGTGAATTGAAAATGCAGCAATATGGGATGTTATATAATAAATAGTAACAATAATATCTGTGCTTAGTCCTGTTCAGCCTGAAATGCTTCACCCAGCTGCTTTGCAGAGCTCCCAGTGTGTGTTGGGGCCTCTTTGGTGTTAGATTTCCTAATTCCTTCTCTTCTCTTGCCCTATAAAAGCCTCTGTGTGGTGTTTTGTGCTTTATTATGTCTGGAGTGTAGAGGAGCTTTCATCTACCAGAAATGTGCATGAATGATCAACACCAGCCATCATTTGGGATATTTCCCATCCCTGGAAGTGTCCAGGTTGGATGTTGGAGCAACCTGGGCTATGGGAAGGTGTCCCTGCCCAGGTCAGGGGGTGGAACTGGGCGATCTTTAAGGTTCCTTCCAAGCAGAATCACTCTGGGATTCTGTGAGTGGAACTGATGGGGAAACAGGAAATCAAATGGGGGAAATCCCAACACTCCTTTAAATCCCAGCACTCCTTTCCTTCTCCTCCTGACAGCAGAGCTCCATCCCACGCACTCTGGCTCCCACAGGAGGGGTTTTGCTGCAGGTTGCAGAAATCTGTCTTTTTTTTTTTTGTGATGGTAGCAGGCTTTGGTGTTGAAGTGTATAATCTTTCAGGCCAAGACATGACTTTCTGGCACTCATTAACATATTTAAGCTGTGCTTTCTACGCCACTCTTTGATGTAGACTCATGGCTTTGTGGCTTATCTACGTTCCTAATTTCACTTTTAACTTATTTGCTGACTTGGGTGAAGATCCTCCCGCTTAAGTGATGAGTCATTTTTCGCTTGCAGGAAAAATTTGCATTTATTTTTTCCACAGAGGCACTTAGGAACAGGTTAAATGAACCATTTAGATGATTGAGAGAGAGAGATGCCAGGGAAAGTGGTAATGTGTGCTGTGGTGCTATTCTGTTACTCTTTGATTCAGATTGCTGCTATTCAGTTAATTCCTCAGATGTGGATTGCTGAGTAGTGCCTCCCTCTGCATTCCCTCCCTCCCCTGTGTTTCTTGGGCTGAATTGGTTGGAATTCATTGGTGTATTTTAACTGTAGGTTTCCCCTACAGTGCTGTGCCATCTAACAGTAAAATTCACATTATAGTTCCAGAAATGGTCAAGGTGGACTGAACTGTTGAAAGTGTGCAGATGAGGTGTCAAAAGGTAGAAAACGAAACTTTTAAATGAATTTTTTGTAAACTTTCTCAACTGGAGCAAAAATTTCAAACATAGTATGAAATACAGTACATTTTAGGATTTTTAGAATATTTTCAAGGGGCATATAAACTTAGCACAGCTTTGTGAGATTTATTAAGGGAAAACCAATTTGTTTGGGTTTTTTTCAATATTCCAAGATGGAATCATTGTGCTGGATTACAGGTGGCCACACAGGTTACAAAGGGAGGAGCTGAGGGGCATAATCTGACTTGGAATCCGAAGTAGGGAGGGGACATTTGTTCTTAGTGTTTGGGGATGGTAGTCAGGGCATCACCTGCCAATTTGGAATGAGGAGTTGAAATAACTGAGCTGTTCTGATGGTGTAAAATCATTTCCATACCAAGGCTGATGTGGAGGGAGAGAAGGACCTGAGATATCAGTTAGCAGGAGTTTGATGCTTTCTTGAGCTGTGGGTAACTCCCAGTAAGTGATGTGTTAATAATTGGGTTAAACCATATCATAATTCTTCTCACGTAAATGCAGGCTCTTGCCTGGCCTATTTTACTGCAATATCAAGGTCTGTCCTATTTTACTCATGGAAAAAGCATCCCAAAGGTGGGATGGAGAGGTGCTGTCCTGCCTTACAGAGGGAAAACTGAGGCACGACCTCACCAAGGTTGAGCAGAGCGTGGTGGCATTTTAGGGGCTTGAATGAGGACCCTTCCAAATTTCAGGCTCAGATTTTAGGCTCAAACCTTCCTGGAGACACAGTTTGCAACATCCCTACCGTGCCTGGTTACTGATGGATGATTTGGGTGGGGATGTATTGTGAGAACACACATCTTAAATGCACAGGCAGCATTTAGGAGCATTTAGGAATCCACTTCAAGGAGGGGGCGGTTTGGAAGTGGGGCTTGTTATTAAACAGCCTCTTTGCGTGGGCACTCTGTGTGTGTGTGTGTTCCTAAAAACCCAGCATCTCCTTGCTCTCCTCCCATTCCAGGTCTCTCCAAAAACAAAAAAAAAAGCCGGGATAACAAACATCCATATTCAAACCTGCCTTGAAAAGACGTCTCCCCGCAGCTGTGGGAACCTCAGCCCGCCGGTGCCGACGTGTCACATGATGGGGCCTCAATCAAATTGAGCCCGTTTTAACTGCATTTGCACTGATTTGCTCCGTCTCGAGTTATTTAGCATTATTGATTCCTCTTGACTTCCCCGGTGCATTAGTTGCCGTTGACCCTGGCATCTTGCTGGAGCAGACTGGCCCGTCATGTGATACTGTCTGGCTTTGTCCTTGTTCCCAGTCAATTCCTGTTTTACTCAGCAGATGTCTTTTGTTCCCGACAAAGATTGCTCATCCCATTGTCCCGGGTGTGCCCCGTCCAGCCTGGGGTCCAGCCCGGGCTCCCTGGTCCCGACCCTTTCCAGCCAGACTCTCCCCCTCCTTCCCCCAGACTCTGAACACCAGAAGGAGCCTGGTTTGCTTTTCCCTTTTTTTTTTTTCCTTTTTTTTTTTTTTTTTTCTCTCTCCAGGGGTCTGGCTGGATTATTTCTGTAGCTGGTTTCTTTCTTCTGTGAAAGTAAGCCAGGGAAAATAGGTTTGATTTTTTTTTTGGTTGGGGTTCTTGGGAAGCACCTGGGCCCCACCTTGACTAAATCAGCATCCATCTCTCCTTGGTTTTGATTTAAATCTGGCCCACAGTATCTAAAGAGATTGTTTGGGTTTGTTTTTTTGTTTTTCTCATTGCATGGACCTGCTTAGAAGGGATGGGGGAAAATGTTATGGATTATGATAGGGATTTGTGTGGCAGCCTACAGGATTTGGGTGCCTGATCCACTCCTCTCTCGTGCCAGAATCTGCTAAATTCACCATTCCTGCTCTTCAGATCCCAAAAGATAAATCCCTGTAAACCAAAGCAGAGCTCTCTCTGTCAGTAGGATTGCAGTTCTTCAGGGGCCTTTAGGGCACTGAGGTGCCTTGTGGGTTCACTGCTCCAGTGAGCATTTTGGGATGCTGGAAAAGCAGGGATATGGCAACTGCACGGTGTCCTGGAATGTCTGAGGGAGGAAAATGGGGATAGGGGCAGGTGATGGGCAGCAGACAGGGAGTGAGACTCATCTGAGCCAGCCCACTGCCTAAAGGGTGGCTTGTGAGACTGCAGCCTGGGGCAGCAAAAGCTGATAAATTCCTAATGCTCTCCTAATGACTTTAGAGTTCAAGGTTTTCCCTTGAATCCCAACATTTTAGCTCTAGTGCTTCAATTTTAGGCTTTCTCTGCTTGTGGGATACGTGAAGTCTGGGCCAGTCCAGGGCTTGGGTTCTCCCCCACTTCAGGCAGGGCTGATAAACCTTCTGCTCAGTCTCTCTGTGTGCTGAACTGCATTTTCTCTCCCAAAAGTGAAGAAAAAGATGCCTCAATCTGATGTGTGTCCCAGCTCACTGCAGCCAGGCTGTTTGTCAGCATTGTGCTGCTTCATTGCAACTTGGTGTGTGGAACCTCAATCAGGTCCATAAAAGCTGCTCAGAGGCCCATTATTTTCTATTATTGTTCCTTTTCGTACCATTATTACTTCTTCTCAGGAACTAAATATTTTTTCTTTTTAATTTAACGTGGTTTAACTTAAACCCACACTTTTCCTACTAAACCCACCATAAATTACTCTGTTACCACCTCACCTCACTGACTGCAGCTTTGTTCACATGGCACAGGGATTCTTGGAAAGGAGGGGATATTTTATTTCTGTCACCAGTGGGAATTAGAGTGGAGAAAGGGCAAATTTAAATTAATGAAAAGACCTGCTAAAGGAAAACTGCTTCTGGTGGCAAAACTCACCTTTTGGTCAGTCCTGTATGTGATCCCCCTCTTCTGGTTGTCTGTGGAACTGGATATGGAGGGAAGTGTAGAGTAGCACAGACAATGGGGTTTTGGCAAATTGGATCGTTTTCATTGTGCTGGTGAAAGACCTTTGGAATTACAGAGCAAAGTGGAATTTTGCCGTGGATTGGGTTCACCCTGGAGTGAATCTTTTGCCGGTATTGATGTGCTCGGGGCAGGAGCTGCCTGGGATCTGTGTGAAGCTCAGCTCGGCTATATTTGGCCTGACTATTTTTAGTGTGTCTTGCAGGAATGGCTCTGGAGGGGACTGGTTTTCCCTTGTCTGGCACCTGGTGCCTGTGAGAGGTCAAGGTGTGAAATGCTGCCCTCGTGGTTTGGTGGTGCTTTAATTTTTCTCTGTCTCCATAAAAATCCTGCTGGGAAGGAGGCAGTTCAGAGCCAATCCCAGAGCATCCTCAGGAGGGGATGTGTGAGGCAGGAGCAGACAACAGGCAGAACAAAATCACATCAGGTGCCTGATCTCTCTGCCACGGATGGTCCTGATGGTTAAGAGCAAATCCATCATGGAATGTGGGGTGAGGAAGGGAAGTGGGAGATCAGGTTTGGAACCTCTGGGCTGGAAGTACTGCAGTATTTCTCTGGGTGTAAGTACCATGATTTTATTTGGCTCAAAGCAGAGGTTAGGGGTAAGCAGCCACATTTACATCCATATCCCAATTTATATCCATATTCCAGCTTCATCTCTCAGAAACTGAATTAAATCATAAAGGTCATTGAGGTACAAACGTGTTCCCGCCTAATTGTCCAACATCTGCTATCTTGCTCCATGGTATTCCCCTTCCTTTCTGCAGCACTAATCACATTGGAGTTCATAACCCCTACCCAGACATTTTGAAGGAGGCAGGAAAATATTCTGGGGCAGGTATTGAATTACAAACTGGGTTTGGATGGAAGGAGAGAGCTAAAAGCGAAGAGAGATCCCATAATGCCCCTCCTTCCCAGCTTAAGGAAGCAGCATTCCCTCACTGTAACCCATCCTTTCCAGGGAGAGCAATGAGATGAACAGTTTTCTCTCTTCTTTTGTCCCTCCTGGGCTCAATTTACTGTAATTCCTGGTTGCACATGGCACAAATGATTGAGCGTGGATGTTGAACCCACTGTTGCATATAAAACGAGCCAGAGAATCTTCCTGGAGCCTGGATTCTTCTAGAATAGAAAAATATCCTCTCTTTCCTAGGGCAGGAGAAAATCCTGACCCTGAAATGGAGCCTTATGATAGAAGAAGGTTTCTTCTGGCTCTGTCTGTGTGCTCCTGTCACATGTGGAAGTGTCAGACAGAAGTTGGTTTCACAGTTGTATCAACTGGGGGAGACACATTTTCCTTAATGGAGTGGGAGATGATATCTGAGAGATGTAAATGCCAAAGCATCCAGAACACTGCAAGGTAACTTTGTCCCTTGTGTCCAAAAAAAGTGGCCTCTTGGCCCTGGGTGGGAGGAATCAGCCGTGGGCTACAGGCTGATAAATGGTTTGGGCTCAGGGTGGTGAGGCGATGTTGTGAGAGGGTTTCAAGTCACCTCCATCCTCCTCCTTCTCCCCTTCCTCTTGCTGTTTGCAACCTAAATATTGAACCCTGTGCAGTGCAGTGGGGCCTCTGGGAAATGCCATAATAATGCCAGGAGCATTTGTGTGACCCTCGGTGCTGAACCCGCTGCTCTTAAATCAGGTGCCCCTTTACCTCGGAGAGGGACGAGCCAAAAACCCGCGGGAGCTGCTGCCTGCTTGGAACCCCGGGCTCTGCCCTGCTGAATCCATCTCCCCCGCTGCCAGAAAGTTCCCAAGGAGTAATAAATTCACTCTGGCTCTGCACTGAATGCAAAATTGATCAGGCTGCAGGAGCCAGGGGGGATCAATCCAGCGCGGCGGTGCGGTGGGCGGCGCGGTCCGGGTGTGCCCCGCGTATCCATTAGTTCCCTGGCTCTGCCTCCTCCTGCTCTGGCCTGTGTGCATGCCACAGCAAAAATTGATTTTTTTTTTTTTTATGAAACCAAAAGGTGAACCGTGGCATCAGGCAGTTCAGAGCCATCTGTCTTGTCAGGGCTCCTGTCGCAGGGACGGTTATTCGGAATTATCCATTAGTGAAGAGCGGCCAAAGATGTTTCCCTGCGTGCCAGAGAAATTGTCCTTTGTGTTCCCCTCCCCCCCCCCACCTCCAAAAACCCTCTTTCCCCACAGGTTCTCTTTCCCTGAAGTCAGCACACACACAGCACATCCAGTTGCACGGATGTTGCTCACGTGTTTTCTTGCCACAACGTGCTGAATCATTCCCAAAAAAATCATTCCCAAGCACCTGCAACTGCCCCCCCCTCCCACACAGGAGGAATTGCAGCTTCCCAGAGCCAGGGATGCCACCAGAGGTGTCCTTTCAACTGACCCAGTACAATAATCCACTGGAAGAAAGCAACAGATGCTGAGTCATCACCCAGCACTTTTGTACCACTGCAAAAAAAGCTGGGAATGGGTTGGTTTTCCTTAGCTGGGGAAGGAGGGGAGGACAGGAGGGTGTCCAAAAACACAGGGACAGAGTTAAAGTAGTTTTGGTCAGCTCTGCAGTGTGTTTTTCAGCACTGGTATGTCTTTGAGTGTATGTATATACATATATATATATATGTATATATGTATATATTTATTTATATATTTTTTCTCCTTGTAATTTTCATTTGAATCTGACTCAGTTCCTGCTTTCTTGCTTGTCTTGGTTTATTTTTACATCCTGCTGCAGTCTGCAGGCAGGTTCTCAGCTCAGAGGGCACGTCAGAATGGTGCCACATAAACTGCTCTGGAGTTAGAAGAGAGATCACATTATATTTGCTATACCTTGAAGAAATTAGAGGGGTTTTTTGGGAAGAGATTTAACCCTCAGCCTGCAAACTGTGCTGTTTGGCTTTCCAAGGGGCCAGAGCTGCATCTTCCCTTTCTTATTCCAGCCCTGTCTCACTGGAGAAGCCTCTGTTTCCAGATCACAAAGCCCCACGACCCTCTTCCATCCCCGAAGAACCAACCAACCCAAACTAATACTTTAATGACTCCTTTTCCTCCCAAGGAAACAAATTCAGGCACACACACACACACACACACGAACAACAAAAAAAAAGCTATTTTTTTAAAAGAAAAAAAAAAAAAAAGAAGCTGGAGGCTGAGGAGGGACCTCGTCTGGTCAATGAAAGAAAGAGAGACGGATGTCTGGTGCCATGGCAATGGAGCAGGGATTACTTTGCACTGGAAAATAGGTTCTTTTTTTTTTTTTTTTTCCCTCTTTTTTTTTTTCCTTTTTTTTTTCTTTTTTTTTTTTTTAACCCAATTCTGATTTCATTGTTGGGGATTGTGTGAGAATTTGTCAGGATTCGGAGACATTTTGAGTTAATGAGACGGCATTATCCAGGCCAAATGAAAAAGAAAATGTGTATAATAATAAATCAGGGCATCTGCTCGGCACACAAAGGGCGGCGGGGAGCAGGTGTGCATCCTAATGAGGCAGAGCAGCTGCCGGCGCCCGCGGACGATGCCCGGCTCGCCGGCGGCTCCGAGCCCGGGACGCCTCGACCGCGGGGCGACGGCGCTTCTGGGTGGCTGAGCCACGGCCCCGAGCGGGGGAATGCGGAGGTTGGGGCCGTGGCTGCCTGAGAGGGCTCTTTGTGCGGGGCCCGGGCGGGCGGCACAGGCACGACGCCGGCAAACCGCTCGGGTGTGCAGTCATCTGTTAAAATCCCCGCTCTCCCCCCCCACCACCACCCGCTCCCCGCACCACACACGCTTTTTTTCTTAAAACAATCCTCCGGGCTCTCTCTCTCTCTCTCTCTCTCGCGGCGGGCTGGCGGACAGGGGGAGCGGCACGGGATTCTCCAATGGGAGGAAAAGGCGGAAAAAAAAAATTTCTTTCTTACTCAAAAAAATAATTAAAAAAAAAAAAGATCGGATGCTGGACAAAGAGCTGCGGTGGCAGCGCGGGAACCGCCACGGCGGTGCCGCCGTGGGCAGCCGGGAGCGGGAGAGCGATGCTCTGGGACCAGAGGGTGATGCTCTGCATCCCGGGACAAGGCAGGCGGCCAGCAGGGCTATCTCTGGGATTGGGGTTCCTGCGCCGCGAGGTCAGGGAGAGGGGCACGCAGCCCAACACCCTCCCACCCAATTAGTTTTCGGACCGTTTCCAATTTCAGCGCAGGCGAGCGGTGGTTTGAGCTCAGGGATGGGACGTCGGAGCAGAGCCCAGCCCAAATTTGGGCATGGCTATTAGCCAGGAGGTTAATTAGCGATTGGAGGAAGAATTCTGAGGGGCAGGGAAGTGCCTGCCTGAAGGCACAGGGGGGTTGGGGTCACTGGCAGTGCCTGGGTTGGGGGCTGCCCCACGCCTGGCTGGGCTGCCCAGGTGCTTTCCAGGCTTTTGCTTCAGGAAACCCCTCAAGCTGCACGGCATTGGTAGATTATTTTTAAATTAATTTCTATTTGTTTGCGTTAAGAGCTGATTTATGGCCGCAATCAACTCCAGAAGTGAGGAGGGTGCAGCAGACAGCAGGGAAAGTTTCGGCCTGGAAGGGCTGAGCTGAGCGATGGGCACACATGGACCAAGGAGGACCAGGGTATGCTCATGCTCCACATTTCTCCTCCCAGAAAAGGGAATATTTCCAGCAACTCTTCATAAAACAAGCAACACAGCACAGACACCCCTAAAATCCAGCAGGCACTGCTATAACCCACAGAGGAGTTTGTGTCATGCAGTGGGGGGCTGTACAACATGTACCCTCTGGGGATGCCTGGTGATTCCTGAATCACAATTTCAGCCTCACACAGCCACTGCACACACCAGCCCCCAGCTCGGGGAGCCCTCTCAAATCCTTCCACCTTCCTAAATCATCTCAGTTTCTTTTCCAAGGCAGTGGCCAGGACATCCTCCTCCCTCACACTTCCACACTGCTGCTGCATCATCTGTAGATGCTCCTGCCCATGTCTGCAACAGCAACTCCGAGATGAGGCAGGGAAGAGCACATTCCTGGCTGTGGACAAAGCCACAGGATGAATTCCACCATTCCCTTCCCTCTCAAGTCCCAGGACTCACTCACAGACAGAGACTCTGGAGCTGCTCTGGAGCTGCATTTCAAAGCCCAGCAACCGCAGAGGCTTTAGAGAGTCCTGGCTGCAGAGGGAAGCCTGGAGACAAGTCTCACATGCAAAGCAAGAGATCAAAAACCAGGTGAAGAATCAGGACAGTCCAAGATGTAGTTATTTTTCACCTTTCCCAGGTCTGGAAAGGCCAGATTCAGCAGAGCCAGGTTCAGCTCCCAGCTGTGCTGCAACCTCATCATGCGTCCACCTATTTCTCCAGGGACTAAAAACCTCTCCTAAAGCTCAGCCCGGGGAGCTGAGCTTTATTTTCTGTAAAAAAACACACCAGGGGGTGGTGGTGTCAGGGCTTCCAGGTGAGCAGACGTGGAAGATGCGACGTCCCCGCGGGCTCAGCCAAGTGAACATCACCCTGTGGTTTTTCCTTTGGCATTTCCCAAGCGAGGGCTACCCAAACCAAACCCCAAGCAGCTTATGCAGATTAGCATATGAGACATTAAAGCTATGCTTTAATTATAGATTTATGTGTTGGCAGAGGACAGGGCGGGTTCTCCAGGATCAAAACAGCTCAGAAGGGCCATTAGAAAGTAGCTTTGAGGTGGTGAAATGTGGCCAAGCTCCCCGGGGGTCCTGAGGAGCCTCTGTGAAACCCCCAGAGAGGTCAGTGCGGTCACACTCCCAGCTCCACGTGTGACGTACACCCTGTTCCCAAACCAGGCAGGAATGGCTAAAAATACCGGTGTCTCTGCCTCCCCCAGCACAGCTGAGAACTGTTTCCGTTGACTCATTAACCTGCTGAAGAGGCATCAAAAGCTCCGGCCGGGACCCGCCCCGATGGAGGGTGATGGAATCCCGATCCCGGGGAAGGCCAAGCCCTGCTCCAACGCACAACGATCCCTCTCCCAGCACCATTCCAGCACACGGAGCAAGTCACGGCACACTGACTCACAACTCTACTCTTCTGGGGTGTTTTCCACCAAGGGACAAGCACCAGACAAGACAGGGGACAGCAGTCGGTCCCCATCCCTGTGGATGGGATGTCGCACGTGGAGGGGATGTGCAGGGGTGAACACACTGATTTACAACCCCCAAAAGTCTGGGGCTGCCGTCCATCCTGGTGGCTTTTTGTTTCAGGGCAGGTCAGGCAGAGGCTGGGGGCTGGATTCCCACAACTCTGGGCTGGGATGTGTCTTCCCCCTCCGTGCTGGCCCAGAGAGAGCACCCGTGGGGGGGGGAGGCGCATTAATAATGCACCGTGCCACCGACCCATAAATCTCCAGCATGATTCATGGCCAGTGTGAAGGGTGATGGAGAAGGCCTTGTCCAAGGTCAGACAACAAGTCCCGGGGGACAGCCTGGGAACGGGAACAGCGGCCCCAAATTCCCACCCTGCTCCCAGCACCGAGCCCAGGCCAAATCTGTGTCTGCTCAGCACAAGCACGTGCATTTGTTGTGTCTGCTGCACATCCTTAAGGAGTTACAACCAGTGGTCCAACGCTGCAGCTACCCCGGCAAGGCTCCAGGAGAGCTCGGCAGATCGGATAACCAGAAGCATGAATGAGCTGCAGGAGTGTATCAGAACCTGTGAGCCCTGCTGCCAAGACACTGTCCCAGCTCTGCTCTACCCGTCTGCTTGCCTGGCTGTGCTGACTCCCAGCACCCCCTCACTCCAGTGCAGTGCTGGCAGAGCTGGGGTGCCCATCCCAGTCCCCCCCATCCCATGGCTGTCGCACTGGGCGCTCCCTGTGTTCGCTCCATCCCTTTGTTCGCTCCGTCCCCGCTCGCGGCGCGCGAGGCTTTTCCTCCAACCCACCAGCAACAGGTTTTGTCCCTCCGCAGCAATGCGGGCACTGAAAGCATCCCGAGGCAGATGTTTCTGTGACCTCTGACCCAAGACTAATGTTTTCCTTTCTGTGCTAAGCTGCCATCTGCCACGGCCGGCACAGATGACACCCAGGCGCTCCCGCAGCCCACCCCGCCCCGGCACGGCTCCCGCACGGCGGCACGGGGGCTTTGTCCAAATTTGGGATGTGTCAGCCCTGCACAAGCACAGCCTGGGGTGTTTCGGAGGTGCTGGGTGCACGGGGGACGCCCCGGATGGGGGGGTTCGGCCTGCACCACCCCGCAGCTCACACCACCCACTGCTCTCTTGTCCACTCCCAGCATGTTCTCCCAAGGGACCCCGAGACCGTGGCAGGGCTGGGGGTAAAACCCACCTCAGGGTTACAACGCACAAAATAAGCCATCAAGCAAAATGGAAACCAGGTGAAAGCTGGAGCA
>JAWWLV010000040.1:2774308-2877886 GCA_035041135.1 Platyrinchus mystaceus
GGGTGTGCAGGTGTGAACAGGCACCGTCACCCCTGGCCAGATGGTCAGCTGGAAGCGGTGCTGAGCTGCTCCACCAGCAAGAGCCAGATGTTAAACACTGGGGTGTTCCCAGCTGGGCATCTCTAACTGTCCTGGGGCTCCCCAGGCAGGCAGATGGGAGCTGCCACGGGGTTTGGTGTCACTGAGACCCAGCAGGGTGCTGCCAAGACTTCTCAACATCACACACAACAGACGTGCAAAGAGTGTTGTGATATGAAATCCAACTGGGGCTTCCAAAGCCCTTCAGCCCCTGGCTCTGTGACCCTGGTCAGACCCTGACAATGCCAGGGGTGCCAAGGCAGGGCCTGACCCTCACACCTCTCTGCTCCTGGGTGCTTCCACATCCAGGTACCCAGGAATCAAAGATGCAACAATCCCCCTCAACACCAGAGCAGCATTCCTATGCTTATTCCAGATATTTGGCTGATGCCAGTAGCTGCAGCTTTACCCCACACCAAAGTGTGAGCACAGCCCTGGGCTGGTGAGCACCCAACACAACACCCATGGCAACAGTCTTTGAGATGGGAGTAACACCAACCTGCTGCTGCCAGTACCTCTCCAGGCCAACCCCAAGGAGCCCAGCACTGCAGGATGGTGCCCTTCCACAGACAGATGGTCTGGGAAAGCTGGGATGCCTTCTCCCCACAGCAAATCCGGGCTCTTGAGGGTACCATGCGGCAAGACAGCATCAGGGAGTGGTAGGATTTGGGCAAAGCTGCTGGGCTGGGTGACTGCAGCACCACCCTCCAGGCACTGGGGCTCAGCACCGTGTGCCAAGGGCTTGTAAAGAGATGCAAACACCATTCAAGAAGCACCTGGAATCACCCCAAACCATCACCTCTCTGGCCTGATGGTCTTTCTAACCCTGGATCCCAAAGCAAAGAGCTGCAGGACCAGCCCAGGACCAGCCTGGGGAGCAGTGAGTGAGCAGCCCAAGTCCCCATGGTGCTGCCTCATCCTGGGTGGCAGCAGAAGCTGGGCAGTCCTCAGGGATGACTGGACACAGCCCGAGTGGATCAGGTGGACCCTGAACACCTTTTTGGCTGCTGGGATGGAGGCAGGATTCAACTGAGATCCCACTGCAGGTCTGCTTTCCAAGGGGGAGTTAAGTTTTATCCCAGAGGCTCTTCCACTCCACAGCCCCAACACATGGTCTAAAACCTTCACCTGGAGTTCTGCAGCACAGAAACCACAGAGAAGTCTCCATCCAGATCCAGAGCTTACCAGCTCTCCCTGACTGCACCCCGAGGCTACTCCCTCGTTAAACACACTGATGCTCTATAAATTTCACATTCCACTCATGTACACACGCCGTTACCACTTGGGACACCTACCAACACGAGCAAAACGAGGGTCACCACACCTCCAGGCCTGGAAAAAGCAGGTTAATTTCCAAACAATGTTATTTTAAAACTTGCTAACTGCCTCCTGATTATGTTGTCCGAGCCCTTAATTGGTGCATAGCCTGGTCCTGCAGTGACTTATACGTGTCACCCTCGTGCTACATACAATAAACCATAACAGCCTTGGAGGTGAGGCCAGGTATGCAGAATCAGCTGGAACAAATGGACGTGTTGTGGCTGCCAGCAGGGAGGAAGACAGAGAGTCGGGGGTTCAGGTGGAGCAGATTTTGGTGGATTAAAACATACCCCACACAACAAAGTGAGAGACCTCCAGAAGCTGCCCGTGGAGCAGAGCCCCGTGCACTGCATCACATCATGAAGATTGAAGATGCCCCTGCTCACTGCAGGGGGGCTGGACTAGGTGACCTTTAGAGGTCCCTTCCAAGCCAAGCTGCTCTGGGGTCACACATCTAACAGCTGTGAGTAAACAGCAGGAAACAACCCCTCTGATCTCAGGTGATGATGGCCACTGTGAGTACTGCATCCTCCCTGCATCCCTGAGCAAATTCATCCCAGCAGGCACCACCCCATCCCTCCTGCTCATCTCTGTGCTGCAGGGGCTGCTGAGGGAGCCCTGAGACATCTCCTGAACGTGGCCCACGCTGGCCATGCAGTACAACCCTCTGCCCATCAGAAGCATCCAAGCCATGAGAAAAATCAAGCAAAAAACCTCAGCTCAAGCAATAAAATCCCAAGGCAAGTGAGCAGGAGAGAATAGGACCACCTGAGACAACTGATAACCATCGAGACACCTTGCAGAGAGGAGAGGGGTAAACAGATTCTTTTAGAAAAGAGCTAAAACCCCTCCTGCTGTCCCAATGACCTCACCAGCTGGGCTTCTCAGCTAAGTTTCTCTTCCACTGGAATTCACAACAGGTGACACTTTTGTATTTTTAATCTCCCCTCTTACCCGTTTCCACCTTGTTCTTTCCGAGAATGAGATCAGACATGAAAGAGCTACCAAGAGTTCTCAACATGGCTGAATCACTGCTCCTCTAGTTCTTTAAGGGCTTCCTCTGGTTGATTGTTCAACACTCCACCCTCTTCCTCTCCAGCACCGAGACTGCATTTTTTCTTTGTTATTATTTCATGGAAATAACGTTGGGTTAAAGCACATGAGAAAAACCAAACCAGAAGGAAACTTCCGCCCTTTACAATGAGATAACAATGACTGAGCAGTTGAATAACTTGAAGGGTACAGAGACTTGCAGGGCTCACATCACTCCTCTGCCTTCCTGGTTGTCTCCTGAAAAAGTTTTGAGCTAAAATAATCATCTCTTCCCGCTATGGTCCCCCTCTGAATATTTCTTCCCATGTTTCTGGCCCGCTGCCCGTGGAAGCTGGTGGTGGCAGCGGGCACCAGCTCAGGAGCCATTGCCCTGGCTGAACTACAACACCACACTGATTCATAAACAGAGGAAGTACTTTAGCAAACCGACTTTTCCCCCTTTTCAGCACAAACCTAGTGATTAATTTAACTTATTCCTTCCCTTTGCCGTCTCGTTTGCTTCTCTGGGCAAGAGGATGACAACCCAGGCACAGCTCCTCTGACTTTAATGGTGAGAGGCTGGTGGAGCAGGGTTGGAAACTCAGCCCTCTTTCATTCCATCTGCTTTTAACTAGCGGAGCAAGGGAGGTCCTGGGAATAAATGTCACATGGCACAGCGAGCTAAAATCAGCCCGACTCATTTGCAGGGATGCCAGTCAAAACTAGAGTTATCCAACAGTCTAATTAGGAGCTATCACTAGAAGTCAAAACTGCCTCTTGGAAAAACCTTCTCATTTTGTCTGGGAAAATGCCTTAGCCAAAGGCAAGTGCCTTTTCTGGAATGCCACAGCTCCCCAGTGCCACGAAACCTCACGTCAAACCCCGCAGCAGCCATCAACTCCAGACCGGACCTTTTAAAGCTCCAGCTCTGGGACAGAAACACCCTGTGCCTTCAGCTGGGGTTTGTGCAAGACACAGGAAACTCTGCTGCTGCTCTTTCAGCTCTGGAAGACCCAGACAACCCTGCCAAGATGGAAAACAGCTCCAAAGCAGCTTAATTAGGGCGCTTCTGTCGTGAGCCCTCTAGCCGATCCAGTGCCCAGTCCCCTCCATTCAGTCAAAGCCCTGTGTGCCCTGCACTGCCTGGCAAAGGGACAAGCAAGATAAGGCACCTGGAGCTTTACAAACCACCCCTGTAAAATAATAAAGGCAGAGAAAGCTCCTCATCTCGCACCGGTGATCCCCTTTCCGTAACAGGGCTGATAACCCGGGCTGGGAGTTATCAGAGTCGTCTCCACGTAACCCAACGAGCTCTGTCCCGCCACAAGCACCGGGACACTCGTCCACTGGAGTAGCGTCTCCCTCATACGCTATTTATTTCACTCCACTTTCTAATTGGATTTGTGGGGGCAGCACAATGGGGCTTTATGGCCAAACTTTGTTAAGTGCCAGGCCGAGCAGAGATGTGGCCAGCAGCCAAAATGGTGCATTTCACGCAGGCGCCAAAGGGCAGTGCCAAGCTTTCCTGTGTCTGGTATCTGTGCTCTTGGCTCTGCTTTGTTTAAGAAGCTTGGAAGCAAAACTCCTCGTAAAGAGATATTCAAACAAGTGAAAAACCGGGGGTTTTGCGAGTCGCTATCGGATAACTCGGGAAGTTGCACCTCCTCCAGCCTGGCTGCACCTCTAATATCTGCCCCTATCGCCCTGCACGGGACAGGAGCTTTAACACACGGAGCACACGCACCTTGGGCTCCTGCAAAAATAACTCACACACACTCACGAAGCCATCACGGCGTCTGCAGCCAAGAGAGAGGCAGTTATTCGCAGCTAGCAAGCAAAAAGTTCTATAAAGTTAACTTTTCCTCTTAAAAAAACCCCACCCCGAGCCCACTTCGGCGGCTTCTCCAAATAGAGCTCGCACACATCAGATCTAATTAGATTCCATCACCATCTGCACATGAAATGTAAATCAGGAGTTGCAGAGACTTAAGAAAAAAAGGAAAGAATGACCACAAGGAAAAGGAGGGGTGTAAGGTTGGGGAGGGGGTGGAGGGTTGGGCATTCTGGGAAGCCATACATGATTAGTCACACAGCATTAATCTGCCTCCCTTAACAATAGCTGCCGAATTTCGACCGAATCCCAGCTGTCGCTCTTTGAATGAAAGAAAACAAGATTTAGAGCGTCAAGCGTTGGTAAGGGCTTCTGTGCAAAAAAAAGTGGCGTGCATTCATTAGTGGCTCACAAAGGGACCCAGCCTTTGTCCATTAAATTGCTCATGTGCCTGATTGATTTGCTGATTTATTTGCACCAAAGGGTTGGGGGGCTCAGCCTGGAGAAGGGGGCGGGAGGTGCCCGGCTACTGGGCAGAGTAACGGCACCCAGGCGGATTTGCAAAAAAGCAACACGCATTGTCAAGGGAAACTGCCATTCAACAGGTTGGGATTGGAAATGCCTTCAGGTTCCTCCGCCGAGGACTTCCTATTTGGAAATTTGGGGTGGGTGGGAATGTCTCCCCGCCTGCTCTCGGCTCAGGCCACGTTCAGCAGGCAGAGGGGAAATCTGGCCGGAAAACAGAGCCTTGCCCATTCACATTTCTTTTATGGAATAGTTTTAAAAAGGGAGCTGGAGCCTTATTCATTTCTCTTGGTTATTGTTCCCTGGGAGCCTGGAGTGAATCGGCCATCGCTGCGGTGGGTCGGTTGGTCCTTCAAAGAGTCCCAACGCTTTGCACATCCGTTTCCCCACAATCAGCTTGGAGAAAGCCCCGGCCTGGGTGCCAGGTCCCGCCAGGAACACCAGGCTAGACCACAGCCTGGCACCAGCACTGGCAGGGCTGCAGGAGGAGGTGGCCCCGCTCCCCTGGCGATGGACATGGACATCATTGGGGCAGCTCCAGCAGCCAGAGCCGTGCCATGAAACCTCTCTTCAGTGTTTATTGGAGATGTACTGGTCACCCCATGAACTGCAAGGGACTGAAAGGCAATGCTTCAGGGCCAGGAGGGGGTAGCTGGAAGACAGACAGACAGACAGCCTCCCTCCACGCCCGACGGTCCAACAAGTGCCGCAGGCTGGCCCTACCTCCTGCTCCATCAGCAGGGCAGTCTGCATAGGTTAACACCAGCAAAACATGGCCCTTTGCCCATGTTTTTCCACCCAGCTAGGAACAAAGCCCGATCCTGCCAAACTCGCGGTGACTCCTACACAAGCAGGTTATTCTTGCCACTCAAGGAAAGAAAACGCATCTTGCCCTATTAAATCCAGAGCCTTCAAAGCAAAGTCAACATGCATGTCAATACTTTGGTTGGGGGAGATGAAAATCCTCTGGCTCCTCCATACTTACTGGCACACCTCCGTCCCGTTGGGAAAAGTTTCACACTTGCCCCCGTTGAGGCAGGATTCGGCGAGCTGCGTGCACCGTAAACCTGCAAACAGAGGGACAGCGTTAGCCACAGCACAGGTCCCGGGTGGCAGCAGTCACCCAGACTGGGGACAGGCTTGCTGAGAACCCCAGAGCCCCCTGCACCTGTGCAGCCTGGCGAGGTGGGGGTACAGCACCCAGTAGCCCCCACCTGCAGGGTGATGGGGGCAGGCAGGGACTGCGTGGCCTCAACTCTGAGAGGCTCGCCTAAAAATAAACTCAGGGTGGGCCTGAGGGTAGGCAGTGCCTGCTTCTCCAGCAGGAGGACTGACAGAGAGAAACCCCAGATCAGGCCCTTGAGTGACAAATGCCATTTGGGAAAAACCATCTGCCCCAGGGCCCATGAGTTACCGTGAACTCGGTAACGAAATGAGTCGCCCGTCATAACTTGCTGTGAGTACAGGTTTCATTGTCTGGCCCTCAGAGCCAAATTCTGCAGAGTTAACACAGCAACTCGCTGAAAGTACCAGAATCGCTTCCGATTTCCACCCCGTCTCGCTCTTCCCCTTCTCTGCCCTGCTCGCTCTTCACGGTAACTGGTTCTGTGACACGCGTGTGCAGCCGGGGCAGTTTCACATTGAGCCATTTCAGCTTCGCACTGTCACCACCACAACCAAAATCGTGCCCTGGATGGGCGCCGAGCCCACGCACCCCGGGAACACCCCGCTGGAGCTCCGGCCCCAGCCCCACGTGTCCCCGTGGGGTGCTGGGGACCACTCCGGTCGGGCACAACTTCCTGCAAACTTTGCCTCCGAGGGTTCCCAGCCCCGTTGTGCGGTGAGGGCAGCCCCGCTGCCTCCGCTCCCCAAAACCCTCCCAGGACTCTCCGGAGGAGGCTGATAGCTCGGCCCCGGGACGTGGGGAGCATCGCAGAGCTCCAGCCCGGCAGGACGAGCTCCCGTGCAGCGCCGTCCGCTTTTGGGGCTCTTTTTCCAGCTCCCAAATCCGCCACCCCCGACAGTCTCGCATCTCTTTGCGGCGAAGCTCCCGGTCCCGCCCCGGGAGGGGGGGGGGGGCCCGGGGGGGGCCTCGACTGATTTTCAAGAAACAGGAAACCGAGAAAAATTTGCAAAACGGTCAAAAAAGCTCTCGCAGAACAACAGCAGGAGCGCCCTAACCCCGCGCGCCCCTCCGCCGGGGCGGGCCCCGGTTCTCCGGCGCCCCCCGGTACCGAGCTCCGCTCCCCCGACGGCAGCGAGCGCCGCTCCCCGCGGCAGCCCCCGGCACCGAGCTCCGGTTCGCGGTGGCCCCGGGCTCTTCCTTCGGGGCACAGAGCCCCGGCCGCCGCCGCGAGGCTCAGCCCCGTTCCCCCCCACGGTTCCGGCCGCGGCTCCCCCGGCGCCGCCGAGCTCCGGCCACCCACGCGGGGCTCAGCCCCTCGGTCCCTCCACGGTGCCGGCCCCGCTTCTCCCGGCGGCGCCGAGCTCCGGTCCGCCCGCAAGAGCCGAGCGCGGTCCCCGCGCCTCCCGCGGCACCGAGCGCCGGTTCCCACGAGGACCCGCGTCCCGGACTCCCCCACCGAGAGCGCCGGGCTTCGATCGCGCCGCAGCAGCCGAGTCCCGGTTCCCACGGGAACCTCCCGGCCCGGACCCCCCGGCGGCGCCGTGCTCCGGTGCCCGCCGTGCCCGGGGCTCCCGCCGCGCCCGGCCCCGCTCCCGGAAAACTTCCTGCGGGACGGCCGGTGCGGGGCCCGCGGCGGCCCTCACCTCGCGTCAGGGCGGGCAGCAGGAGCACCAAGAGGCCGGGAGTCAGGAGCCGCTCCATCCCGCTCTGCTCCCGCCGCTCACAGCCGCATAGATCCGCGGGGCCTCGGCCGAGCCGAGCCGGTGCCGGTGCGGGTCCGCGCCGCCCCGCCGGGAGCCCCAAACACAGCGCGCCCGAGCGCAGCGACTCCGAACGCGGCGCCTCCCGCGGCTGCTCAGCCCCGGCGGGCCGGGCCGGGCGGCGGGGGGCGGGACGGGCCGGTGCGGGGCGGGCCGGGCGCGGCGGGACGGGAGGGGATGGGACGGGATGGGAGAGACGCTCCTCCCTGCCCAGCCCCGGGGGCCGCTGCTGGGACCCCCCCTTCCCGCCACCGAGGGTCGCTGAGTGGGACGGGAGCGGGGCTGAGGGGTCCGCGCAGCCCCCGTGGGCAGCCCCGGGGTAGCCCCTTCCTTCCATGCAGGCACCGGGCACCTCCAGTGCAGCCCCCCGTATGCGGCCACCAGACACCCGCGATGCTGCCACCGGACACCCCCGGTGTCGTCCCTCCCGGGCAGCTCTGGACACCCGCCGTGCAACCCCCCGTGTAATCCCTTCAAGCCCGCAGTGCAGCCCCCTCATCCCTAGTGCAGCTCCAGCACAGCACTCCCATGAGCAGAGCCGCAGTGCAGCCTCGGACACCTCCATGCAGACCCCCCAAGCAGCCCCCACACAGTTCCAGTGCAGCCCTTGGACATCCCCAGCTCAACCCCCACCCCATCCTTGATGCAGCCGTCCCCATAATCCCAGTCCCCGCAGTCCCAGTGAAACCCCTGCAGAGCCCCCCCAGTACAGCTTGCACAGCCCCTGGGGCCAGAGCACCCACTCAGTAACCACAGGAGCACCCAGGTCCCCACAGCGTGTCCGAGCAGGGGCTCCGGGCACCCAAAGCATGGGACACATGGGAATGGGGTGTTTGTACCGGGGCACCTGGGCTTGGGCTGAGCATCCCCTGAGGGTCACAGGGTGCGCTGGGAAGAAGGGGGAGGGATTCACCTTCTGACCCGCACCAGGACGAAGGTACACACAGGTACACTGAGCCATTTCCCACCCACCTTCCCCGTCCGTGCAGGCAGCGCGCACGGAGCTGGGTCGGATGTTGTTTGTTTTGTGCTGTGAACTCGTGAACTCGCAGGCAGAGCCTGGCCAGCCCCATGCGCGGCATCCACAAATAAACAAACACACTGGGAGAAGCGGGGAAGCCAAACCCAGAGGCAGCCCCACAGCACCCAGATGTGTGCAGGCATCCAGTGAGTGCAGCAGTGCCTGGGGGGTCCCTGTGCCCTCATCCCCGTGCCCCCAGAGCCCTGCTCCTGCCCCAGCTGCCTCTGTGCTGTGGTCAAGATGGCAAACCAAGCAACTTGTCCCAGAGCATGGGAATGTCCCACCTGAAACCCAGCCAGGCCCTGAGCCCAGGACAGGTTGAAGCCCTTAACCTATTTCTGGGTGTTACCTGCAAGCTGTGGCTGCAGGAGAGTGCTCAGAGCTCTGCCCAGAGAGCACTGCCAACAGAAACAGCCTGTGTGAGTGATGCTTCCTCACAGGGTTGTGGGAGCCAACCCTGCTCAGTGAGGCCGTGGTGCCTGCAAAGGTGGGGAGCAAAAACTTGGAGTGTGGAGAATTAATGCTGGGGTACCAGCTGAACCAGGCACAGGGGTATCTAAATCCCACCGGACTCCTGGATCTCCCTCTGAGCCCCTCTGAGATGCTGGAGGCCATGGCTCTTTTACAGCTCCCAAACAGGAGGACATGGAGGGATGGCTGCCAGCCTTTGGCTGAAAGCTTGGGAAAGAGGAAGAGGAGGAAGGGTCAGCAAAGGGTTAACGGGAAGGAGGTGACACGGTGGTCATCTGTGTCTCTCATCACAGGGCACCTCTCCACCAGCCCCCCAGGCTCATCCCATCCCATGCCAGCCTCACTGTTATCCCACTGCTTCCTGCTGTAAACTATTTCCAGAGCAAGTGTGAAACAATTAAACAAACTGAAGGGCAGAGTCTGCTCAGCAGATCAAAGGCACAAGCCCTGCAGCGGTACCTCGCTCCCGCAGCTCCCTCCTTCCCTGCTCCTCCTCACTTTGGGCTCTAAAACAGTGCCCTGATCCAGGCTGGGAAGTGGGGGTTCTGTGTGGAGCATGGTGCCACTTGGGATTTGGGTGCCACTGGAAGCCCGAGCCCTGCTTGAAACCTGAAATTGTCCCAGGGAGATGCTGCTTGGCTCACTCCAGACATGTCCCTTGGCTCACTCTGTTGCAGTAGAGAAGGGGCAAGGCTGGGCCTTTGATGTGTTTCAAAAACAAATAAGAGATGCCAAAGGACATGGGGCTGTAATGTCCGTCTTCTGCAGTAATTTTCTACCGTTGGCAGGGAATAATGGAATTATGGGATGGTTGGGGCTGAAATGGACATTAAAGCTCATCCAGTTCCTTGCCATGGACAGGGACACCTTTCACTAGACCGGGTTGCTCAAAGCCCTGTCTAACCTGGCCTTGGACACTTCCAGGAAGTGAATGTCCCCCTGTTTTATCCTCCTTGCAGACGTGAGTAGGATGGCAGCAGCTGGACAGCAGGATGTGGCCTCTGTCCCCACCCTGGCTGTGCCACCATGACTGTGCCTCCATTTTCAGCCTCACCTGGAGATGAGGCAGCAGCGAGGACAGCCTGAGGCTTCCACCCTTGGGGCATCCTTGGAGATGGAGATTTTGCTGTCTTTCCCCATCTTTTCCCTTTCTCCCTCCCTGTCAGAGCACAGGGAGCAGCGAGCATCTCAGCTCTACCTGCCTGGAAATACCGTCCGTAGCTTTGCCCGGGCTTGTTCCCCATGTGCAGAAAGCACCACATGTTCAGCTCAGCTATGCTCTGGGATTGATCCCTGAAACTGGGGAGAGACCCTCCTGCCCCACTGGATTATCATGGGCATGCCTGGGGACATGGGGCTGTTGGGGTCCTTGCCATGCCTGTGTCATCTGGGGATGGAGAGGTGATGATGCTGGTGGACACGCAGCGTGGCGGGATGTGGCGGCAGGACCAGGTGGAAGGAAAACTGTGCATCCCAGGCACTGGCTGCTCTTGGAGTGCCGGACACCCACAGGCCTGGGGCTGAAAGAGCACGTGGGAAGCCATGAGTGAGCCCTGGCCCTGGTTTTCCTCCGTGGTTGGAAGGGTCTGTGTGTCCAGGGACACGGCTGTGGGTAAACACAGACAGACCCGGGTGTGCGGCCGCGCAGCTGCGTCGCCTCATCCCCTGAGCACAGAAGGTCAAATACATCTATTTATTGCCATCACCCCGGGGCTCTGTGACCCTGCAGGGCTGGGGCTCTGCTTGGGGGAAGGCTTTGCCACGGGGGAGGTAAAAGGGTCCTCTCTGGTTTTCCATGAGTGTCTTGGCACGAGGATGACTCCTCCAGCCAGGCGCTGCTGTGAGATATCCCGCCTTAATCTGGTTCCATCCTTCTCCTGGTACTGGGTGATCTGGAGTAAAACCCTCGCAGGGAAACTCCTCAAGTTTCCTTCTCCCGGACGTCTCCTCCAGAGACTCCTACCAAGAAAAGTTAAAAAGGGAGGAAGGCAGAAGGCAGCGCTCAGCATAAATCTTTTTGCAATAAGAGGTGGATAAGACATAAATCCAAAGAAATTTTTTTATTCTGAGTGGTCTTCAGGGGTTAAAAATAATGGGATTTTAGGTCCTTTTAAAAATAGCGTTTGTAAAAGGCTTTAATAGAAATCTTGGCAACTGTCCATGTGATTAGTGATTTAAAAACATGAAACCTCCACACATGTTTAAAAGTTTTAATAAGTTAAAATTAAATGAGTGAAACTCTGGGAATATTTTTTTGTTACTGCAAGCTAAGAAAATTATGTCCGTTAAGCAAAACTTAATACAAATATAAACAGGTAATGCACATCTGTAAATTATTTTCATGTCTCCAGGGGCTGGAAAAAAACCTAAGTGAGACCAGCATTCTTATATATATTTTGCCTTGACAGCTCAGGAAAAAATTTGCCAAAAACCAGAGTTAGAGCACTGGGCTGGCGTGGGAAAGTTGGTTTAGTGAGAAATTTGCCCGAGGCTATTTAAATAAAAACAGGCTTTTTTTTTTAATGGCAAATGCCTGTTAAATACAACCAACGCGGCTTCCAATCGCCTGAGTAACTTGTGTGCCTATTCCTTCTTGACACTTTCATCTCTTTATCATCACAATCAATATTTTGCTCTTATACCTTCAGTGCAATAAAAATAAGACTGATAAGGCAGACATCAGACTGGATCTCTCCTGCTCTCCCCGCCGTGCTTGGCTTGGCATTGCTCTGCCGCCTGGGTTATGGAGCAGCATGGGGGGGTTAGCCCTCCTCACGCTGGTACATGCACCCCTACCCTCCCTCCTGCTCTGAAAAAGCCTAATTTTTAGTAATTAAGCATGAATCAAAGTGGGTAGAGCATCCTGGAAAGTCTGAGCAGATAAAAAAGCACTGGTCCTGGAGTCTGCGAGGAAAAACTATCTCAAAGCTGCTCCATAATGGGATTAAGCTGCGATTCTCCCGGGCACCAGGGAAATGAGGCTGGATTTGCAAGAACGGTCTAAATCCTGATTATTTTTTTTTTAATCTTATTTTTCTTAAATAGCTGAGTGGAGGATTGTGCCTGGATGGCCATAAGATAAATCACGCCAACTGTGCCACCCCTCTGGTAGGGTGATGGCAGCACCTCTGGCAGCACCTCCCCATAGAGGACAACTTCCCTCCTGGCAGCACAGTGGGATTTGGTCCCATCAGGGTGTCCAGGGTTGGGATGGGACAGAGGACAGTCGGTCCTCACTGCCCTGGGTGGAAGTCGGTGCCATGCGTGTCCCTGCCCTGGCATGGCTGCTGTGCCAGGCTTGGCACCCGTGGGGTTTTCCTCCTCACGGGCTGCTGAAACTGGTTTTAATTGCAGGGTTGCTCCTGGCCATCGTTTCTCGGTGTGTAAAGTCAGCTCAGGAGCTCTCACCCAGGGATTAGCAACAGGCAGGGAAACGTCCCGGAGGAGCAGATTTGTACCTGGGTGAAAGGTGCTGCTGCTCTATTGCTCTGTAAAATCTGTGTCACATTTAAAATAAAATACCTTTATGGGCTGTAAGTGGAGAGCAGGTGCTGGGCAGGCGTTGCTCAGCCCGGCCCTGGCCTCGCCAGGCCCTGTGCTGTTCCTTTCCACCTCCATAAAACAACTGAAACATTCTCTGTTGTGTAAACAGAGGCTCATGGGGTTTATGGGGCTGTGAGCGACAATGTGCTTGTCCCCACGGCATGGGCTGCTGGAGATGCAGTTCCCCTGTCCTCTGGTGCATGTCCCTGTTCCCTCCATGCTGTTCTTGTCCTCGCCTGCCCTGGATGCTGCAGACCCTTTGTGCAGTCTCTGTCCGGGGTGATTCCTCAGGGTGTCACAGACACCAAGCTCAGGGGTGGGGGTAGCTCTGCACCCACCAACTCTCACCCATGTGGGACACAGGTGGTGACCCCAGCTTTCTCAAAGTGCAGACCCCAGCCCAGCCTTGCCCCAGCCCTGAGGACATGCAGGACACGTTTGCACCCTGTGTGTCATGTGCATCTCCTTTCAAAACCCTCCATTTCTCTGCTTTTTATTCCATTCCTCCTTTTCCCGCTGAGGCAATTTTCATCATCTCACTAAATAAATTGCTCGCCGGAGTGCATGGAGGGGCCAGGATTGAACCTCTCCTGATAAATACATTAAATAATCGAAAATCATCGCTCACAGCAGTGAAAACCCAAGCGTTAATCTCTGTGCACAAGCCCGGGCATGAACCTGATACTGGATTTCTGGACCGCCGCGCAATGCCAAGCTCATCCAAGTCACGCTGGCATCCCCGCAGTTTCACCCGGCTCCACACTGCTGGGATTCGCCTCTCCCAGGGCACACGCTCAAGAAAGACGTCATGCCATGCGGACACTCGCTCCGTGCGGGTTTCGGGCAGGTTTTCTGGGAGGCATCGCTCCTGGAGACCTGGGCGTGCCCCTTCTCGCAGCGCTGGCCCGGGGGGGTCGGGTTGCAGGGTCGTGGGATGCCGGCAGGTAGTTTCGGGGGCAGTTCAGTGCCAGCTCTGTTCTCACAGCTATGGGATTCGGGACTTGGGAGCTCCTGTGCCGGGATGAAGCCAGCTGGAATTCTTAAGCGATTACAAAAAGAGGGTAAAAAAGTACTTTCCGCACCCCAGCCCTTGCTGTTGCTGCATTCACGGGCGCTCCCACCCACCGCCCCCTCTTTCCTTCCGCATGGAAACGGGAAGATTTGGAGATGTTTCACTTTCCAGAGCGGCTCGAAAGCAGCCCTTTTCCCCCTGGAAAACATGCAGAGGGGACTGCACACCTTGTGTGCTGGTGCAGGGTGTGTTGGGCTGTGAGCACCCCGGATGGCAGCCCCGTGCTGGGGTGGTGCGGGAGCTCCTTTGTCCCCCCCTGCCCCGGCCGGGCACATGTGCGAGGGCTGCTCTTGGGGAATGCTTCCCACCCAGCTCTGACCTTGGTGCCTCCCAGCAAAAACACCTCCTGGAGAGGGGCCAAACATAATAGCCAGTTCCTTCTACTCCCTTCCTTCCCAGGCAGCCACATTATCACAGGGCTCGGCCGCGAATCAAAGCCAGGCACACGAAGAAGGGAACCAGGAGAAATCGGCTCAAAGATGCCGTTTCCGCTGTGAGAGGAGAGGCTGGAGGGCACCAGCTGCCTCCCAGAGCTGCCTGCGTTATCGTGGGGTGCCCCATCCCAGAGGGCTCTGTGCCTGGCAGGGAGGAAGGGAGAGAAGGAGGGAGGGAGGGGGGACTGCCTTGAACCAGGTTTGGGTGCACCCAGCAGCCCCAGGAAAACCCTCTCCATGCCCAGTGCATCCCTCATGCTGGGATTCCCTGCCCTGTGCCGTGATGGCTCCCACCAGACTGTGCTCGGGGGCTTTGGTGGTGCCACAGCCAACGCCAAAGAGTTTGGAGGAGCCCCAGAGCCCATTCCCCAAACTCTGCCCATGGGCAGCTGTAGGTGAGCGATTTCTTTCCGGTAGGATCATTGTGGGTTTTCATACACCCACAGAATATGTTGAGTTGGAAGGGACCCATCGAGTGCAGCTCCTGGCCCTACACAGGATACTGTGGTGAGGGCTGCTGCCTGCTGCCTCTCTCAGCAGGATTGGGGCTCTGGGGGTCCTGGCTGTGGCCCCATCTTCACACACAGGGCTGGTGCAGGCACGGGGCTGGTGGCACGGGCCGGGCCGTGTGCCGTACCACCCCCCGGCACCACCTCTGCCTTTGGCACGGGCCGACGCGGGTGGCGGGCTGGGAACCGGCCGACCAGGAGGTGCCAGCAAGGTGTGATCCCTCCTCTGCCGCCCTGAGCCGGTGACTTCAAAGCTCGGTGACTTTTCAAATGCAGCGGCTCCTGCACGGGGCGGGGACACTCACAGTCAGGGGGGGAAAGCAGGGAGTGCAAGGGGGGATCCGTGCACACCTGGACCCGCCGGATGGATGGGGTCAATCCCCTGCCCCAGCACGTGGTCATGCTGTCTGGTGAGGCGCTCATGCCACCAGCAGCTCCCCTCTCCTGGCATGAGCTTATGCCTGTTGGAGCAACTCCTGGCACGGCCGGGCTGGGCCCGTGCTGTCGCCTGGACTTTGGAGCGCGGGAGCTGCCGAGGGTGGTGGTGTGTTGCTCCCTCCTGCTCTGGCACCTCGCCAGGCCGTGCCCCTCTGACACGTGGGCTCTGCCAGGTTCCTGTGGACAGAGCCACAGTCCTGCCCCATGGAACAGGGAGCTGCATGGGACGATGCTCCCACGGATGTCCAGCAGCATAAACACATCAAAGCGCGTCCTGATGGCAGCGAGTAAACAGGAAGGGACAGAAAGACAAACACGGCTCCTCGCAACTGGCGGGGGAGAAAAACAACTCTCTCTCCAGGCGGGAGAAGCTTTGCTGCCTGCTCAGCTGCAACCCCCGTGGAGAAATGAGCCAAGTGAGCCAAATGGGCCAAATGGGACAAAAGGGCTGGGACCACCTGCTCCAAATGCTGCTGGGTGTGTGGATGTAGGGGCTGAGCCTGCTGACAGGGGCTGCAGGGGTTCGGGGTGCCCGTGTATCTCCTGCTGCCAGTACATACCAGGGCACTGTGCTCAGTGCTCTGCAAGCACATGGCAAAGTGTTTTTGGGAAAACTGCCGGAGATGGGGCTGAGTGGGATGGCGGCAGCACGGGCTGCTTCCTCACCCACTGCCTTCCCAGTGCCGAGGCCGGTTCCCAGGGCTGCCCGACGGGGCTGCGCCAGGGTCTGTAATGGGATTAGGGGCCTCCTTGCTCGGTCATCCCATCCTAATCCTGCTGAGAGGGGAAAAGTCAGGCTGGGACAAAAGGCATTAGCCGTCCGCGCCTGGTCGTGGCCGCTGACCTCTGCGCAGGTGGCGGGGCCGGGGCACCAGCCACAGACCCCTCGCTGCTGCCACGCGGGTGGTCGCAGCCACCGGCCAAGTCCCTGTGCTGAGGGGGCTGCCCACAGGGCTGGGGGCACTGCTGCCACGGCGGGACCCCAAATGTGTGGGCACCGGGCTTGGGAGCGCGGCGCTGGCACGGCTCCGCTGGGCGTCAGCGGGACGAGCTGATTCACCGCCTCGGAGCAGCTGCTGTCCAGCAAAGTTCCTGTTTTTCAGTGAAATCCCTAAACCCCATGCCTGGAAAAAAACAAGTGGGAGAGGAGCAGGTGCCTGGCCCTGTGCAGGGTGGCTGCGAGGGCTCAGCCTTGGCTGTCTGTTGAAAGCACAAACTCCAGAGCTGGACTGGTCCATACCCATGAACTGAGGGAACAACTCAAAAAATTCCCCCTCTCCAAAGAAATCCCAGACTCGGGGGTTTGGGAGGAAGTCAAATTCTCCTGCTTTGGAGCATGAGCCAAACTCAAAAGGTGGGAAAATCAGAATTAAATTTTCCCTGGGGAGGGATTAACCCCATGTGCCTGCTGCCCTCCTCCCTCATCCCTGCCGCCCACCCAGGGTGCCCTGTCCCTGCAGAGTCCTGGGCAGTGTGGCCAAAACCACCTCTGCACCCCTGGGAGACGACTCAAAGGTTGGACCTGGGCTGTCCTAAGTGTTGAGGGGGTATTAACATGTCCCTGCATGGGCATGGAGTTGTGGGAGCAACACATGGTGCCTGGGGAAGGGGAGCTCATCCCACCCCGCAGCACTTCCTGGGGACAGCCCAGGGTGTCTCCTGAAAAGTGCCTTTAGGGAATGTGAAGATGAGGGGCCCAGCTGGGCTGCCCCAGACCCCAAACCACAGCCATCCCGGGGGGACACCCAGCACAGCCCCCAGGGACACCGGGTGGGCACGGGGACACGGGGTGGGCACTGGGGGGACCCTCCCCTCCACGAGAGCGCATTGGCTTCAGTCTGCGTGGCTTCGGTTTGCTAAGCGGGATGTTTTCAAACCTGCTCTTGAGGGAGGAGGTTTGCCAACGGAAATATGTAACTGACTGTAAATAATGGCTTTTATCTGCAGCGGTGCCCGTGAAATGAATAAACTCCCGGCAGCAGCAGGGCAGAGCCAGCGGGTCTGCGCAGGTGACAGAGCAGGGTGTTGGGTTACGGGCTCCCCATCACCGCCAGAGCCCCCCGATGACTTGTGACAGGTTCATAAGCTGAGAAATGTGATGCTTTGCAAGGTTCAGTAAATATTAGGACTACTCCTCCCTCTTTTCTGGTGCAGGTTTAATTGCGAGGATAATTCATGGGAGCACAAGGAGGCAAAAAACCCCCAACAAAACATCTGGGAAAATAGGACCTGTTAAGTAGAATCCATTAATAACAGAATAATTGTCCTTCTGCATGTGATTCAGACAGCTGCCTAATTGTTAATTACCTCGATATGAGAATAACAGGTAATTACGGGGCTGCATCACGAGGAGCTGGCTTTTTTTTTTCTTCCTCCTTCTTTTCTTCTGGTGAATGTTGGAGCCGGAACGTGCCCTGGCAGGTCATGCCAGGACTCAGAGGAGAGGTGATCCCGAGGCAGGGCTCCTCCTGAGTTGGAAAGTCCAGGTTCCAGCCATGTCCTGAAGCTATTTCTGCTCTTGGACATAGATCCCAAGAGTTTTCCTCAAGGCACTGGGGACCAGCCACCCTCCTCAGCCACGGGATCTTGCCCAGGCAGAGCCCAGCCCCGGCTCCACACTGAGCAAACAAAAACCAAACGTTATTGGTGACCTTGGCTGTCAAATTCCCCAAGATTACTTGATTTAAGAGGCATTCTTGAAATATTTCATTTCCATTTGTCTGTTGCAAAACGTGCTTTCTACAAGGGCACAAACACACTCAAAACCATAGGCACAGACATGCAATGCACACACACATGTAGGGGCTGAGCAAGTGTCTGGCAGAGACAGGACTCTGCCTCAAGTTTTTTTGGACCAAGCAATGTTTCTGTGCCCCGTTTGCTAGAGGTGAGAGGATGCAGAGACAGACAGGCACTGCTGAGGGGGTGATAACATCTGTGCAATTAGTGATGCTGCTGTTGGGGATTTGCCATTGCTGGTTTCGTGCGATTTTTACCTTTGTCTTCTTCCAGGGAAGTGATGCCAGCCAAGAGACAGCCGAGCAAGGAGGCAGCTGGGACAGACGAGTGTGGATGGAGAGACCTGTCTGAGACCCCATCAGAGGAGGAGGCAGGCCCAGTGCTGCCTCCCACACTGGCTGTGTTCTGTGGGCCTGATCCAGCGCCAGCACAGCCAACGCTATTTCCTGAGTACAGGGGGAGTGGGACATCAGTCAGCAGAGATCCCTGAGGGATGCAGAGCTGATTTCAGTCCTGGAGAAAGCAACATGTCTATTCCATTAGCTGCCCAACCAGATGCTGTTGTGGAGCATGAGCCACTGCAGGGTACAGTAATTCTGGGGTTACGCAGCCCAGGCTCTATCCCAGCCATTCCCATCCCTGGAGATGAGACACTTGCAGCAGCCTGGCAGAGGGACCATGGAACCTCTTTCAGACCCCCCAGCCCAGCAGCCCTGGCCCTGGGCACGTCCCACTGCCAGCAACGTGCTGGGGAGGGAGGGATGCTCTGCTTCTCATCCCTGCTTCCTGCAGGCAAAAATAGCCCTGGGCCCCGAGTTCCTGTGTATCTTGTGTATTTATAGTGTGAAAGGCTCCATAACGTGCTGCCCTTCTGGCTCTCACCTGCATTTCGGGGAGGAAATACCACCTCCCTCCCATGTGTTCGTGTGTGTCTTTCACACCAGAGAGGCCTCAGCACTTCCCACGGGCACAACACAAACCAGGTCCCGTCAGCAGGACCTACGTGACTGTGTCCACCCTGAGGGGATGGCGCCGGTCCCGGGTGGGATGTCGGGTGGGATTCCCCATGGGGACAACAGACGTGGGAGATACTGAGGTTGCCGGTGCTGCCCTCCAACACCTGCATTTGCACAGCCAGGGCAAAGTCTGCAGGATGTATGGCAAGATCCTTTTGAGAAACAAAAAAGAAGGAAGCTACCCAAGTGATCCGGGGTCACAGGCACCATCCATGCGGTGGATGATGTCTCCCGGCTTTGCTTGGCTGCCCAGGGGCCCAGCGGTGCTGGTGAGGGCAGGACTGGCACAAATCACCACCCACAGCGCTGACAGGAGCTCATTTTTCTAAGCATATCACCAAAGAAGCTAAATATACATTTTCCATTCAATTCCCCAAAGCAGCGATAGCCCGGAGCCTAAAAATAAATCCCTTTGGATTGTGCCTGGGCCAGAATTAGACTGCCTCCAGACCAAGCCCTGTTCAGCCTCATGCCAACCTGAGATCCCCTCTTTCCCTCTGGGCTCCCAGTGGCACAGGACGAGGTGTCCCCATGTAGCCCCCACCTTCTCCAACTCCAGCTCTGGAGGTGCTGTGCTGGCACGTGTCGAGGAGCAGTGGTGAGCAGAAGAGTCCCAGCGGCTGGTCCGTGTTGCAAGACTTATTTCATGGAAAAATTCACGTTTTGAAAGGCTTTCCCCATCCCAGGGTGTGCTGGGTGTTGGCCCAAAACCCAGTGTGTCCCCTGGCATTGCCATCCCTGACGCATCACCAGCTTCCCTCCTCAGCTGCTGCCTCAGCACTGGCTGCCCATGGCTCACAGTCCCACTTTCAGACCCTCTCCAGCCCCACTTTTATCGCCCCTCCAGCCCCACAGGTTTTTCCTGTACCCACTGCAAGCGGGATCCAAGTGCTGCTCCTCCATTTGATGAGTGCCCACCTCGGAGGGCTCTGTGGACGCAAAGGGCCAGGCAGTGATCCCTTGACCACCCCGGCCAGACCCAGCTCGTCCTTCCCTCCTCTGTGTAAGTCATAACCACTGTTACATCTCAGTGAAATAACACTGAATTTGAAAGAAACAGGGGAGGGGGAAAAAAAAAAAAGAAACCAACCCTAAACCCTGTAAAACTGAAATTGTAGTTCTCCCGGGATGCAGCGTCTGAAATATTCCCACAACCTTTGCATAATGCATTGCTCATGTCAGACCTCGGGAGACAGAAATTAATAGCTAACAGCAAGCAGGCATGGCACACACGTGGGCTTTCCTTCGCTCCCCGCTCCCAGGGGCTCCACACTCGGGGGATACTTTTCCTTTACATTCAACTCAAATAATTCTTGTTTAAAGACACGAGAAGAAAAAAAAAAAAAAAAAAAAAAAAAAGGCTGTAAGAGGACTCACAGAGAATTTGTGCCAAACAGGAAATATTCAATAAATGTTTATCCTCTCGCACAATGGTGGGGTTTCAAAAGTTTTCTATGGATGTGGAGGGGTGTGGGGGGGCTTCTCCTCCCCCCTCCAGGCTCTGGATGAGGGGGAGATGAGTTTGGGCTCTGCCTGTGGCACTGAGCTCCCTGTCCGGGCAGCTGATGGAGGTGTGATCTGGACTGTGCTGTCCCCCTAATTGCACCCAGGGCAGGAGTTAAGGGATTTAATTCCTGGGACAGGAGCTACATTTCACTGTCAGCCAGGACACTGCCTGCCCTGGTGGGATGTTCCATGCCTCAGTTTCCCCACCAAGCCCTCCATTCCCAGGAGCACCCCACAGAAACAGGGCCGTGCTAACCGGCCCCTCTTCAAACCCGCTCCTTCCCTCTACTTTCCTGGTCCCGGCAGCTTTTTCCCAAACCTTCCTCCCCTCCCCCCCAAAAATGTGAAAAAATAGCTCCATCTGGATGCTGTTTCCACCCAGGCACAGGCCCCGGGGCCGGGAGCCAAGAGAGCAGCGCCTGTGAACAGCAGACGTGGGAGCGGGAGAGGATGTGATGGGGAAGCTGTGAGAAAAGCCTGAGGTCGGCAAACCTTCGGCTCACCGTGGGAGCCTCCCCCTCGCAGGAGAGGACTTGGAAGCCGGGGACGAGGGGCAATGCGAGCCCCTGACCCGAGGGATGGTGGTCTTCTGGGCTTGGGGGTGGCACAGAGGGGTACAGAGGGATGGAGAGAGGAGGGACAGATGCTGCCCAGCAGCTCTGTGCTGAGCCAGCGCCACATCGGGGCCCCGCTTCCCTCCTGCTCCAGAGTGGGACATCCCATGGGATCGTGGCAGTGGCTGCTTTGGGCTGTTGGAGTGGAGCAGCCTCGGGGATGTTGCACCACTCCTCCAGCAGCAGCTCCATCCCATCCCCTCCTGACATTGCTCCAGACTCCCCAGCCTCAGCCATGGGAGGGGACAGGCTGGCTTCCCGCTTCTCAGACTTCCCACGCCAGCACGTGTTATTTATGACCCCCAGGTTTTCAAATGATACATAAATTAGCAGAGAAGGGGGGTAGGGGAGGTCCCACCACGTGGCGACCACCGCACGAGGGGCAACCTTGCCTGGGGAGGGGGGACAGTCGCAGCCGGCGCTGGAGGAGTTAAGCTGCCGGCGTGGGGAAGCCACCTCCATCCTCCAAAATACAATCGACCAGGAAATAAACAGGAGCTTGTGTTTGTTTCAGTGCACAAGTGAAAAATAAAAGGATTTCCTGCAGGCCAGGGCGCCCGGGGTCCCGCAGCCCGGCCGCCGAGCCGCCCCGCGCCCATTGTTCACCCCGGCTCTGCCGCGGGGGACATTGTTCCCTCCAAATGTCCCATCAGATAAAGGAGCAGCAAATGGGCTCCCTGGGCTGTGCTGTGGTGGCCACCAGCACCAGTGAGAGCAAGCCCATGGGCTTTATCCAGACTTTGGGGGGCTCGGGCACAGCATCCAACCCAGGTCCTGCCGGCAGTGAGGGGATCCCGTCCTGCCTTCCACCCCCAGGGCCTGCAGGACAGGAAGGCAGTGACCCCCCGGGATGTTTGTGAGTGAGTCCCCCCACCCCTAGTGGGGTGCAGCTGGGCCAGACCCAGATCTAGGGGTCTGAGCAGCCGAAGGGTTCGGGGAGGTCTGGGGTGGCACACGAGGGCCTCACACTCTCTCAAGGAGGGTTTCTCTCTTCCTCTTTTAATCAGCCAAATCTCACTGAAGCAGTAAAACCTCACGTTTCCTACTGCTCAATGATATTTGCTGACTGCAGTGTCACAACAACCGTACCGGATGAGTGGAAAAAAAGAGAAATGTTAGAAAATAACCCTGTGTGGAGGCACGTGGGAGTGCTGAGCCCTGACGGGGCTCCCTGTCGGCAGAAACCCCTCGCTGGGGCTGATGCTCCTGGAAAGCAGCAGAGAGTCAAAGGGGAACCTTCCTGCAGCCTCTGTACAGTCTCACTGCCCAGCTCTGGGCTGGGGGGGACCGTGGGGCTTTGCAGGGCTGATGGTGGGGCTGGTGGTGCTGGCAGAGGGCTGCACACCTGGGTGTGAAGTTCTCAGCAGGGCTGCCCACGCTTTCACTGAAGGCCTGATTGAGGTGTAAAGAGCATCTGAAAACAAGGGAGATTTTGCATTTCAAGTCATTCCCCACCTGCTGCCCCTGAATGGGGTGAAAGCAGGGTCAGGGGCCCACCTGGGACTCCCTAGAAAGTCCCCATGCCTGGGTAGGAGGCATTTCAGCAAGAAAACAAAACACTAAAAATAAAAATAAAAGTAATGTGGAGGTAACCAATGAGCCTTTGCTCTTATCTTGCTTTAGGGAGTAGCCTGGCCATGGTGGCTGAGAATCGGTCTGGGCTGGTGTGATGGGTCTGACCTCCTCTGCACTCGCCTTGCAAAACTCAAACCAGCTGGATTCGGTTTTGGGTGCCCAACAATTCCCTCCCCATCTCCTCTGGCTGGACACGTGAAATTTGGGCTCTTGGTATTGGTGTTGGAGCAGTTTCCAATTATCCAGCCCCCAACCTGCTCTGCGGAAACGCTGCTGGTGGTGGCAGCTCGTGATGCTCAAAAACCACCTAGAAAAATCTGGGAGCCGTCACCTGGAGGTGGGGGATCAGCCGTGGGTCTTGCCAGCCTGGAGCAACTGGGAATGCCGTGCTGTCCAGCCACGGAGCTGGTGTCAGGTTGTGCTGGGAGAAGGTCCCTGAGGGATGCAGGAGGCAGGAATGCCACGGCAGCTCCGGTGACTTGCCGGGAGCTGCCGGCTCCCAGCGCTTCCTGCGACTTGGCCCTCGGTGAATAAATAACCACACACAGAAGCGAAGGCAGTGAAGGATTTTGGGCAGAGTAAATATAGTTCATAACTCCCCTTTTATTTGTTTTTATTTTTTTTTTTGCCTTCGGTCTGATCCCAAGCCCTGTCTGTTTGTACTCTTGCCTTTGTTTCGGGCTTTTTTTCTCTGCTGTGTTTTTTTAACCAGCATTTGATGGCAACTTCCCAACGACACGTTCAGGCTGCTGAAAGCGCCTCATTTTGCTGTGGCCAGGGCAGCAGCTTTCATTGATGGTTCAAATCACCAGGCAGCCTCTGGGTTGGAAAGAGACAACAATACTACTGCACTCTGAGGTTTCTCAGGACAAAACTTGCCAAAAAGGGATAAGAAAAATAGTTTGGGCTTTTTTTTTTTATTGCTTTTCACAACTGTAAACTAAAACCACTCTGGGTCAGAATCTCATCATCTGGGCTGATGGGAGCTCTGTGGCCAAGTCGGGCAGAGCTGGCAAATCTCTGCTTGGGTATTGCTCTGTCTCCAGCTGCCACTGACCCCTCTGGTTTCCAGCTCACCAAACCAAGCTCCAAACCCTGTGCCTGGTTAAACATCCCTCAGCTGGTGTTTTGGGGGTGTTTTCCTGGCAGATGCACCTAATTGCCACGTTGGAGCTGATGGGGCAGCGCACGCTGAGCTCTTCCCGGCACTGCGGGCTGCAAACTGAGATGCCTGGGTTTGGCTGATTCATTTTCAGGCATTTCCCCCTCCCCACAGCTCCTTTGGGGGTGTTTGTTGGTTTTCCTCATCAGCAAAACTAAAAATGGAAAGGCAAAGTGTCTCCAAGGTAGTGGCCAGGTGATGGGACACCCTGACCCTTCCTTGTGCTCCTGCCCTGACATCCCTCTTGGCGGCTTGTCCTGGGGATGCCAAAGGATTTTGGGAGGTGACTGGGTGTACAGCTCTGAGAAAATGTCTGGAATGGGGACTCAGTCTCCTCTGGCTCATGGGTGTCCCAGGGGTAGTCGAGCCAGAGCTGGTAACCACATGGATGAGGATGTTGGGGCATCAGAGAGACAGACTGGGGGTTGGCTGTCCCAGCTGCTCTTCACAGGCAGGCGAGAGATTTCACACCCCTTGGCAAATCGGGGCCTCCAGGGGGGAATAAAATACACAGAGTGGTGTCCCCTGTGGGAATGCTCCTCCTGGGAGCTGCAGCAGCCCCGCTCCCCTCTCGACCCAGCTCCTTCACCCCATGGGACCCCATCCCAGGGGTGGGAATGGGCCATTCCTGGATCTGCCAGCACAGACAGGTGGGGAACAGCCCCACTCCACTTGGAGCAGCCGATCCCAGGAGGAACTGAAACCTGCCCCATGTTGGCAGGGAAACACTCCCGCCGGGGCAGCACAGCCGCCACCAGCCTGCCTGTCCCTCAGCCTTCCCACAGCTGGTTCCTAGAAAACCAGCTCCCAGACAGTCCCAGAAATGGGATTTTGCCCAGTGCAGCTTTGCAAACAAACCCAGGAATGATAATAGGGAAGCAGCCAGCCTTGCTTTGGTGTCATCTTGCTTTATTTTTCTTGCACATTGCAGCTTCCCACCACGGCCCAGAGGTGACTGTTCACCCGTGGCCCCTCTGACTGAAGGCTCTCCACATCAGGGCTCCCCACTGCAGAGGAGCACCAAGAGATGGATCAGGTGCTGGTGAGGTTGAGCCTTTGCTCCTACCCTCTTGAGATGGCACCTTTTCCCTGGCTGTATCCCATGGGGGCTGAGACAGATCCACTGGCCCAGGAGTCCAGCAGCCCATCACCTGGGCCTCAATCCTGCTGGTACCATCCCACCAGGGCCATGCTGCACCACCTGCCAGGTGAGGAAATACTTAAAGACAAGTGACATGACAGGAAAAGGGAAAAGTGGCTCCAGTTGTGCCCTAACACATCGCACAGACAGCAGAAGAAATCTTCTGGGACTCCTCGGGGAGTAGGGGGAGAGGAAGCCGGGGGCATCCCCATGGGAAAACACATACATGTTCGGGCAGTGAGAACAGAGGTGCTCATTACTCATGAAAAAAAAAAAACACCACAGAAGTTCTTTTCAGGCATCAGCTTCCAGTAACAAAGCCAGATTGATGGAAAAAAAGTGCTTTTATTTTTCATTCGCCAACGGAGAAGCTAAAAAAAGGACGCGAAGAATAACTGGGGGAATGTAAAGAGTCAGCTGAGGGAGCTGGGTCCCAGGGGCGCTCAGACAATGCCTCCTGCCCTCGGGCTTTTAATTATTGTGCTCAGGAAATCAAACAAGTGTGCTATTATTTATTTGGAGAAGGCATTGGTTTCCGTGTGTTTTACAGGGGTTTGCCCGTGGGCATGGAGGGACGATCCTTAGCGCAAAGGAGGGACTGGCCAAACTGCTCTGGGGTTGGCACTGGGCAGGGGGTGATGGGAGAGGAGCCATGGCCCCACTGGGCTCCCCAGGCAGGCAGCACTGCCCGTTTTGGGGTGCTGAGAGGGTGAGCAGTCACGGTTTGGCACCGGTACAGCCGCAGTCCCAGTGGCTCAGTCACTGGTGGTGATTGGTCACGGGCTGCCGGGTCCAAGCTGGGGCCAGGAGGATGTTCCCTGTCCCACCTGCACATCCCAGTGCCCAGTGCAGCGTCCTCCCCTCTCCATCCCCTCCTGCTCCCCATCCTCCCTTCCTCCACGCTCTCCCTCCTCTCGCCCCACTGAGCCCCGAAAGGAGCCCTTGGTATGTTGTGTGAGTTGCAGCTCAAGTGAGTTTTATTCAGCTCCACTAACCTTGGCAGACAGACCCCAGGGAAAGGGACAAAAGGACAATTGTTTGCAGCAATTTTGCCCTCAATTGGTTTCCCCATCAGCTTGCAGAGCGGCACAGCCAGCCAGGCACTGCCTGACTAACAACATTAAATTCAACTCGCGCTGCTGCGAGAAGGGAAGGGGGGGCGGGCAGAGGAAATTAAACTTTTGGGGGCCGCTTCTTGCCTTTCCACGCACAAAATCCGAAACTGCGCTGAGGGAAAGTGGGGGAGCCGAGCTGTTGCAGCAGGCCTGCCCTGTGGGACGGCAGCTGGGGCGCCGGTGCCTCCATCCCCAGTCCCACCGCTGCGTCCAGCTGTGCCGCGTTCCCCCCTCCCGGCCGGAGCGCGCTCCCTCCCCGGGGCCGGCTGCCCGCACGCCGGCGTGGCCACGGGACGCCGGGCTGCTCACGCTCCAGCTGGAGCCATCCCAGCCCCGGGGCAGCGAGCCGGGAGCTGCTCGTGCCTCCGCAGCCGCCGGTTCTGCCGCCCCCCCCAGCCCCGCATCCTCATCCCGCGGCTTCTGCGGGAACCCCAAACCGAGAGCGTCTGCGCTCCGGAGTGCCGCGGACAGGTCAAACCTGGTAGAGACCCTTCCCAGGGAGTCCTTCCAAAGCCTTGGCTGTGGAGAGGCCGTTGGGGTAATTTAAGCTGCCTTCCTGCACGCCCCCGGCCCCCCCGGAGCCTCCGCACGGCCGGGGAGTCGCTTGAGCAACAAGCACGTCTCTGCCAAAGATGTTTAGTGTTAACCATAAGGATCCCAGCGGAGGGAGGGTTTGAGATGTCTTTCCCTATTCCTCATCCCTCAAGTCCCAGCCTGAACCTTTCCTGCTCTTTCCCTGCTGCCATCACCCGAGGCCGGGGTTTGGGGAGCAGGAGCACCCGCAGTGCCTCCACCACGAAGCTTTCCCGGGAGAAGCCTGTCTGCTAGGAGCAGGGAATTGTCTCCCCTGGCTAAATCAGTGCAACCCAGAGCTGTAGCACCATGGCTCCAGAGTTGGCTCCGGAGGGACACGGGCGATGGGTGGCTGGGAGGAGGGAGCTGTGGGTCAGCCAGGCCTGGGCACCCGCCCCTCTGCCCTGGGACTGCGGGTGCCGTGAAGCCCAGTCTGAGATCCGACTGTAACGAATGGGTTGGTTTTGGCCGGGCCCCAGCTGGAGTTCTGCCCACGCCATGAAACCGGCCTGTCCGCGGAAATGTGGTGCTCAGCCCGGCTCGGGGACCTCCGGCACCAAACACTCCCTGCCCACGCACCTCTGTGGGGTGGTTTTGGCAGGATGGGGAGGCCTGGCCATGCCTGGGGAGGCGGGGGGAGTTGTCTGGGATCAGCCCAGCTGGGATCCTTCCTCTCCAGCTCACCAGGGTTTCCAGTGCTCCCGATGGAGGCACGAGGACCCCACGCGCGGGCGACGTGTCCACACAGGCAGCACAGTCCCCTCTCCGTGTGCCCCAGGACATCTCTGCACATTTGAACTCCGGGAGAGCGAGTTTTGGGTGGCTCCGTTTAGGTGATGGGGATATGCCCGGGCACATCCCGGCAGCGGGAGGGTGCGGGGAAGATGCTGCCCTTTGCCGCGCCGTGTCTCGGCGCCGCGGGACGGGGCAGCAGGTGGATGTGGAAGCACCTGTGGCTCTGGGGTGGTGCATCCCAGACTCCTTGGACCCACATGTCCCCGTGCTGGGGGGGTGGGTGTTTGCAAAGCTCACAGATGCGGTTCCAAGAGGGGAACCTGGCTGCGGCGGTGGGAGGGAATCATAATTCATGTGGCACTGGAGGCCAAATTCCTTTCCTGCCTCTGGTGGATGGGAGCCGGTTGGGATTTGATCTGGGGGGCTGCCCCTTGCACAAGGCACCCCAAAATCGATCTGCTGTGGCATGGGTGGGCTTGGATCTGGAGGTATCTGACACCTAATACACTGAAAGGCCCAGGAGATGCACTCTGTTGTTTATCTCCTATGTAATTAGGTAATTAACAAAGCAAATGAATTTCGGTTTCTGTCTCCAGGGCTGGATTTGGCATGGTGCTTGCCCTCATTTCGGAGCTCTGTGAGGAGCACAGGGTGGACCAGGGTGTGCAAATGCTCCCAGCAGCCCCTGCCATCCCTCCGACCCCTCCCTGTGCCGCAGCAGGCACTGCCCGTGGCTGGGGGTTACCCCAGGAGCTGTGGGGCAGCTCAGCATCCACTAAAAGTCCCTAATTTTCCATGAAGTCTTTGCTCCCAGCACACTGGCTGCAGGAGGAACAAGTCCTTGGGGCAGGGCAGTGTCTCCAGCAAGCCCAGGTGCCCTGAGCTCAGGCTCAGGGGTTTCTCAGGTCATCAAGGCTTCCAGCACAGAGTCTTTGAACTATTTGTTCCCATGCCTTGGGAATCAGGAGCTCCTCTGGCTCTGCTACAGTGGAGTCTGCAGAAATGCATGCCTGAAATCTTCTGCAAACTTGGCTGTGAGCTCCTACAGAGCAGACTTTTCACTTCCCTGCTTAGCCCCTCTTCTCTTGGCCCATTCAGAGGGGAAGAGGTGGGAAGTGGAGCTTTGTGCCGTCCTGAACCCATCACTGATGGAGATTCTGGGGAGAGACAGGATCTTCCTTGCCAAACCACTTTGCATCAACAGTCAGCCCAGACTGCCTTTGCTGCAGGGACTGGCAAAGGGAGAGGCTGCGGAACAAAGGAGGAACTTCTCCACACATACCACACACAAATATTTGCCGTAGCAGCAGGAACAAAATAGCAAATTAGCAGCAAACGAGCTGATCCTGCACTTGGTCCAAGTTAGCCAGGTAGGAAAGTCCCAGATTGCACCGGGAAGGTGAAACACATCCTTGGAGCAGCTGACTCCAGGTCAATGAATTCCTCCCCGCCGCTTCCTTCCCCAACGGCTGCTCATCCTCCAGCTCAGAGGAAAGGCTGGAGGGAGGGAGGGAGGGAGGGAGGCTCGGCCGTGTCGAACGTGTGGTGCTCAGGCGGCAGCAGGCACGGAGGGGCCGGGAGCGGGGCAGGCGCTGGCTGGGGTTGGCAGGGAAATGCCATGGAAACCCGCCGGCGTGATGCTGAGCACCGCGCGTCCTCCCGCGCTGGGGCTGCGCGAAGAAAAGGGGACAATGGGGCTGCAGAGGCAGAGCTGCCTCCCCAAGCTGTCCTACTTTGCTGCTCTGCCCCATCTGTGAGCTGCCAGGCACCCGCCCTGCTTCCCCCTCCGGCTGCTTTTCCAGAGGGGCTGGAAACACCCGCTGCTCCCCCCTGCAGGCAGCGTGTCTTGAGTAGGGGGGGCCTGCCCTGGTAAAAGTCAGCCGGTCTGGGGGGATGCTGGAGGGGGAGGAAGGTGTCTCCGATAAGTGTGGATGGCTTTTCATCTGCCATCAGGGTGTGCAAGCAGCAGCACCGAGCCCAGGCAACTTCTTGGGGCTGATTACTTACATGTGGGGGTTTTTTTAATCTTTAAGCATGGACAGGCAGCCACATGCGGCCAGCCGGGTGGATGCCAACCCAAGTGGAAAACCCATGAAGGAAAAGGCACGTCCACCAGACCTCCACCAGTCCCCAGCCCTCAGCAGCTGACAAAAATTGCCAGTGTGTTTCACGTGGGCACAGGGATCCATTGACTCGGTGGGTTTCTCCTACCACCACCACCCCCCCGATGATGTGTAGGTGTGGGGTGCTCCCCTGAGCTGGAGGAGGGAGTGGGTGCTGGGGGAGGCTTGCACGCCCCGGCAGGAGCTGCACGGGGTGCAGGAGCACGCCCAAATCAAAGGCAGGATTTAATTAAGATTTCCGACGGGGCGAGATAGTGAAATGAGCAGATCTGGGCCCTCACTGACAGAGCCGGGCGACTCCCTCGGTCTGCAGCGGCACGCCAGGCAGCATTTGCATCCCTAAGCAGAGCGGTTTTTAATTGATATTGTGCTGGGATAACACCAGGAAGGGAAAGTGGAGAGCCCTTTTCATGTCTGGGCCCCTGCTCTCCTGCAAGAGCCTGAGGCCCCCAGGTGCTGCCGGGGTCAGGGTGCTGGGTGGGCAGGATGTGATCCCACAGGGATGGAGCTGTGCTTCTCTCTCTGCATGCCCAGCACTCGGCATGACACACGGGGAGGATGTGGGGAGGTCACAGCATGGTTTTGAAGCACTCTGGGGTAAACGTGAGCCTTCAGAGCAAGTCCCATGAGCAGTTCACTCCTTGCACACTCACTGTGCCCAGTGCCTTCCCCAGGCACTGGCAAACCATTTGCCCTTGCATTTGGCCTTTCTCTAAGAGCACTCAGGTGTCCCCTTCCCCAGGCATCTGCAGAGGGGATCCCACAGAGGGACCCTCTCCGTGAGCACCCGCGCTGTGCCAGTGGCGGGAGGGGGAGAGGCGGCACGGACGCGGCTCACGGAGGGGAGAAAAACCGTTTGAGGAAACGACGCCAAATAAATCAGGCGGATTCATTCAGATCCGATCCTGCCCGGAGAAAGGGGCGCCTTTGTGGGGAGCGAGGCGGCCGAGCCAGCCGTCCACCTGCCCCGCAGCCCGCGCCGCCGGCTCTGGCGCCAGCGGCAGCAGCTGGCCCGGCCGCCCGCCCCGGCGCCTGCCAAGGGTGCCAGCGCGGCCCTAAATGCTCCCTTTCACAGCAGCACCAGGGGCTGGGGGCTGCTGGTGGCTCCTCGGTGAGGTTTGCGGGGTGCTGCGCCCCAACCTGGCTGGGCTCATGCAGGGTGGGCGCTCCCGTCCCATCAGAGAGCTCTTTCTCCCCGTTTCTATCTTTAACCGCCCAGCCAAGGGCAGGGGAACGCAGCCCCCCACCATTTGCTCTGATTCTTGGGATGCTCCACGTGCCTCAGAGCCCGGGAGCTCCCCGGGGGGTTGGGAGAGGGGCTTGGGGGCCTTTGATCCTCCCCACACCTCCCGTGCCCCAGGCACAGCTGAGCCTGCACGCCCCGGCACAACTGCGGCCGCATCCTTCCCGGGCGGCAAGCGGCTGGGATGGAGGGGAGAGGGGACGGGGAAGAGAAGACACTGCTCATTTTGCTTCCCCCTCTGGCTGCCCTCGTTGTTCTCCTCATGGTGTGAGGGCCCAGAGAAGTTGGGGATCTGGGACGTGCCGGGCAGGGAGTCTCCCCCTCCGCCCCGCCAGCTGTGACACCCGGGAGCATGCGCTGCTTCCGGAGAGGAAAATGACATAATTCATACCCAGAATAATTCCCTCCTCAGAGCAGACCCGGCCCTATCTCCCGGCTGACAGCGAGGCCCCAAACCCCTCTCTTGTTTCCTAATCTCCAGCTCAAGCCGTGAGAGATGGTGGGAAGCAGAGGAGAGGTCCGGGCCGGTGGTGTTTAAGACATGGATATTGCAAATCAGCGCCAGGCAGGGGGGGTAACAGCTCCAAAGATGACGGAGTCCCTCATTACATATGCTTAGCCAAGATTTTTGGCAACGACATCAGAAAGGAGCTAAAGCTGCCTAATTCCTGCTTACCCCCAAAATAGCCCTGAGCAGACAGGGCTGAGGTGGGGACGCGGTCTGGAGCCACTCCAGGGGCAGCAGCTGTGGGGGTGGCGTTGCTGGGGGACCTCAGACACCCCTTCCCCCAGTCACTCTGGCTCAGAGGGAGGTGGAGGGGGTGGGTTTCGGTGTTGGATCCCCCCCTACCCCTCCTGCAGCTGCCCAGCTGCAGTGGGACATTTCCCACCGGGGCCAGGCTGGGGCTCGTCACCACAGAGGGGCTGTGCCTGGTTATCTCCCCAACGAGGGGCCTGGAGCCATCAAGATCTGCTCCAAACAATCGCTTCCTTTCCCAGGCACCTTCCAAAAAAAAAAAGAACAAAACCCCTAACAATAATAAAAGAGAAAAAAAAAAAAAGAGCGCCGACTTTTCCCAGTGCTGCCACATTTCCCTGCCTTGTAGTTTCCTGCCCCCACACATCTTCCTCGCCCAGGGATTGTCCCCAGCTGCCTCGAGCAGGGCTCTCCACTGCTCCAGGCCCAGGATTTATCCTGCTGTAAGGCAGTACGGGAACATCCATGCTCAGACCTGTGGGACTGGGCGAGCAAACCCTGATGGGATGCCCTGCTCCTGGGATAGGAATGCATCCTGCACAACAGGGACAAATCCTGCATGCAGGGATAGGGCTGTGCCTTTCTGTTTCAGAGTTTTAAGAGCTCTCATGCAGCTCAGCTATCATCTTGCCCCATGCCTCCCCCCAGCACTCCAGTGACTTTAATAATGACATCCCCTTCCCAGACGTTTTCCCGGTAAAAGGGGAAATGCTGATGGATTTATGGGGCTGATTGCCCTTTCCCAGCTGCAGAACTCCTGTGGGCTCCGGTGGGAGCACAAGCAGCTCCAGGATGGCTCTGCAGTACAGTGTGGATGCTGTGCTTCACCACGGGGCATGGAAGTGGGGCTGCCAGGGCGGAGCAGAGGCTGTGGGTCCCATCCCTGGATGGCTGTTCTCCCCCTGTGAAGTGCTGGTTCCCAGGGCTGCCCTTCCCCAGGGAGCCCTGGGGAGGCAGATGCAAGGGCTGAACCCAAGCAGTGCCTTCTGCCACAGGGACCAGAGTGTTGGCTGTGGGAGGTGTCCATAATTCACGGCAGCCCGACCCGAGCTGCTGGTGATTGTTCCCAGAGTCGGGTTTGTCACTGGGGACGACGCCAGCATCCGTCCCCTGCCCCTTCCCGGCCCCTCAGCTTCACATCCTGCACAAGGCAGGGCTCGACCCAGGCACTGACCTCCTGACTGCTGGCAGTGATGTCCCGAGGTGAGCACACTCACCTGTCCTTGCACACTCACCTGTCCTTGCACACTCACCTGTCCTTGCACACTCATCTGTCCTTGCACACTCACCTGTGCTCACACACACGCTCGCTCACACCCCCAACACTGCTCTTCTCTCTCCCTGGCATGAACAGAACAGGGGGATTCAGGCATTGCTCTGCTCAGAAACGTGAGATTTTTTGGGGGACTTTGAGGCACCTGCACTGGGTGTCTGTCAGAGGTTTGCTGCCTCCTGAACTACTCAGCTTCAGGGCCACATGAGCAGAGTGATTATGGGCACATCCAGACAAGGTTTGGAAGGAAGCCCTAAGGCTGCCCTGACTCCCAGCTGTGTCACAGCACTGGACCAACCTCGAGGTTTGACTGCAACCCAAATGAAACGGGGCCACCAGCACTCCTCCTTTTTGGGGTTAATGCCAGCCTGGGAGAAGCATCTCCTCATCCATGCACAGACCAGGCTTTGCTCCAGACAGGCTGGGACTCTCCAGCTCTGTCACTACATGAAGTTCTGGTGCTAAATCAGGCTGATTGATGCCAGGGAAGATGAGCTGTGGGCCAGAGGGGCTCTGGGGCCACAGCTTCCCCTCTCAGACCGAGGTGGAGGGCTCTGTGCAGCGCACAGGAAGCGTGGCTGATATCTCCCCCTGGGCACTATCTTTTGCACTCACAGTTTCCCATGCTGGCTCTGGGTGATAGGGCTGGGGCAAAGCAGGGGGAAAACACCCCAATTCCCAGCCTGGGGGGCTTTGTGTGTGTGTGGTCACCCCGTGTTTGTGTGTCAGGTTGGGCTGTGCCCCTCTCTCCATGCTCAGAAGCAGCCAGGGGCTGCATGCTCTCTGTGCTCCTTTTGGAGCATCCCTCTGGCTTAGATCTACCCCACACTTTGTCCTTGGAGCCCAGGGATGAGTCCCTGGGCTGTAAAACTGTTTCTGCCCCCCCAGTTGGCTTGTGTCCCCCCATAACCACCCTGGGATGTGGTGGTGTCCCGTGGGAGGGCTGTGCCAGGCCCTGGGGTTTCCCACTGGAGAAGATTCATCTCCTGATGATTCATCTTCCCTCGTGCGGGAGCTGGACCCATTTTGGAAACACGTGTTCCTGTTTGGTTAGGGATTTGGATGTCTTCTTGTGTTTTTTTTCCACTCTTCACAGGCCCTGCTGGTTTGAGCTGAGTTGGCTGAGGACACAGCAAGGCTTTTCCTGTATTTCTGGGGATCCTCTGAGAGCAGCACTGTGGCTGTGCTGGTGAAAGGAGTGTCTGTCCACCTGCAGCAGGCTGGGATGCACCCACTGAGCATGGTGATGGGCTCACCTGCATCCTGAGGGAGCTCCCAGCTGCCCACAGCCACAGAAGGTGCTTTCCAGGGATGCAGGGTCAGGATTGGCCTCCTATACCTCACTGCCTCATTAGTAAGTAATAAAAATCAGCATTTTGAATCTGCAGAGTGGGGTGGGGAGGGAGGGTTTTTCTGATCCCCTGGGCCAGGGCTGGGTGCCAGCACAGGAGTGGGAACACGGACGGAGCCTGAGCCTCATGGCACCAGTTGCTGCCCAGCTGAGGGGCAAACTGAGGCACGAGCTGCCCTCACTGCTGGCATGGTGGGGCAGTCAGAGCCCAGCCCTCACCTCCACTGCAAGCCTGATACCTTAAGTGGTGTTTTTCTTAACCATTTGTTTATTTTGTCACGTGCTCCCAAAGTCCCACTGTTTTGCAAGCGGAGGGTCTTTCGTAAGAGGAGGGATGGGGAAGTTTTGCAAGCGCACAGAACCTGCACGTGCCTCCTGAAACTGAGCCTGACCTCGGGGCCTGGTGACTGTGCCTCTCACTGCTGCCTTCCCCTTTCTGCCTGGAAAGAAGAGGCTGAGACACGTCACTCGGGTGTCACTTGGGCTGGCCTGGCAGAGGGAAGAGCCACCCCTGCCATGAGTTTGCTTGGGCTCAGCTTGGCTTGGAAAGGGAGGGGAAACACAGCTCTGGAGCACCATGACAGGAAGCTGGGACATCACGGAGTGGGGAATGCAAAACCCCAGTGCTTTGTACCATCTCCCTTTGCTCTGCAGGAGCCTCTGTGCTCCTGGGCTGGGCAGGGAGTGTGTGATGGATGCAACAGTGCTGCTGATCCATTCAAGCCAGAGCCAGGAATCTCCCTGTCCCCCATTCCCATGGCTCTTGCAGAACCATCTACCCATCTGCTAATGTCTCTGGAGCTGGTTCCTGCATGGAGCTCCCTATTCCACATCCCATCCTCCCACCAATGCATGGCACTGGGGAGCTGAGCGGTCTGGAAGGACTCAGTTACCTAATAGGAAGGGGTGGGTGTGGGTGTGGGTGTGATAAATACACGCAGATAATTTTACTTCAGGGTAAGTCAATAAATTACTAAAGAGCCTTTGATTGTGCTCTCAGTGGTGCATGTTGATTCAAAAACCTAAGACATTTAGCCTCAATTATGTCTATTTGTGTGTCTTTCCTGCCTCGCTTCTCTGCGGCTCAGGGGAAATAACCCTGCCTTGTCTGCGTTCCCACACCTCTCCCACCTCGGCTGTGCTCCAGATTTCACTCCTGTCCTGATAACCCTTCCAGCGGCGAGTGGGAGAGGATCAGCTCTTGGCACGAATCCTCTCCATCTTCGGCCAGCTTTCTGTGCTTGACCAAAAGGGCTTGGAGCAAACGCTCCCTGTGCAAGAGGCTGGATGGGTCCGGCCCGACGGGCGGCAGCCGAGACGGTGGGATGGTTCGAGGATGGCCAGGGCTGTGGTTTCCCCTATTTCCCCTCTGACATGGTGCTGGCATGATGCAAAAGCAGCTCCATGCCACAGGAGTGCAAACTACATGCGTGGGGAGACCCTGGCCAGGCAGAGGGCCCTAAAGTTGGCTCCTTTCAGCATCTCCATCCCAGCCAGCACCGCTCCCCGTGAGCTCTGGCACGGCACCGCTCGCCCCGTGCAGCCTCGTGTGCTGGGAGGGAGCTCCTGCGGGGCCTGATTGAAGTGATGCTCAGACCACACAGGTCCCTTAAGCCACCGAGGATTCAGCTCTAAATACAAGTTGGCACCAGCTCTGCTGCTGCTGCTCCGTGTGCTCGGTGGCTCAGCTGGGGACGTGTAGCCACGCGAGGGAACAGCGCCGGGCGGGAGGGCTGCTGGTATCAAAGGAGCGAAAGGCTGAGCCAGGGATCAGCTCTGTTCTGCTCCAGGGTGATGTGCCACAGTGGTCCCAGGACACCACAGGGCTGGTGGAACTGGCATCGCTGCTTTTCCTAACTCAGGAATGCAAAGTCAGCCTCCAGAGTGGGAGGTCACGGTCAAAGCCCCTTTTGCGATGGATGGCGTGAGCTGTCAGAGCTGTGTCATTGGAAACGAGCTCCTTCCAATGGAAAGACGTTTGTTTCCTTCTGGGAAATCTCAGCAGAAGGTCATTAATCACCAGGCAGGGCAGCACTGCCTGCTCTGTGGTGGAATATGGGTTCAGCACAGTGCTGACTGTGGATGTGCCCTACGGCCTTCACCGAGAGCTCTGGGCCAGCTCTGGAGCCCGGCGCTGCTCCGTGAGTGTGCAAGCCGGGTGTGCAACAGGCAGTGGGATCTCTCTGGAAAGCAGAGGGCACCATTTCTGTTTCTGGCCTGACTACATGTTTGTGCATGCAAATTTGACAGTGGCTTTTCAAGTGCAAATCTCCTGTGAAAACAAAAGGGAGTCCCAAAACTGGAGCGCAGGGAGCGTTGAATTAAGCTGTTCTTGAAACATCTACCCAGGTCCTCCTTCCCCTTGCCCTGCACTGCAGAGATGCACCCAGCACCTTGCTCTTTGAGCTCTGCCATCTATTTTTAGCTTGCCTGGAGGAAGCACACATTTCCCTGCGGTAACACCCACCCTCAACAGACACTTCTGCTCGGCCGAGTTGACACAAAACTTAGTCGAGTGTGCCCGACTGCTCGGGGCTTCTCATCAGCGAAGGTCGGCGCCTGATGGGATCAGACAGGGACAGGGAACGGCACAGAGACGTGGCCAGGACGTGCAGTACCAACACCAAGGATCTGGCCCCCCTCCAGTCCCAGCCTGCAGGCTGGGAGGGTCAGGACTGCTGGGGTGCAGGCGTTTACATCAGCAGGTAAAACATAATCTCTAAACATTCCCAACATCCAACCTGGCTTCTCGCAGGTGCTCAGTGCTGTGGTGCTTTCCCCTAGCAGGGTGTCAGGCTCCTTGGGAAGCACCTCTCATCCATGGGCACCCTTGGGCAGGCTCTGCCACATGGTGTCTTAAGCTGGGTGCAGCGATGTGTCCGTGCTCAGGGCTCAGCTCTGCAGGGCACGTGGAGACCTTCAGTGGGGCATCAGCTCCAGGGAGCTGGGTCACAACTGGAGCACCTCCACATGCAAACTGACCCCCCAGCACCTTCCCACAGAGCTCATGGGGTGGGAGGGAGCAGGTTCCTGACATATCTGCAGGACGGGACGGTGCAGGGCTGTGGCAGCATCCCCAGCCTGGAGCGCGTCCACAGCCTGGGGCTCCACACCGCACCGCAGCCCATGAGTCACCAGCCAGGGCTATTTTTACCCCCTGGGGCAGCCTCGCCGGGTCATTCCCGGTTCCTAATTGCTGCGATCAGACCTTCATAAATCTCACCCGAAAGAGGAAGTCTGGGAAATCGAAATGTGCCGCTGCGAGCGGGGCGGGCCGGGCTGGGCTGGGCTGCGGCAGCGCCAGCGGCACCACGCAGGGCCGGCTTTGGCCGGGGGAGGGTGAGAAGGACGGAAAGCTCTGAGCCCTGACCTGCTGCCCTTCACACCTGGCGTTGCAGAGCTCCCCACAGGAATGTTTTGGCTGACATTTAACCAAGGCCACCACTGGAACAGCCTTCCTCCACCTCCTTCTCTGTTCCCAGCCTCTGCCTGCTTGCCTTGTTGCTCCCAAGCTCCTGGTGTAGCCAAGCTGAGCTGAGCTGAGCCAAGCCAAGCCAGTGCAGGGGAGCAGTGCCGGATGGGAAAAGCCAATCCTTGATCTCTTGCCCAAAAGTCACACCACACCCAAGGCGTCTGCAAAAGCTTCATTGAACAGTTTGCTGGCTATTTTTGTCATTGGCTCTGCCCTTCCTGGCCAGGCCTGAGACCAGAAACAGCAGTGCCATAATGGAGAGGATGAGATGACTGAGACCTGGGAATGGATGGAGGAGAAAGGCTGTTAGCAGGGCGCTGGAGATGTTTGGGCATGTTATCATCATTGAGCCTTGGTGCTCTGGACTTTCAAGGTTGGTGCTAGTTGGACCCCATGGGAGGGTCCTGCTGATGCTGGCAGGGTTTGGTAGTGGGTTGTGGGCTGAAAAGGAGCCACCAGCAGAGATATGCAGAGCACAGAAACATTGCCATCTGCTGACACGTCCGGGCACGCTGCGTTGGACCCGGCCACGCCGCTGGTCACCGTTTCCAAAGGGAGCGGGATGTTGGGAGCGGGATGTTGGTTGCTGCCCTCGCTGGGATAACTTCTCCCTGGCTGGCAGCAGGGCAGGAGCACGGTGGGATGGTCCTCCTGAAACACAGCTGGGAGAGGACTGGGTGTTTGGCACTGATATGCAGCACATCAGCTTGTGACCGCAGCGATGGAGGCCGAGCTCCGAGCGCGGTGCTGCAGGTGCTCCCACTACTCACCGTCCAGGAGATGATGGAGGTCGCCCTGCTCACCCCAAAAGAGTTAATGAACCCTCACACCGCTGCACAGGGCAACTTCAAAGTGTGGGGCAGCATCCAGCACAGCAGCCTCGTGCAGACAGAGAGGGCAAGTCTGGGTAATTACAGCCTCTGATGCAAGTGCTGCAAAAGATTTGGGAAAACGTGCACTTGGCTGCAAAAAGGAGTTTTGATTCCCCTCATCTTGTTCCCCCCTGAGTTCCCCCCCAGCGCCCTCCAGCTACAGAGCTTGGAGATTTGTGTCTTGGACTGGATTTGCTTTGTTTCAAGTTCCTGGGAATCTGGCACTGGTATTTCCCAGAGGAAAGGGTGCTTCCAGCTTCCCAAGCAGCAAGGCTTTGCCATGGCGGGCAGAGAGCTGGGAGCTCCCCCATGCTCTGGCCTGGGTCTGCAACCATCACCCTCAAGAGATGCAAACCCACAGCCCCACTGGGGACCAGCCACCAGCCCTGCACCCCCAGGCTGCAAATTTATCCTTGCATGGGCCTGGCAGCTCCACACACACCACTGGCAGGATTGAGGGAGCAAACTGCTGCCCGTGGCCAGCTGGTGGGCAGCGGGATGTGCTTCCCCCATTCCTGGGGAGGCAAGCCACAGGCAGGAGACAGGGAGGCTGGTGCTGCTCCCAGTTTCTTGCAGAAGGAGACACAGACACAGGCAGGCATGCAGGGACACGCAGGGGCGGGCTACGGCCTCCCACCGGCACCTGTCTCGCAGCAGGATTGAGCCTCGGTGCAGGGACGGTGTCAGATGAGCAGCCTCGTCCTCCCCATGCCCTCGCCCAGGGACCAAGAGATGAGTTCACATCACGATCCCCAGCTTGTCCTTCTCCAGCCTCCTCCCTCCCAGCTGGGGGATGCTGCTCCCCCAGCCCACCCCCGTGTCTTTGCTCATCTCCTCGGGGCCAGGGGCAGGTGGAGACACCTCTGCTTTCCCACCACCCAGCACGGCCCCTGGCTGGGCCGCTGCCAGCAAGAGATAGGCTCATGCTCTTAAGGGGGTAGAACAGGGTGTCAGGGCCGTGAGCAGCCCCAAAGGCTCCCTGGAAATGCTGCTGCAGAGCTGGAGGGGTGAGCACAGGCTGGGGGAGAAACCGGGTTCCCCTGCCTAAAGTGGATGCATTAAAACCAGAGCTGAGCCTTTCACCTGTGGGTATCACTGAGGTCATCTGCAGTTTGGTTCTAGGGCCCAGAGGGGTCTGAGGCTGGGCCTTCCTCATTCCCTGTCCCACCAGGAACCCCCTTTGCCACGGGACCTTTCCCTGTGCCAGGCTGGGCAGTGGTGGTACCTTGGGACGCAGGGCCTGAGGTGGCTGAGGGGCCTTTGCAAAGCTATGACTGCCTGTCCAAATCTGTGACCACCACGAGGATCCCTGCAAGTCCCCCTGGGACTATGTGGGATGTGGTGCTGGTGCAGCTGCTCCAAGCTCCAAGCAATCAGAGCAATCCTGGTCGGGTGGAGCATCCCAGGGGCACGTCCCAGACTCTCCTCTGGCAAAGCACATTTCCCCTTCTCAACTTGGCCAGTGACCTGGCAGCAGAGGCAGTGTTTCACTCCTGTGTCAACATTTGGAAGAAAAAGGGGGGGGGGGAAATAGTCATTTCTGTCAAACTGGGAATGTGGATGTCCCGAAAACAAACAGAAGCTCTGTTTCTTCAGTGAAAGGCCATTGTAAATCTGGTCGGCTGCCAAAAAGTGATAAAAATGATTGCTGTTCCGGCACTAGAGAAGAGTTTTGTTGGAAATGTCACCCCCCCCACGCACCCTCCCCCCAATCTCAGTTTTATGAAAACACCATTTTTTATCAGGGGCCTGGCAGGCAGATGTTTGGCCCGGGCCCTGTTGGAGGCCAGATGCACCCAAACTGCCATTTCCAACCCCCTTTGTGTCATTTGTTGATTGACAGCTGTCAGTCACCACTCTGGAGCCTGGATTTCCCCCCGCCCTGAGTTTCTGCAGTGGTGTTAGTACAGATATTCCCCAGGGAATGGTCATCCCACACCATTCCTGGGTACCACCTCCTACCTCAAAGTGATGTGCTTAGTGCCCAGCACAGGAGGACAAGGGCTGGGCAAAGGGGCTGTGCCAAGGAGTCAGGCCACAAGTGTTGTAGCTTTGCCAGGATGAACCATTGCCAGTCACCAGGAAAAAGCCACTGTCCCTGGCCAGTACCTGCCTGGCACAGCCTCTGGTCCTGGAGATGCTCTCTGGAGGATGCTCTCTGTCCATTCTCTGGCTTTTTAAAGGGCAAGGGGAAGAAGGGTTGTATCCCTTCATCTGTGAGCTGGACTTGTCAAGGCTCGTCCCCTATTTATTTATGAGTGGTGGCAGGTTTCCAGGGAGTTGTTTTCCTGGTGTAATACTAAACTCCCAACCTTTTGTTCCACGGCACTGCCCCAGCTTGGGTACCTCAGGCCCAGCCCCACACTGCTCCCCATTTTTATCCAGGGTGGCATCGAGCCCTTTTCATGGAGCAGAGCAGGGCTGAACACATGAAGGCTGTTCTCAGTGTCCCCTCTGCTCGTCCTGGCACGGCTGGCTGGGGCTTTCCAGTCATACCCATGTCAGGTGCTGCGTGATGGGAAACCTCGTGCTGGGCCAGTGCAAAGGTGGCAGGGAGAGTGGGGATGTGCCAAGCCCTCCATCTGCAGGTCTGGGCACTGACTCATAGGGATGTGGACTGGCTGTTGCACTCAGGTACCTGCAGACCAGTTCTCCGAAAATCATTGGTTTAATGGTCGGGTATAAATATTTCCTCTGCTCCAGCCTTGTTGCAGGTCTCTGCAGGGTCACATTCCTCATGGAAATCTTTTGGACCTGCAAGGGAACAGCCCAAGGGCTGAAGAGGGACCAGAGCAGGGCTGAAGTGTGGCTGTGCAGATGTTTGAGGGCGGTGTAAGGGACTGGCCTGCCCAGGCTCTGAGCTCCACCTCGGAGCAGAACCCGCTGATTTGGGCTCCTCTCCACCACCTCCATGCAGAACCCCCATCCCTCAAGGTCCCGGCTGGAGGAGAACGAGAGGAAAGGACTGATTTGGGATCAGGGGCTGGGGTGAGCTCATGGCCACGGAGCTGAACACCCCAGTGCCCGGGGGAGCCAAGCGCTGCCTGCCGCGGGGACGTGCCCGGGCACAGCCGCTTCCCCGCTGCTCTGCAGGATGAAAATCCCACGGTGCGGAGCCTCCTCCTCCGCGGGGAGTGGCGGAGGGGGAGCTGGCAGGTGGAGCGCCCGGGGCCACAATTCCGGATCAAAAAACCACACGCGTCCCGGCTCCGATAAGGAGGCAGGAGCAAACCCCCGGGACCCGTCGGAAATGCGCATTTACTGGCAGCGCCGGGGGCAAAAAGCGCGTGCCCGCCTTCCAAGATGCGTGGTTGTTGTTTTTTGCACACTCAGACATAAATAATGAGAGAAACCACGTGCGGTTTCCAAATTAACTGATAGAACACCCAGTTACCCAGGTGGATTTAACTCCCCCTTTCCTGGAGCATCCACGGGTGGTGTGGAAGGATTGGTGGATTGTTTTCTTTGCCCAGAGTAGCTGCTCTGGACAATAATTTTGAAGCAGACTCTGTGTTTTTAGTTCAATTCCTGCTGTCTGTAGCTCAGCCTCATCTTTATTTAGGAAAAACTCCCTTTATTCAATTGCAGCATCACTTGGGCTCACGTAGGTCTGGGAAGGAGCAGAACCCCTCCACTTGGCTCCATCTGCTCCTGACCCATGTCCCTATGGAAGCACGGACAAGATGCTCCAGGATGATCAAGACTGCATCTGTCTGGAGCATGTGCCTTTTAACACCTCTCCCGAGTTTCATGTGGTGATGTGACCATCAGGTAACAGAGAGCAAGAGTGTGGCTGATTTTGGAGGGCCTGGGATCTGATAAAACAGGATTGCTGGAAGCACAAGGCAGAGCTCCCAGCTGCATCCCAGAGCAGGTCCCTAAGGCAGACCCATGGTGGGAGCCAGGGAGAGCTGGGCTCCTCTGGCCTTTATTGTAACGATAATCAGGCTGAATTCCTCTGGACAATCTCCAGGGACTCAGCACAGCAGGCAGGGAGCTTTCCCAGAGAGCTAACCTTGCCTACAGGGGTTTCCCCTCTCCAGTGGGATCCAGGTGGGCACAGGGCCCTACTGGGGACCTGTCCTGGAGCTCCTGCCCGCATCAGATCCCCTGCACAGAGGCAGAATCCCCGGAGCACATGGTGGCTCATCGTCTGCAGTGGGAGACGGTTTATGCCCGAACATGTCCCATAAGTGCTGGGAAGGGAGAGCTGTGTTCCCTGCACTGGTTTCTGTCTTCCTAGTGGTATGAAGGGAGCACTGGCAGAAGGGGGAAGAATGCCATGTCCTAGAACATCTCGGGGAGAGTCTGGTCCCTCCCAGCAGGCCAGGAGAATTGGCCCCCCAGGATTTACTCTCTCTATTGGTGCTAGAGCTGCTGTAAATGCAGACAGCCAAAGAAAGTGGGGGGAGTGGGGCTGCCCCGGGACCCTCTGATCCCCATGGAATTGTCATCTGGAGCTGAATGGAAAGGTTATTTCAGTGCCTGTTTGAGAAGCAACAAATCTCTGCTGCTTCTTTTTTAACCAGAGCCCCTGTGGCCAGTACCAGAACTGGCTGCAGTGTGGGCAGGGAGGCAGCAGCTCCTGCTCCTTGAAGGCACCCTTCCCAGGGATGATGCCTGTCCATGGAGATGGACAGACACCCATGACAGACACCCAGAGGGTCCCTGACCATGGAGGTGGATTGACACCTATGGAGGACTTGTGATTTTGGTGTTCTGCTTGATTTGCTTTCAAACTCACTAGTTATGAGGGTCCATCCTAACCAGCCTGAGGGCTCAGCCAGGTGCACTGGTGCTGAGTGGGGACTGGGAAAAGGCTGCTGAGCTGTGTGTGGAGCTGTACATGGCCTCTGTGGATGCCTGCACCCAGCTGTGGGTGCCAGGGTCAGAATTCGGGGTGCAGCCCATCCCTTGGTGTGTCACTGGGTGCCCGTGGGCAGCGCAGTGCCGAACACGTGCGTGCAAGCCCGAGCTTAGGAACCTGCCACGTGGAGGGATGGAGGAACCCAAAAATCCCAACTTCACCATAAAAATATCAATCATCTCTAAACATCCGTGCGATGCTGATCCTTCCCTCCCTGCCTGGTATTTTCTCACGCTCCTAAGCTGGCAGCAGACACTGGGAAGCAGTGTTGGAACTTGTCCTGCCGTCCCATCAAGGCCGTTTATCTCCACCATCGAGCCCTAGAGCTGGAAGAGCTGCAAGTAGGGGCAAGGCACGCTCCTGCTTGCCGCTTTCCATTGCGTCACTTGGACACGGGCTGAGCGAACGCCCCGGGGCCAGATCCCACACACACCACCCTGCCTGGTCCTGCAGAGCACAGCAGGATCAATCCCGGTGGATTGACGGGAGTCAGGGACCCCGATGAGCCCCCTGAGCATCACCAGGATCCCCGCCTTGTCCTCCCAACAGCCTGCAGAGAACCAGTGTGTGACTGCTCTGCGCCTCTCCCAAAAGTCACCACGTCCAGGGCTGCACACCCAGGGTGAGCCCAGATGTGACCCTTGATGTCTGACAGGGATGGGGAAGCTGGTTGGGAGCCACCTTTGGAGCAGAACACGGCCCAGGCCTGGCTGGATGCTCCTGCTGGGATGGTGGGGACAGGAGGGGATGGTGGCACAGCTGCCTGGTGGGGGATGATGAGGCACCTGCCTCGGCGTGGACGGCTCGGCAGCGAGCTCAGTGTGGGATCCTGCTCGGAGCGAGCCTGGGTAATTAGCGCAATTACGAGGCAGGCTGCTCCTTGCCCCTCCCTTGCTGGCTCCTCCGTGAACCAATGGATTTGAAAACCCAGCCACCCTGTTCTGCACCCTCCCAGCCCCAGCAATCCCAGCCACAGCTGCCCATGGCTTCCAACACAAACACCTGAGATCCCCCCCACTGAGCCCCCACAAGCGCTGGCCCCTCAGAGCACTGCCAGGGCTTGGCCAGCATGGCACAGCACGGGATGGCACACTGTGGCATGGCACCAGCCAGCTCTGGTGTGGGAAGGGGCAGTGTGGCCCTGGGGATGGGGGTGCTCACCTTCCCCATCACACCATCCTGAGGCATGTTCCTTCAGGATGTTCCCTGCCTGTGCCACCAGCAGTTTGTGGAGATGACAGCGTGATGGTCTGTGCCACCAGGACCATTAGACCTAAGAATCTCACCCTTCCCACCTCTCACTGCGCCCAAGTTGAGGAGATCCCCCATCCCTAAGTTCCCAGGGAAGCTTGTGCCTCCATCCTGGTAGTTTCAGATCAGGCTCTGCCTGCCAGATGGATCCCCTTTTCCATGGAGAACCTGGCCCTGAGCACTGGCCAAGAACGTGCTTTTATTGATAGGGGAAAAAAGAGCTCAGCCAAGCTTTGTGTGCAGCGATTCCTGACGGAGCTGCGCAGCCATGGGCACCACTGGCAGTGCCCCCAGCAGGGCAGAGCTGCCCTGAGCCTGTGGGACTGTGTTGCCACACTGCCTGGGGGCTGGCATGGATGGAGCTGGGGCTCACGGCACGAGGCAGCACCAGGAGCAGCCGAGCCAAGACAGGAAACCCGCCTGGTTTCCTACGCACTCATCGCTCAGATGGTTTCTCATGTGTGGGTGCTCTGCTGTCTAATAAGAGGGCTGTGACACCGAGGTGACACCAGCAGCGACACTTGTAGTGCCTCCCTGACCTCTAATTCCACCGCCTACATGCATGAAATTTACTGGCAGCAAACAGCCCTGTGACTGTCACTGCTGGCTCAGAGCAGCCTGCATTTGGCCCCACACTCTCCTGCACAGACAGAGCTGTGCTGGGCTCGAGGTGGGGGTGGTTTGAGGGCTGGTGGTGAGGCCAAGGGGGCTGTGAGGGCAGGAGGAAGCTAGTTTGGCTTGTGCAAAACCCACACAGCCAGAGGAAGCTCCTCTTCACAAAGCCAGATATTAAAATGTGTTCTTTTGGGACCAGCGAAACCATTTTTTATTTGATTTCAAGTTAATTAAAAAAACCAGCACCCTCCATTTAAGGAACGTTGCAAGGTGAGAAGCTGCTGTTAAATGAAAAGCCCCAGCTGGTGCTGAAGGTGTTAAAAGCAAACACTCAAGAGTATTTGTCTTTGGCCAGCCTAGTACTTGTTTTTCTAACAGAAGAAATAGTTTTATTTCAAAATTACCAGAACCCTCTTGCTCCCCCGGGCTGGCTGTCCCGGCGGGTTTGCTCTGGGGCAGGCTTTCCATCTCTTGGTAAAAACTGAGCCTTTAAAAGAAACAAACCACTCTCAGCAGTAAAAAAAAAAATAGGCAAAGCTGTAAATGCTTGTTGACTGCATTAGTTTCCCAGTTTGGTCATTTCCTGAGTGGAAGTCTGTGAGCAGGATCCCATCCCGTGCAGGGCAGAGCACGGGGTTCTGCTGTGGGGTAGTGACTGCAGGGCTGCCCCAGGGCTGCCCCATCCCAACATCCACACACCGTGTCAGTCACCTCACCTTGAGTCTGCTGAACACGGGGACCTGGGATTTGATGGGCAGGAAGAAGGAAAAAAAAAAAAACAACAAACCAAACCAGGCTGTTTTGATGGCAAGAAACCAAACGTCCCTCTACACCGTGACCTTCATTGTGTGGGGAAGGAGGGAACGACTGGGAAAACGTGATAAGAATTGCCAGAGCCCTCGGGGGTGACACCGGCACTGGGTTTGAGCCACACGTGCCAGCACGTGCAGTGAGTTTGTCTGTGCTCAGCAGCAGGGGAACGTCGAGTTCCGGAGGTTTGGGATGGCAGCGCTGGAGCCAGCGGGACTGTGACAGCGACTGGGGCTGGAGGAGGGGGGGTCCCAACTGGCTGGTGCCCCAGAAGAAGTCCTGGTGCCCAAAGAAAACAGACCTCGCTGGAGGAGCCAGGACTGGAGAGCTGAGGGGGAAGGTGCTGCTCTGGGGAGCTGCTCCAGGGGAAGTCTGCAGCGGCTCTTCCCTGACCCCAGAATGGGGGTGCCAGGGTGGGAAATCACTCCCTGGAAGCTTCTCTCCTGTGGGACCCTTCCCCATCCCTCATCCACAGGGAGCAGTGCTGTTCTGGGGGCCAGGACCCACTCACAGCACTGGGAATTGGAGTGTCCCCCCCCAGGGCTGGGGGGATGCTGTGCTGTGCCACCTCCTGCTCCAGAGTCACACAGACGGCACAATTAGTGCTGAGGCTCAACTGAGTGTGCTAATTTGGCACCTGGCGACTTGATCGGGCTGAAAAATCTGTTTACCTTCACGTTCCACTGTGTTTGGTTTGCGATAGGAGCAGAACAGAAGGCAATGCTGTGGGTTCTCAGCAGGTTTAGGGGGGTTTCCTATGAGAAAAGCTGTGATAGAGCCCTGGCAGGTGCCCATCCAGCTCTTCTTTCCCTGTTTTTTTTTTTTATATGTTTAGCCTTTACCCCATCCCAAATAAAAGGAGTGATTTAAAACCCTTTGCAATAAAACAATTCAAACAGAAGCCAGTTTGCAGCGCTGCGCAATGAGGGAGAGGGTTCGTGCTATTTGCTTAATTACAGGTTTTTGTTTGTCAAGTACTTCTGGGTGAATTGTTTGCAAATAACAGGTGAGTTTATTCACGCTCAGAGTCCTGAGCCCTGAGATTAGAGCTGGGCTGGGAGATGGGAGGCTGGAGGGTGCTCAGGGCTGTGGGTGACCTCTGGAAAGCCCCCGTTCTCTGGTCCTGGAGGGCTTGAGGGGCCTGGGATTGTGTGCTGGTTCCTTGCAGGGCTGCAATGCTGTTTTTTTGGAGCTGGGTGCCTTACACAATATGGTCTTAATCATGTGCAGTTTATCCTTTTATAAATTGCAGATAAGGATTAACTAGTTTATGGAGTCACTGTAAAATGCAGTCCATTAATGGGAGTGAATGGCTGTGGGAAGCCTGGATTCAACATGTCAATCCAGGCCACTGACTCCCAGGTGTTTCCTGACCTGTCTGCAGGAGATAACACCCCTCCTCAGGACTTCTTCCCCACTTTATGGTGCAGATAAGGGAATTTTGGGGTGTTGGAAGGAGCTGCCAGGTGCTCAGCTGATGCCGTGGTGGGGAGTGGGTGGATTCAAGATTAGAGGTGTCAGATGTTCAGAGCAGGGATGGACAAGGGATCTGGGTGACCAGAGCTGGTCTCAGCCGTTTTTTGGGCCCATCTTGCTGCTGATGTCCCAGCACTGCAGCATGAGAGTCTCCCCAGCGTGCCCAGACTGATGGAAATGGCAGCTGCCCTGCATGTGTGGAGCAGGGAAGTGACACCAGGCAAGGGGATGTGGCCCCAGACAGGAAAAACAAAGTGTGGGCGGCAGACATGTCCCTGTAGCCACCCACCTCCCTCTCCAAGGTCTGCAGAGAGCAAAGTCCAGGTGTTCAGATGGAAAAGTGTTCCCCAAGTGAAGAAATCCCAGCGTTGGCAGCCTCCACACCAGGGAAGGGGCACACCTGAAATTGTGACCGTGCCGTGTCAGGACTGTGAAATGGAGACTGAACTGGAATCATTCCATCAGGAATACGTGGAAGGGCAGCGGCCACATCTCTCCCTCCCACCCTGCTCACTCTGCATCTGCCCAGACCCTGCTTGGTCAAGCCTCTGTGAGCCCCGGGGTGGAGTCAGATGTGGGGTGAAGGGGTGGGAGGCAGCGGCTGCCCGGCCTTGTGCTGGATGCAGGTGTAGAACTGGGATCAGAGGGGCTGAACTGGTGTGACTCAGGTGTGACTCAGGGCCGAGTCACGCAGCACCCACTGCGCCCGCCGGCTGCTGCAACTGCGCTTCGCCTCAGCCTGCGCTCGCTCATTGTGCTGGGGGTGATCCGGAGCCGGCACGGAGCCACGGTGATTCCTAGCCATGATCCGGAGTGTGGGAAAAGCGCAATCGCTGCAAACAATCAGAGGCAAAGCCGGCAGCAGCACGCAGCGAGCCAGCGAGGAATTTGGAGACACATTCCAGCGGGGATGACAGAGGAGGGGCTGGGAGCTGGGCCGGGAGTGCAAAAAAAAAAAAACAAAAAAAAAACATGCTCCGATTTGTTTTGGTTTTGCTCCCTCTCTGCAGGGCTGTCCCGCCCCGCTTGGCTTTCGAGTAAAGCCGCTGGGTGCTGCAGGCGGGTGGCACGGCTGGAGCTGGGACACGGGGAGCCCTGGATGGGCAGCGCTGCCCTGCTGGCACCGGGGTCAAGGGCAGCTCTGCTGTGCCCTCCCACGCCTCAGCCACGCTCCCCGTGACCGGGATCTGGGACAGGGGGACTCGGCTCCACCGGCTGTGTGTGGCCATACCCTTCTGGCAACAGCTGCCACCAGGATGGTACTAAGGGCCATGGCCAATAGCCCATGTGCCAGGAGCCACCCACGTGGCTCAGCATCCCCCTGCCAGCAGGTACTGCTGACTCCGGGCAAGCTGCTTCCCGCTCCGTGCCTCAGTTTCCCCTTCAGCCAACGAAAAAGCATCCTCTGCACCTTAGAGACCAGCAAGGCTTTGCCTTGGAAGGGGCCAGCTTTGGGCACAGGGACATGTCCATGTGCACCTCGCATCCAGTGCAGGCAGGAGAGTGGTGGCTCCAGCCTGGCGTCCCGAGGGGCTGCAGCAGATCTGTGACCTTGCATCTCCCTCCTTCCTTCCCTCCCCTCCCAGCAGCCCCTCCCAGCTCTTCCTGACCCACTTTCTCTATCTTTGCACTGCACAGTAAAGCAAAAGCAAAGTGGAGCAGGGGGAGTGGACACTGGCAAGGCCACCAGCACATTGTGTGGTGACTGACAGCACAGCCCTCCATGGCACAGGACAGGGCACAGGCACGGGGCAGGAGAGCCGGTGGTGCTGGATGCTGCTCAGGCTCTGGGAGAGGACTTGGGGTTGCAAGGATGGTTTTCTTTTGCAAAATGTTCAAGGCCATGGCTGTCCCAGAGAGCCCTGCACGCTGACGGCCACCGACAGCCCCATCATGTTGTTGGTGTCCACTCACCCTGCTGGGAAGGGAAGGTGTGGGGCAGAGCCAGAGGGCCAGGAATTCAGACTTCAACTCAAAAGATTCACCTCCACATCCCTGGTGCCCACCTTCATCCCACTCCACCAGTGTTCTCCTCCCTTGCATGGGCACCTGGTGGGCAGAGGTTCCTTCTGAGGCCCAAGTGAGGGATAATTGGCAGAGTGTGCAGGGTGCCCCGTGCCATATTTCACTCATTGCTCCAGGCAGAGCAGCCATCCGGGAGCTAAAAGCATCCAATTGTTCACTGATGCTTTTCTTTGAAGCCCTCATTCATCCTCCAAGGTCTGTATTGATTGGGGACTCCAGGAAAGCATCTGCCCTTCTCTGCCTTCATCAATGACTTTCCCACATTAATCCACCTCTTCCCTTGATAACCACGCTAATTACTCTCAGCTAAGTTGACTCTGGCAGGTCAGTGGAGGCTGGGAAGAGCAACCTGCTCCACGGCCTGGCTGTGCCTTAAAGCTGCAGATCTGTCCAGTGCTGGGCCCCAGTGGTGGAAGGAACTGGCCATGCTGGGAACATGAACACCACGGCATGGGTCTGACAGGAGCTTGTCAGGGGCCGTACTGGGGAACGTGTGCTGCTGAGAGAGGTGTTTGCTTTCCATTTTTGAGGCTTGTGTACCTGCCAGGGAATCACTGATGATTTTCCATGGATTTTCCATCCCAGGCTGTGCCTCAGTGGGAGGCACATCCACACTCCCCGTCTGCATCTGCCCAGCCTTGGGGGTTCAGATCTGTGAGGGGCTTTCTCTGCGGTGCTGCAGGGTGTTTTAGACCACCGTGGAAGGTTCACACCCTTCAGCCGAGGGTGGTCTAGGCATGAGATGAGATCTTTTCCGTCTCTCCATCTGCTTTTCCTCAAGGGGGAACGGGAGGGATGAAGTTCTTTGACCTCAGCCACGGTCAGGCTGAGCTGTGGCTCAGGAGCAGCCCTGCAGGAAGGAGCCGGGGCAGAGGGAAGCCTGGATGGGCTGTGAGGGGCTCAAGGTTGTAGGACACGTGACAAATGTCCTGCTGGTGGGCTCCCATTCCCCCACCACTCCCAGGAGGCTGTGAGCTGTCTCACTGTTGCTGCTGTGCTGCAGTAGGCAGCTCAAAAAGGCTTCCAGAAGACACGGGAGGTGCGGAGGGAAATGCATGGAAGGGATGATTCGGGTTTAATGACACAGAGCCTGCTCTCCTGGGGAATTAAGGCAGGAGGGGTGTCTCGACCTGTGAACCCAGAGCAGCAGAGGTCAGAAATGTGCCCAAATGACCTTTTTAAGGAGGTGTGAAAACCTGAAGACAGGAATTGGCTCAAGACCTGGTGAAATGGGAAGAAGACCTCAAGGGAGAGACAGGTTTAGTCCTGATTCATCTGGAATCAGCTTGGCAGCTGTGGGACAACCCCACACCACCCTTCAGGTTTATGTCATGTAGGTTTTCTGAGGCAGTCTGACTTCATTTTCCACAATGTGTTGCCTGTTTAAAATGCAGTGAATTATAAAATATGTCAGTCTGGCAAGGGGAGGGAGATATTTTATCTTGCCACGTGATTCTGCTCCTGACACAGAAGATAATGGCTTTCTGCTTTAGGGCTCTCTCAGGAAAATGCAGCATCTCCTAACTTAGAGCCTGTCTGCCTGTCTCTCTCCAACTGAGTGGATTTTGCTCTCAACTTTAACACACATAAAGTAGCTTTTTGGGCTGCAATAAACTCAGATTTGAGGGTAGAAAAGGGAGACAGAAAGTGAAGCTTTGCAGGAGGGAAGGTGACCGTGTGTACACATGAGGAGTGCTGGAGATGTCCTGAAGACATTGTGGCTGCAGAGATTCATAGAATCATAGAAACATAGAATCATTAGGGTTGGAAAAGCCCTCTAGGACCATCGTGTCCAACCATTACCCCAGTACTGCCATGCCCATCACTAAGACAAGTCTCTAAGCACCACCAATACACCTTTTTTGAACACTTCAGTTGATGGGGACTCCACCACTTCCCTGGGCAGCCTGACCAATGCCTGACCAACCTTCCAGTGAAGAAACTTTTCCTAATATCCAATCTAAACCTCCCCTGGCGCAGCTCGAGGTCCTGACCAGCAGGAATTGTCCTGTAAGGAGAGGCTGCAGAGATTAGGGAGAGAAGTTCCTCCTGCACGGCCCTGGCAGCCTCCACTGGTGCCTGTGGGGACACGGGTGCCAGGGGGACATGGGGGGCTGTGCTGAGCCCCTTCCAGCTGCCCTGTGGGGTCTGGTGGTTCCCCCAAGCCAACCTGTGAGGACAGGACACCCCAGGCTGGCCCCCACCGGGCCCCAGTGGCCATTCCTGAGGTGCAGCCGCCATCTAGTGACACACAGACAGGCTGGCCCCACTCCCTGATGGGTCTGCAGGGCGGTGCTGGCCTTGTCCCTGTCCTTGTCCCTGTCCCCACCGTCCCCTGCTCCTCGGGGTCGGGGGCAAAGCCAGAGCCAGGGGAGGGAGCAGGATTGGGGTCCCCTCTCCTCACCCTCTTGGGGTGAGGCAGTGCAGAAACACCAAAGTGCAAAACATTGTTGGTTGGTTGGTTGATTTATTTATTTATTTATTAAATCAGGGACTTGTTAGGGTTGGAAAAGCCCTCAAAGATCATCGAGCCCAACCATTCACCACCAAACCGTGTCCCCAGCTGCCACATCCACACGTCTTTCGAACACTTCCAGGGGTTGGGATTCCAGCACTGCCCTGGGCAGCCTGTTCCTCCCTGACCACCACCCGTGAGTGCAACAGGACAAGCCCAGGGGAAGATCTCAACCCTGTGGATGCCCAGCATGAGGGGCTCAGCCCTGCCCAGAGCCACTGGCAGTGACAACCGAACCTCTCCTGTCCCCAGCCGTGGCAGCCTGAAGCCCTCCCACCCCATGCTGCTCCTCCACCACACTGAGGCCCATCATCATATCTTTAAACCTCCCATAACGTCTCTTTCTGCCTCAAAAACCGAACAAAGGCAGTGGTCCCGTCTCTTGTCTCCCCCTCCATTTTCCTCCCGCTGGCTGCCGAGAAAAGGGATTCAGCCGTGCCCACTGCATGTGAAAAGCCCCCGCCTGCCTTGTGTTTTATGAAGGAAAATCTCCTTGGGAGAGCAGCCAAACGTTCCCAGCCTCCTGCTGGGTGTTTCAGACGGGATGTGAGGGCACGGCGGTCCCGCGGGTTTGGGGGGAGAGTGGGGGGACAGGGATGGGCTGCTGGGATCTGCAAAGGCTGCCATCAGACTGCCGTGGAGGATGAGACCAGGAGGTCACTGCTGGACCTGGGTGGCCAGAGACGGGTCTGTCTCTGCTGCCTTGAGAGAGGGAGTTTTGCTGTTGGGATGCCGAACTCGAGTGAACATCCCTTGGGAAAGGATGTGGGAAGATGGGTCTGTATGAGCTGTGATTTGGGCACTGGGGCTGTGCCACATGTGGGACCACGATCTCACCACGAGATGGGCTCTGCACTGCACTGTGCTGGGTGCTGTTCCTCTCCTCTCTGGAATTTCTCCATTGTCCCCATCCTTTTCCTCTCCTTTTCTTTTCTCTTTCCTCCTGGTCTTCTTCCCACACTCCCCCCCTGTTCAGCACCTCTCCTAGACCACACATCCCCACGCATTAGAGACCTCTCAGACCCAGCAACTATTTCAAAGGCATCCAAGAGGCCCCCGGGGCTCCAGCCCACCAAATCAAACTCAAATTTGCAGCTTATATGCAAACATGATGTGTGTGGACGCGGAGGCTCCGCTGGCACACACAGCCAGTAAACAGAAACACATGGCTGAGCCTGCAAGAGCAATAACCTCAGCTGAGAGCTGGGATTTTGGGGAGGGATCTTAACCAGCGGCATCCAAAGGGAATGAATCACACCCCACTGCAGCTCCAGGGGCACTGCCAGGCACTGAGTTCTCATGCCTGTGTCCGTGGCAAGGCTGTACTTGAGAGAGAGGGAGAACCAGGGGGGGGAAATGGATGTTTCTGCTCTGTAGCTGAACCGAAAACCACAAGGACAAAGCCAGACAGGCTCAGACCCAAAGAGAGAATTTCTGCCATGTTTCCTTTCCTGGTTCATTGTGCAAATGCTGCGTTGCACACGAAATTAAAACCTTCCTTTCTTTCTTGGGGGCCATTCAATATCCTTTAAAGGCTTTTTCTATTTCTTTCGAGGCTGGGACCAATTTCTCAGGGAAAACGCTGCTCACCAAAAGCACGTTTCATATCTGAGAATGATGAAACAAAACATTTAGCAGCTCCAGAATTAAACTTGCTATTGGCAAGCCTCGGTGCAAAGTATTTCAATGTTTTTATTGCATCCATCCTCCCTCCCCTTTCCCTGTGAAGCTGCTGCCTCAGTTTGACCCATGCCAGCAGACAGCTTCACACATTTTCAAACTTTGAACCACTTATTTGTAAAACTGAAGGAACCTCAGCTCTTAAACCGTTCAGCTCCCGCTAGCATGGCTCTCCCACTCCACCTTCCTGTCGCTCGGAGATGCTGCTCCTCCTTGCTTTTTACATTTTCCCCTCTAACATTTTCTGAAATGTGTATTTTGGGGTTTAAAACCATGTCAAAAAAAAAAAAAAAAAAAGCCCCCGGACCCCCAGCACTCTCCTTTTGCAAGCAGATGTTGCAGTGTGTGGCCCCGAGGTGGGGACCCAACTGTGCAACAATATCATAAGGACATTCCCTGCAGAGCCATCTTGGCCTCCACTGTCCACAGGGGCAATGGGATTCACTGATTTTTTTCGCACCAGAGCACTCCTTTCTCCAGAATTTTTGCCCCTCCAAAGCAGACAGGGTGAAGGAGGGAAAATTCCCCACCAGCAGCTCTTCCCTCCCTGCCGCCTCTCCCTCTGGAAAGCGATGCCATGTGACTCGCAGCTCCTACATTTCCCCACTTCAGGGTTTTCCAGCCGCAAAGTCGTGGATGGCAGCGGGAGTTGAGGTGATGTCTCCATCAGGGAGATCTCGGATGCCAACGGCCCTTCCAAGTGCATGAGCAGCCACGGTGGGGTGTGCTTCTCCTTCCTAAGCTGGGAGAGAGGACAGGCAGGCACAGGCAGCAAGTACAGGCAAATCCCGCTCCACCCAAGGCGCCTGTCGCTCCCCTTCCCGACTCCTGGCCTTGCTTCCTCCTCCTCCTCCTCCTCCTCGCATCTATATTTAGTCCCAGATGCTGCAAATCCTTTTGCACGACTCCCACGGAGTGCCTGGCAAGATCAGGGCTGGGATTCCTTTTGGGCAGGGAACACCCGGTCCAGTATTAATAACAAATAATGAGGGCAGTTTCTGGAGCACAAGATAATTATCCCTGTCACGGTGGGGCCTTCGTTAGAGCTCTGCTTCCACGTGAACAAACAGGCTTTAGCCGGCGATGAGAACGATCCAAGGAAAACCTCCCACAGGCACCAGAGGAGGGCAGAAGGAGGCAGGGGGATCAGGGCCTCACAGAGTCACTTGGAGTCTCCTCTGATCAGCCTGTGTGTCCCAGCTTTGTGTCGGAGCTCCTGTGTGTCCCTGGGGACGTTCCTGCTCTGGAGAGATGGGTGGGTGGCTCTCAGCTGTCGTGTTGTGCCTTGGGCTGCAGCCACAGCCCCCTTGTCCTGTGGCTCTTGGGGTACCCAGGCTCTCCCCAGCCCCTACTTTCCAGGGATGCCTTTGGGAAAAGTGTTTTCCCACACTGTTTGTTCACAGCAGGGACAGAAGAAAAGGGAGATAAGGGGTTGCACTGTCTCCCTTTCCTCTCCACATCAAAGCCCCGAGTTTATCGCCAGGTCCTGGCTGAGTGTGGGGCTCCTTTTAGACAGACTGTGAGGGGAAGGGGTCAGGGCCTGTCTCATTTGGTGACTTGGCCAAAGTCTGTGGTTTAATCCCTGAGCAGCCCTGTCAAAACTGTTCTAACTCCCCAGGTCCCCTTGAGTGACCAAACCTTGCTGGGAACCTGCTGCTGGGGTCCCATTTCCCTGTGGTGACAGATGAAGGGTCGGGTGACAGATGAACTGTGGGTCCAGGTGAGGTTGTGGTTGTAAGTGAAACTTTTTCCTCCTCCTTTTAAGATGGGATCGTGGGAAGACCTGGAGGCCTCCAGCTCCAGAGGCCCCTCCGGCAGCCGGGAGATGGATGGGTTCAGGGTGAAGAGGAGGCAGCAGGGGGGAGTTCAGCCCATTTAGGAGGAGGATGAAGCGCAGCAGGGGGTTAAAAGTCAACGTCTTTCCCTCTCCCAGCTTCTCCAGGTCAGAGGGAGCTTTCCAAGGTTATCAGCTGGGGTCAGCCACTGGCAAGGGGGCAGTGAGGGTCTGAGGGCCTGGGGCACCAGGGCAGGGGGGCTCAGCCCCACTCAGTGAGAGCCACCTCTCTGACCTGGCTGCTGCCTGCAGTGGGGACAGCGGGACAGCAGCGTGACTGGGGGTACAGTTACCATAACAGGCATCCTTACACTGCTCCCTGACAGCCTCCTGGGAAAGGGCACACACAAACTCATGGATGCAGATAGACTGAGGGGAGACCAAACCTCCCAGCTGGAGAAAGCAGGACAGCAGAGAACACTCTGTGCAATCCATGTTGCCAGTGGGCTCCACACATGGTCAGTGGGGACCTGGCTCTGTCATCTACAATGCTGTACAAATACCATCGAGGTACAGCTTGTGCCCTGAGTCCTTTGCCTGAGTTTTTGCTCCTGAGCTAAGCAGCCCAGCTCTGGGAAAAGCTCTGTGGAGCCCTCTTGGCTCGCTGGGTGTGAGATGAGGCCCAGACTCCGCTGCAGTTGCCCTGTTTTGATGTTGTTAACGTGACAAGTTGGATTAATTAAGTGTGTTTGGAGAAGGCTCTGGAGTTCCTTCCTTTTTGAGGGCTTTTACTTCAAAGGAAGGCAAACAAGGAGAGCATCTCCCTCCCTAAAGTGCCTGGGGTATCACGTCAAGGCAGTTCTTCTCAGCTGAGCCCTGGGACGTGTCCTACCCTCCCATGGCCAGAGACAAACAGCCACGAGGGAGCCACGAGCTCTCCCGTCGGTGCAGGGACTGGGGGCTGGCTCGGGCCCCACACACCTCACAGACCAGGGAAGATGCTCCAGGATTTTTGGGAGCATCAAAACCACTCCTGTGTGGATGGCTACCAATCTGAGGTCTAGCCCACAACAGCCACGTCAGAACACACCTGGAGCCTGTCTGCTTCCCATGTGGGAGCTCTCCATTGCCCACTGGACTTGGTGTCTCCCCAGTTCTGCCCCAAAACACCAGTGAGCAGCTTCTGTCTGGCACTTTCTCTGGAGAGCTCGACCTGCTGGCTGTGACCTGCGAGTCTGGAAACTTCAGGAGAACAGACTGGCTTTTTTTAAAGTCCTCAAGAGGTGAAGATGTTTCACGCTCCTGCTGGGTTTGTCCTCACAGTGTTTTGGAATGTATGGTAGCAAAGTAAGGCTGTCACAGAGCTCCCTTCGCATCTGTTTCCTTTGTCTGTGTGTCTGTCAAGAGTCTTTTGCCCCAGTTTGCTGATTTTATGACAATGGCCTTCAAACCCCTTCTGGAGAGGAAGGCAGCTGCGAGAGAAGCACTCACCTGCACTGGCAAAGAGCAAAAGGGTTTTAAAGCTGGGGGAAGTGCTACTTTTTATATCAAAAAAATGGGAGCATTGCCCCATGGACATGGAGACACCAGACCCTGCACGCTGGCAGCATCATGGGGAAGATTTGATATTAAAAGGTGCAGCAAAATAAAGAGCAAAAGTAGGAACAGGGAGTGCACAGCACTCCCCTCCCTTCCCTGGGGAGTTCACTCCTTATCTATCCCCACTCCCGTTTCCTACTGGGATAAACCAGGAATGGGTGGATTTGGTTTCCTTCACTTTGCAATTTATGTGGCCCACCCAGACCACCCCACAGATGGGGAAGAGCTTCCAAATCTTCTGTCAGGGGTGGGTTGAGAATCAGCTGCACTCCAGGGCCACGGCTGCCACGCCGGCACAGGAACGCTCTGGAAAATTCACTTACCAGGGCCTCTTCATTGGAAGAAAAGTGGAGGCACCGGGGGTCCAATTACAATGTATTTAACATTTCTGAGCTCAGCGGGGCCTCGCTGTCTCACAACTGGGTCACGCAATCAGCCCCGAGCTGCAATGTCAAACTGGCTCCAGGATTAAGTGTGTTGTAACTGGAGCTGCGAGCCCAGTGCTGGGAGAGGGGGACTTTTATCTGGCTGTGATTGTGCAGTGGGAGCAGGGCTGAGCTCCCCCGACCTGTGCTCGGCAAAGGGCTCGGCCGAGTGTGGCTGGAGGATGGCTTGGAGCGCTGGCCGGAGCATTTGTGTGGCACCGTGTCCTCACATCTACTTTGTGGGAGCTGGGCCCTTTTACAGAGCTTTTCACAATGTCTCTGAGGGACAGTCTGGTGCTGCTGGGTGGCCTGGCCAAGCACTGTTGGGGGTAAAAGGAGATCTGAGCTTGCAGAGCTGCTCTTCAGCCCCAAAATAAATGGTTGTCACAGCCCCCCTTTGCAAGAAGGGACACAAGTGTTGAGTCTGCCTGATACTGGCTGAACTGGTACCCACTGCCCTTGCATTTCTCCCTTCCCAGAGCCCTGCTCATGTTTCTTGTTCTCATTGCAGTAATGTGTGTGTGGGGGTGTTTTCCTGTGGTGAAGCTTCCGGGAGAGACCTGGGTTTGAATTGCCTATGGAGGGATTTCTCACTCTTGACACTCCTGTATTAGGAGGAAAATAAAACAGAACTGGAGTTAAAATGTCACGTCAGCCTAAGATAAAGACAGCGAAACACCCATCATTTTGGGTTGATCAACATTTACTTTACACTGAAATCTTGAAAAGTTAGAGCAGCATCATTTCCTAGCAGGGATGAGAGGTGGTGCCTCTCCATGGGAGGTGGAAGGCCCCAACCTGCTCTGGCTGGGCTGTTTCCTTAAACACGTGTCCCTGATGATTGGCACAGCCTGGGACAGGGAGTTTGGGGAGAGCTGCTTTCCTCTGCTCTCACCAAAATCCCACCTTCTGCTCGGCATTTTGGGAAGCCAAAACTTCTTGCCTGTGCCATGGGGGACAATGTGCCAGAAAGGGATTTTGAGGCAGCAGTGGAGGATGTCCTTAAAGGTGTGCAGGGAAAGCAAAACCCCTGAGCTTTGGTAAACCTGCTTCTGTTTTCTAGAGCCAAGAGATGGACCTGCAGTCCTGGGGAAGTGCAAGTGAGAAAACAACCCTGTGCAAGTGAGAAAACAATGCTGCTGTCTTGTTCAGAGCAGGGAAAAAAAAGACTCAGCTTCGCTTTCCCGTGCCGGGCTCTGCTTTGTTCTGTGGCTCTGCTTTTCCCCGGGCTATCGGATCCTCTCCCCCGAGGCTCAGGCAGCTGTGCCGGCTCTGGAGGCACCGTGTGACTATTGTGTCCACACAGATGGACAGACAGACCAGCCGCGGGCTCAGGGCTCACGGGGCAGCCCCGAGCCCAGCCCTGGGGCTGGAGGGGCGGGTTGTCGCATCCTTTCTAGCACAGTCGCCGGGGTCAAGGACTGCGGGGAATCGTGATCCGTTGTAGTAGGAAAACAGGAAGCGGCGCTGGTGGCAGGAATTTGTTTCGTTTAGCGTTTCGTGTCCCAGCGAGGTGTGGGGCCGGGACTCGTTGCATCACGCTGCCGGAGGCCGGGTCTCAGCAGCCACAGGCTGGGTGTCCCTGGTCCTCCTGTTTTAGACAAGGTGTGTTTGTGGGGAGCCCTCACACTCCAAGGGAGACACTTTGGGTGCCACAGGGTCTGCCATCATCCCTGAGGTAACTGCATCCAGCTCTGCTGGGGTAGGAGCACTGTGAATGCCACCAGGGAAGGGCTTAGGATGTATCCAAGCAGAAAGCAACGCCCATTCCATGTGCTGCTCCAATGTAAAGGTGTCCCTGCTGACTCCAGGGTGGGTGTACAATGTGAGCCCTTGCCCCATGCTGTGCCCTGCATCTGCCAGGCGGTCCTGGGTGCCCCTACTCATCAGAGGGATGAGGGGCTGACCCAGGCAGTCTTTGCAGTGCAGAGTGACTCTGGAGAAGGGCCAGGGATCAGGATCTTTCATGGCCACAGTGCCATGATGAGGAGCAGCATGTAGCAGGTCCAGCAGGACACCGTGTTATCTGTGCTCAAACATCTGTGCCGTTACACCAGTGTTTAATCTGTAAAGATTAAACAGCTGCAGGTTTTGATCCGGGATGCCTCCCTGTGCAACAAGCACCTGAAATCCCTGCTGCCACCGGGATGCTGTGGTGGGAAGTGCTGGGGCTGGATTTCTGGCTCCCAGCTCTGAACTGCTAACTGTGGGTGCAGCAGCCTGTCCTGTGGCTGCTCAGGTCCAGGCAAGCCGTGTTTGGGGGACAAGTGACCACTCAGAGGACGGGCCCTTGGACTCCAGCACTGGCCCTGCTGCTCAGGCAGAGAAGCCGTGGCCTCTCCAGGGCGTAAACCGTGTTTTGTGTTCCCAGGGAAACAATGCTGCTCTCATTGTTTGGGGCTGAAATAGTGTCCTGCAGAGCCTCAGAGCCCTCAGAAAGCTCTGGCTTTCTATAAATACAGAGAGGCAGCTGGAAAGGGGGAATGGAGCTTGCAACAGTTGGCAGAAGAAAGGTTTCTGCCCATCTCCAGGTTGTGTCAAACGTGCTTGTTGTCCTGGGTTATCTGGACCACAGGGAGCCACGGCCAAGGTGCAGCTTAGCATCCTTTACACGCGGCCAGATGCAGGTGAGCCGGGAAGGGCTGTGCCTGCCTGGCAGGGCCTCTGTGGGGCTCCTGGCTGTGTCCTGCACCCTCCCCGTGCGCACACGGGCACCGCCGCACGCGTCCCGCTCCCGGCCCCGGCTCCCGTTTCCTCCCCGCGGCAGCCGCGGCAGGCGGGATTAGTGATTTATTAATGAAGCGGAGTGACTGCGCCGCTGGGGCGTGCCAGGCGGAAATGTCTGCTCCGAGAGATTGGATAACCCTCTGGCCCCTTTCCCCTCGCAGCCTTCAAACGGCCGCGGCTCCCAGAAGCACCATATCCTTTTCCTCTGGCTGCCAGCTCCCTCCCTCCCTCCGTCCCTCCCTCCCTGGGGCAGGCTGGCTGCCACTGAGGGCACAGGGGGCTGCAGGGACACCCTCACTCTCCAGCTGAGTGCCTGATCAGTGGCACCAGTTGCAGGATCATTTCTTGTCATTTGGTTGCCACAAGATCCATAATTAGTTTATTATAATCCATGGAGATAATAGATGTTGCATTCCAGTTGCTTTAAGAGTAAAGCTGTGTTTAACTCTGGGGAAGCTCCAAAAGTAAACAACCAGGGAAGAACTGGCTCAGTGAGCAATTGCTCGTGGGCTGAAACCTCTCCTGGGAAAACTGCAGCCAGGAGCAAATATTTATGACTGACCTGTAAACACCCCTGAGGAAGGTTTTATAGTGGGAACCATCCCTGTTGTGCCTGTGCACACTCTGCTCTGACACCAGGTGGGCTCTGGGCTGTGAACATCAGGACCTGCCTGCAGGGTTCTTAGAATCATAGAATCATGGAATGGTTTGGGTTGGAAGGCACCTTAAAGCTCACCTTGTTCCAAACCTTCTGCCCTGGGCAGGGACACCTTCCACTAGCCCAGGTTGCTCCAAGCCCCGTCCAACCTGGCCTTGCACACTTCCAGGGATGGGGCAGCAACAACTTCTGTGGACAACCTGTGCCAGGGCCTCCCCACCCTTCCAGGAAAGAATTTCTTCCTAATATCTAATCTAAATCTCTCTTCTTTTAGTTGAAAATCATTCCCCCTTGTCCTATCACTACCTGCCTGTGTTTCCAAGCATGGAGAACTGGTGGTCAGCAGTAATGCAGTGTGTCCCCAGCGTGGCTGAAACCCTGGGCCGTGGAGCGTGGAAGGAATGTGTGTGCATCCTCACGCACACACGCAGCCTGTGCATCCCGTGGCAGCTCCTGCCCACCTCCACCAGCACAAACTGCTTCCAGGAAATGAGCTGGGAGAGGAAACAAGCACTAATGAAGAATCCCTTGGTGAAAAATGTGTTTCTACAACCGTTAGATTATTTTGTCCTTGAGAGGCAGGGGAGGAGATAATAAAACAGCCTCGCTGCATTCCAGTCTTGGCTTTGGGGACACTGATGCTGTGCTGTCCAAGGGCCCTTTCTGGGGGTGCCTCATCACCCCCTTGTCCCACACTGCTGTGGGAGTGAAAGCAACTGCTGTGGGGCTGCTCCTCTGCAACTGTGTGCATTGGCTCAAGGTCTTTACTGAACAGAGAGAGGTGGCCATAGGGTGACCATCCAAAAAGCCAAAACCAGAGCCCCCTTTGAGGAGGAGCCTGGGGAAAAATACATCCTAATTTAAGGGGTGGAATGCTCCCTCCTTTCAGGTCAGATGGGTCCCTGTGGGGTTTGTGCAGGGGATGTGTGTCTCCTGCCAGGGACAGCAGTGCCTGGGGGTTACCCTGGGCTGGCTCAGTGGGTACCACGACAGGGACACACAAGTAGCAGGGACCGTCTCAGCCATGAGACGTCCTGTGAGCACCCTCTAGGCAGGGACTGGGGCATCTACTGAGGCTGGAGGGGACCTGTGCTGTCCCAGGAGCATAAGGAATGTGTAGAACAGAACTCTGGGGCTGCCCTGAGTTCCTGAGTGGTGTTGTTTTCCGTGAGCTCCCAATGGCCTTTCATCTCCTGCGCTCAGAAGTGACTCACACCAGGAAACTGGGGAATGTGGCGGTTCAATTCCAGCACGTCGTGTTGCCTTGCATGTCCTCTGCAGGTTCCCGTGGCAATTCCCAGCCCGGGGCTGCCAACTGCTCCACACCCCGGGGTGCCTGGAGCACCCACATCGCAGCTGAGCCTGCGGCGAGCCGTGGGCAGCGCAGCCGCTCGGCATCTCGTGGGCGGCCAGCAGCAGTGACATTCCTTTGGAGATGGGACGTTTCTGCTCAGGAAGGCCTGAAAAAAGCCAGGGACAAAGGGGGGAAGTGATGGTGGCTGTGTCTGGAGTTATCTTGCCGCTGCACTTGCGGGGGCCGCTGAGTGACAGCGCTTTTCTGTTTCGCTCCGGAGAGTCAGGAAACACTCATCTCCGCTGGCTCCCTTCCTGCCCTGCCTCGCCTGCGCTGTGGTTCCGTGGCTCTGGGAAGGGGGACGGAGCCCACCAGCCTTCCCAGTGGTGCCCAGCACCCTCCCTGTGGGTCTCTGTGCCAGCACACCCTAAATCTCCTCAGCCAAAGTCCCGAAGCCAGGTGGGTTTCTGCTACGCAGAGCAGCTCATCAGCCAGGGTGGCAAGGGAACATCGACGCCTTTTACCTGAACCAGCTTGTTCCAGCGGGTGGGAAATTGGTCAAACAGCTCCAGACAGCTCAGAAACCCCCAAACCAGCTGCTTTTCCACTGATTTTCGCTCTTTCAGTTCATTTAAATCAGATAATTTCTCTGGCCCGGGGATGGCTGCACAGGGAGGGGATCCCCCAGCACAGCCTTCGTACAGTTTCCTCAGCACAGCCTTAGTACAGGGTGCAGGACCATTGTATCCTCTTCCCTCAAATGGGAAGTGAAAGAGCAGTGGTAAAAGGATGTTTGGCTTAACCCTGTCTGCTTTGGAGTATCCTGTGATGAAATGTTGCTTTACAGCTTCTTCCAGAGCTCGCTCCACTCTGGATGCCAGTGATGCACCTGGGGCTGCAACAGGAACAAAGGAATCTGTTTTCTCTCCCTTTAGGAGTGGAAGAATCACACTAATGTTTTCAGTGGGAAGGACTAGTTTTTCCATCATGGAGGAAAAAAAAAAAAAGTGTTTTCATTTTGCTAATAATGTTTAGCACTTCTCGAGCCAAAACCAGCCCCAGGGGCGTTGGCTAGACTGAGCTATGGCTTCTCCTGCTCTTGTGATGCCCCTGTTTCAGCCACACACAATCTGCCTGGCCTGGTGTCACGGGGCCCTTGGTGCCAGTGGTGGGACAGGAATGAGGATTTCTCCTGCCTGTGTGCTCAGAGCCAGTGCACAAAGCCCAGGTCCTGCCGTGGAGACCTGAAGGAAGGAGTTTATACAGCACCGCAGGCACGACAGGAATCTGGTTTATCACTAGAGCTGGTTTAACTCTCCCAGGCTGTCCTGGTGTTTGAGGTGCATTTCAGCTTCTTTCAAACATGGATGTTTTACAGCTGACTCGTCAGCCAGGTTCTCTGCCAGCGCTGCCCACTGTGGTTTCAGCCCCTTTTAACACTTTTACAACCCTGCTGGGTCCTGTTTGCTTTGCTGTTGTCCCAGGCTGGGGTGGGCAGGGTGTGCTACACCACGAGGACCTGCTCTGATGGCGTGACAGGGATTTTAGAGGTCCCATTTATGGGGGGCAAGTTCAACTTCCATTGCCAGGCCCTGCTTTCGGGCAGTGAAAACACCACTGCTGGAGATTTTGCTTTTCTTTTCAGGCTTTTAAAAATTATTTGAAAACACAGAGGTTTCCACAGTGACTTATGTGTTTGGAAGTGTGAGAGGTGTGATTTTTAATGGAGGTCAGAGAGGTGCCAAGTTTCAGATCCAAAATGGAGATGTTTGCTTGGGCACAGATTGGGCCACCCCTAATCCCACCACGTCTGGAGATGGGATTCGGTCTCCTTCCCTGCTCCTGTGTCCTGGATGGCTCCCTGTGATGGAAATGTCACAGCCACTGCCTGCAAACCTGCCCCAGTCTCTGAGCTGAGCAGTCCTACACTAATAAGAGATTTTTCTGGGGCCAAGTTCCTAAAGTCCCGCAAAAACAGGGCTTTGTCATGGAAATGCTGAGACGACATTAATGGCAGTGTCCTGAACGCAACTCTAATTAAAGAGAGGAAGGAGAACTGAAGCAGGATGTCCTGTTTGGCTGCCCAGGATGGAAAGCTTGTCACAAATAAAGTGCATTCTCGTACTTTGTCTCCGTCCCTGTGCATGAGGCTTTCCCAGATTCTGCAAACGCTCATTTTCTTATCTCTCCTGGGTTCTTGTTTCTTTTCTTTTTGAAACAGCTCCTCACAAGAATGTTTTTTCTCTGCCATATTCCCCACCGAGCTCTCAAACTCCCCCATCACACAAATGTCATCTCAAACACAAAGTGAATGTGCTTTTTATTCCTTGAACAAAATCACTCGGGCAGAGTTGCTGGGTGGCTCTGTGCAAAGAAACTTTCCTATTAATGTTGCAGAACAAGCCCTGGTGAGTGAGCAGGGACAGGCAAATCAAAGCTGGGAGTAAGATGGCAAATGTTTCCTTTTGAAAACAGGCTTTCCACGGAATTAGCCCAGGGTATGTCACAACCAATCTCTCAGCTGCTTCATATGATGGAAAAATAAATCAAAATCAAAGCAGAGATAAAAAAATGAAAGAAAAAGAAAAGGAATTCAGAAATAACAGATCAGTAATTTTGCTCACTGTGTGCCACAGGAATCCTAATTCACCCATTTTTGTACTCATACAGAACCTGCTGAGTGTTGGTCACTTTGTAGCTGGGACTAATCTCAGCAAATCTCAGGTTTAAGGCTGACACTTGAGCTCAAAGCACTGTCCCAGCAGCGCTCTTCAGCAAATCCAGGACTAACAACCCGGTGTGTTTATGGAAAATGAGACGATCCACCCTGAACCGTTCATTTGTGCAGCAGGAGGAACTGGGCACGTGACGATGCCCTGCTCCAATGACTCCATTTCTCTGCTGGTCCCGACGTTATCGCTCCTGCTGTGACATTGGCCGTGGTGCCTGTGCTGCCCTGCTCGTTTGCTCGGAGCACAGACCCTCTCTGGGCTGGTGCCAGGGAGGCAGCAGCTCCAGGGCTGGTGTGCAGGCTGGATTTCTATGAATAAAGCAGCTGAAGGCTCCCTGCTGGGCTGGCACAGCCTCCCTGAGCCCTGGATCTTCCAGGAGTGGAGGGAAAAATGACCTTTTGCTGCTCAGTTAAAGTCGGGTCCTGCGTGGAGGGTGCATTCCTGAGGAGCTGTGTACACATCCCCTGCGTGGCTGGCACGGCTCTGGGAGCGCGTCCCCAACACAGGGCATCACAAACTGCTGCTGTCACAGAGACTGGGGGAAAGTTTAGGCCTCCTCATTCCTGCAGGTTAATGAATTACCTTTATGCACCAAGGTAGGAGGGGCACTCCACGCACACTCCATGCTGGGAGCCCAGGGGGAACAGAAACGAGCAGGGCAGGCAAATTCCCATGTGTGTGGGGCACTATAATCCTCCCCTTCTCCATACACCTCTCACATTGTTGCTCTGCTCACATCCCAGGCTGGATATGGGGATGGGCTTCCCAGCTCGGCTCCCTTGATGTCAACAGACCCATGAGTAGGACCTGAAACCTTAATCAGGCTTCAGCTGGGGGGAGTTTGGTCCAAAAGTTTTGGTAGTAAAGGGTAAACCAGCACGTTGGGTCTGGCAGCAGTGGCGGGGGTGAGGGAGCAGAGCTGCTGCACAGGGCTGGAGGTGACACCATTTCCTCATGCACTGAGTCATCCCAGCCTCGGCATTTCCAGATGCACCTCTGCCCAGTGCCAGGCTCTGCAGACGTCTGACCTTAGCAGAGATGATGCCTGATCCATTCAGAACCGATTGTGTTTGTCCCTCTCGGTGTCTGTCTGCTCTGGGTTTGTCCCTCTGAGTGCTGGAGGGGGCATCCTGCCAAAATATATTTGGAGAACCACAGATTTAGTCCTGAGAGGTGATTTCATCCGAGCTCAGCTGTGAGGTGTCTGTGATGTGCTGTCAGGGGGGTCTCTGCCCACGTTGCTCACCGGAGCCAGGTGAGCCCCTGGGCAGGCAAAGATTAAACCAGGATAGAGGCAACAAGAGAGCCCAAAATAATCAGTTTAACCACTAGGCCACATTCACCCTTCCTGCAGTGGTCACAGAGGAGCTCCTCCCAGGAGAAATTTGGCCCATTTTGTCTAATTAGTTTCTCTCCTGCTGACACTTGCTGACATTTGCTGCTGACATTGCCCAGCCGCGGCTCCACGTTCCGAGCAAATATTTTGGTTGGATGGGAGAAAAACTGCTCCGAGGAACTTGTGTGAGTATGTGGGAACCCAAACTGCAGCTGGATCCCCTGAGCTCCCTCGGGGCCCTGTTTATTACCTGCAGCCCTGGAGGGAAGCAGGCCTGGGAAAGCGATGCTCTTGCTGCAGGACGCAGGATGTGAACTGCTATCCTGAGCTCTGATTTTGGGGCAGAAACCCCTCGTGGAAGTTCTGCCAGGGGTCCAGCACGGGTCTGACTGATGTGTGAGAAGGAGGGAAGGGTGATGAGTCCATCAGCTGCAGCAGGTTATAGCCTAATGCTCTTTTCCCAGGATTTCTCTGGCAAAGTGCTGGGTACCACAGGGAGGGCCCTCACCTTGGCAATGCATAAAACTGACTGACTGAACATCCTAAAGTGCCTAATGCCCCTGGAGGTAGGATGCCCAAGCATCTTAGCAAGGTTCAACTGCACATTCTCCAGCTCTGGAGCTTCCTTGGAAACCTGGCTTGGGAGGAGGAGAAAGAAATATAGAGAAAAATACTCTGTGGATATTCAAGTCTCACTAAAATGGAGAGTAGTGGTGAGAACTAAAATGGTTTGGGTGAGACCACATAGATGAGACCACACAGATAATGTTTTGACACTTGGTCAAGCCCCTGAGGCCTCAGTTCACATCCTCTTCCCAGAAAAGCTGGGAGAGGTTTTGTGGTTTGCTTAAAAGGGACCAAAATGGGGCCAGTGTGAGGTCCTGGCCCAATAAGAGGTCAAGCTGATGCCCTCCCTGCTTGTACAGACAGCTATAAGTAGGACTTTTGGGGAAAAAGGCAAAAGGATCCACTAAATCCCGTCCAGTAAGTCCCATCCGACCCACCAGCCTGGCAGCACTGGGGAAGGACAGAGAGAAAAATGGTAAATATTTTTCAGAAATACCCAGGGACTGTCCCTTCTGGGCAGGAACTGCTGACAGGTTTTGGTGCCGCCCTTCACCTTGGACAAGTAAGAGGGGAGCACCCGGAGCCGCGTCCGCAGTCGGGCCCCGCCGCTGAAGGACGGCGAGAGCAGCCACGGGAGCCCTTTGTCAGGAAAAAGCCTTCATGACTATATTTGTGCAGGCAGCTCCAAAGGCTCAGACCTTTATTCTTTTCAGGCTTTTAAACTAAAGGTCATTTTCTCTTCCCTTCCAGAATTAAAAAAAAAAAAAAGAAAAAAAAAAAGAGAAAAAAAAAAGTTAATTCCTCTTGACGCAGATCCCCTTCCCCTCTGGATGGGAGTTCAATTGTTCTTGCAAGCAAACTCCAAATCTGCCCCTCGCATTCACTTCCTTTTTCCTGCCCGAAAGGAAACAGAGATTTCTGACTGTGTGAACTAGTCCTTTATTTAAGGATACAAGAAAATAGCTAAATGCTAATTCAGTGTGGCTCTATGCACTTTAGCATGCGGCACGGCAGAACAAAAGAAAGAGAAACATATCCCCGCCCTTCCCAGCTGAATTGTAAACTGCCCACTGGTTTGAGTATAATGGGTATTTATGAAAGTTATCCTAAAACATTTACTGAAGTCCAATGCAAACCCAAACCCCTCAGTCAGGAAGTTTTTAGCTACCAAAAATAATCACCAAGCCCTGGCTAATATTTTTAACGATCATGCGTGCTTGGGAATTTCCTCTTCCCTCCATGGAGATAAGTGATTAAACAAAATAAAGGCAGTGGCCATTTTGATACACTGCGACGTGTCAGGGAAGAGACATATCAACAGTTCTTTTTTTGTATCTTTTTCCTAAGTCTTGACTTCTGCATTCACTCTCTGACTTTTAGGCTGAATTCCACTTCTCTATTATGTTGCTGAAATCCAGTGAAGTCAGCAGAAAAGCCATGAAAGTTTCCTGGGCAGAACTTTTAAGCCAAGGAATTAGATCCACTAATGGGGAGACAGTTGCCCATTACACACCTTATTAATTCTATAAAAAGGACATTGAGCTCTATTCAGCTCACATTATTTGGCTTAATCATTTGTGTAGAAAAACACCATTACTGTAACGTCCTGTCCATTCTCCAGGTCTTCTCCATGGAGACCTGCTCTGGACTTAGTCCTACACAACGAGACCAGAAATGGACCTTGGAGTGCATTTTTCCATACACCAAGTGTTTTTGAGGTAGAAAACTTTCAATCAGTTTCAAGTGTTCTGTTCTGCAATTGGGCAGATTTAAAATGTCAATTATTGTTCTCTACAACCACCAGTAAGTGTTGCTGGGAAAGGGGTTGTGGGCTGCAGGCAGGGAGGAGAAGGAGGGCTCTTAGCCCTCAGGATTTTGGTGCAGAATGGAGTAACCCCAAAGAAGTCACCTTGGTAAGGACATGGAGTGATAGGAGAAGAGGGAATGGCTGCAAAATGAAGGAGGAGAAAATGAGATTAGATATTAGGAAGAAATTCTTCCCTGTGAGGGTGGGGAGGCCCTGGCACAGGTTGCCCAGAGAAGCTGTGGCTGCCCCAGCCCTAGAAGTGTCCAAGACCAGGCTGGACGGGGCTTGGAGCAACCTGGGCTAGTGGAATGTGTCCCTGCCCGTGGCAGGGGGTGGAATTGGGTGATCTTTGACATCCCTTCCAACTCAAACCAGTCTGGGATTCTGTGAAATAAATGGCAGGTCTGTGGGAGTCCTTGACTGATCATTTGGTGTAACTTTTGGCAGAGAATTCAAAATGCATGTTTTTGGTCGTCACTGAAAGCAAAGTTCTGCATTTAGGATTTGGACTCTGTTGTCATAGAATCAAAAAAAAAAAAAGAAAGATTGCACATGTATCTTTAGAGATGCTCCTGGTACAAGAAAGTGGCAGCTGGATTAACCGAGTGAAGTTTTGGCAGTGGAAAACGTTTTCCCATCTTTCTGTGGTGGTGGGAGCTGATTCCAAGGCAGATACCAGGGATGTGCAGGGAGTGCACCTCATACCTAATGGAATCTGGGGGAGAATGGGCAGGTGTCTCAGGCCAGTAAGAAGCCCAGGCACCTGGGTCCCTGTTCTGTCTGTCACAATTCTTCTCCATAGGGATTTGCAACAAGACAGAGCCCTACAGTCCCTCTGGCTGAGGGAACGTGCTTTGTCCTTGCATGGACAGGAGGCACTGAATCCCCCCCCAGTGCAGATCTAATCCATCCTGTGTGTCTTTCCATTGCACAGGGGTTTTTCAAAGATACAGTCTTGCTCAAATATTTTCTGAGTGCCTGATACCTTTCTGCAGCCAGGGGAGGTATCTGTGAGCGATACAAGCTGCTCCGGCAGGACAACAGGGAAACCTTATCTCGCACCAAAGGGCAGATAAAGGAGCCCTTTACCACGCTGGCTTAGCAAAAGGGAGGCTCTGGGTTTTTTCCCATCTCTGTCCTCGATGTTATCACAACAGCAGCAGCGAGGCACGACCACAGCCCTGACATTGGGTACATGGGACTCCCGTGGTGCCCCAGAGCACAGTGCTGCAGAGCAGGGGAGTTTGGGAGTTTATCCCCCAGCCCAGGGTTTGCTGCTTGTGTGCAAGACACCAAATTGCACAATATTTAGTCTCTGCTCCCTCTCTCCCTCACTTTCTCCCCTTCTCTTATCAGGCTTTCATTGAACTCTTTGTCAAGGCTGAGCCCTCAGGGTGGCTCAGATGAAGCACAGCAAGGGCTGGCGCGTTGTTCAGCCCACCTGAGTGGGAGCTGCTCACCTTGGTCTTACAGAAACTGCCCACCATGGTGCAACTCCCATCTTACAGCTGGGTGTTGGTGCTTCAGTAGTGTCTTGGGGTGACTGATTCAGGAAAGCACAGATGTACAATGTGCTTCACAGTAAGGTCAGGCTGATCTCTTGATGCAAGTCTTAATTTTGCTGGAGCTGATTTACGGCCCTGGACAGGCTGACCTTGATGGCACAGACTCCCCCACACCTCTGACAAAGCACAGGAGCACGTGCAGGGCTTTAAGTATGTGCTCAAGCATTGCTTGCAGCAGAAATATTTCCCTGGCTGGGGGCTGTGGCCCACATGGAGCCTTTGCTTTGGCTTATTTCCATGTTGGAGATGTCCTGGAAGAACCTGCCAATCTTCTGTAAGAAGCACTACTTAAAGTCAGCATCACAGAAGTCAAACTCCTGCTTTCTGTCATCACAACGCCGACTCCTTGTGCAACATGATATCAAATATCTAATTAACAAATGGGTAGCAATTAGCTTCTGGTGTTAATGATCAGCTATTAGTACAAGTGGGAGGGAGGGGAGGCCTTATGGATGTCAAAACCCCTTGAAAAATGTCTTTATTGCAAAAGTGGAGACTTTGAAGAGGAATGAGAGACCTGCACAAAAAGAATGTTTTTGCCCTGGGGAAGAGACCCAGCCACACTCCAACAGCATCTGCAGCCTCTGGGTCAAGGGCAGATCCAGCCATCCCTGGAGGATGTTGCATGGTGCTTCCCAAGTGTTGAAAATGAGGAGTCTCTGTCTCTCACTGTCAGAGATAAAATAAGCATTTACTGTGAGATAAAAACCTAGAGACACAAAGATCCTTGGGCAAGCTGGAAACAGAGGAAGATTCGGCAGAGGCAGCTATCCCAAAGCATCTTTTCTTTACCATTTTTCTTTTCTTGTATTTTTTTTTATTATTTTAAAGACTAATAACCAATGATGTTTTGTTTAACAACTTTTTTTTTGAACCCTTAGGGAAATTTGAGTGGGAAAAACACAATTTCAACTAATCATTCACATTTTGGGACTCTAAAGTTCAAAAGTCAATTTTGGAGCTGGGTGAGGAACTTTTTTTCCTGAATTCTGACTTCTCTGAAATCTATAACGATCTCTGCAAAACGCAAATGAAATTCCTTGTCAGGGAAAGTTTCCACCAGGAGAAGACAAATGTGTTTCCTAGCCAGGCTGTGGATGCCTGACAGACTCCCAAGGCTGTCTCTGCTCAGTGAGAAGCGCTAATGAAGAATTCAATCTCTGAACTTGATTAATTACGGCTGCACTGTTGGGTATTCCCAGGGCACCCTCAAAACTCCTCGGTCCTGCCCCGTGTGAGGGAGGCACATCATAATCTCTGGGCTGGACTCTGCCCAGTGCTGTTCTCTGTTGTTTTCTCCATCATCCTCACTTCAAGGACAAGCTGGAGAGTAGCCAAGTAGGTTTAGAAGTGCCACATGTCCCCAGGATCTTATGAGATCTGGGCATCTAAGACCAGGCGCCTCACAAGAAACAGCAGTGAGGGGATGAGTTCAGTGCAGTGTAGCTCATCCAGAGGATGGTGGGGGGCACAGGGAATGTAAAAAACGTACTGAAATGTGGCTGCTGGGGGTCTTGCCCTGGTAGTGGTGTCTCTCAGACCCTGACTCTCTGCAGCATCACAGTAAGCAGCACATGCTGGCACAGAGCGGCCCAAAAAGGCCAATAAAACAAAGCAGGCAGGACTTGGTTTCTCAGAAGACTCGGAGGGGAAGAAAAAAAAAAAGATCATGTAAAAGTTCCTGCAGCAAAACCATAAGCCTCAACCTCAACACAGCCTCAACCTTAAAGGGATCAGCGTGGGCAGGGTGTATTCAACAGCAGCCACATCAGCTGACAGGAGAGCAGCATGCCACACTAATTGGCCTGTGCTAATGAGGGGCTAAAACCCCCTCCATCCCCCTACTCAATTCACGCCTGACAGGCCCTGAATGCCGTGGAGCAGGTCAGTGGTGGAGGGGGGCTCATAGCCTTTGGAAAAGCCTTTGGAAAAACACGTGTCCCGGCTTGGGGCTGCCTGCCCATCTGTGTGCTCTGCTCCGGTGGGTCCAGTGCCACCTGCCACTGAGGGCTACCCAAAAGGTCACCTCAGGATGGGCTGGGGAGCTTCCAGGGAGCTGGAGCCCCAGCGGAGATGCCAGCAGGAGATTGGGGGACAGTGGGAGCTGCAGGCAGAGGCAGGAGGCAGGACTGTGGGCATGGCCAGCATGGCCGAGTGTGCAGCTTCCTCCTTCCCTCCCTCCCTCCTTCTCGCACATCATAACTGAGCCTTGGCTGACACCCAGGCTTTCCCCCAACACCGGCTTCCCCGGGAGGACAGTGGTGGCTCTGCAAGATGAGGCGTTGTGATTTCAAATTTAAAAACACCCATTCACATGGCCCCTGCTGAACAATTCCCGCTCCAACAGCTATTACTAAGGACTCCAAAGACTGGGTAAACAGGAAACGTTTTCCACACATCCCGTTTCACTCCTGCGGCTCCGCTGCTGAGGCCAGAGCAGTCCCGCTCCGTGCCTGGCTCTGCGTGCACATGGAGGTGTGGGTGGATGATGTCCCTGTCATGCCCTGTGACCTGCACTCATCCCGGGGCAGAGGACACAGGAGAGAGGGCACAGGACCAAGCAGTGGTTATTGCAGATGGTAAAATTTGAGTGTAGTGTTTTGGGGAGGATTCCAGGAGCTGTTGTGAAGGCTCTGCACATTATAGGGTTGAGCCTGTGTGTCTGCTGATGGTGGAGAAAGCTCTCAGCTCTGGACCTGAGCTCCCAGTGCTCAGCATTTCTGATCTGAATGGAGCATCCAGCGCTGCCTCATCTCATAGGTGACACGTGCCATCCATGTGAACGCTGTACCTTTCCATAGGGAGCTGCTGCTTAAAACTCATCACCAATTAGAAAACCACAGGGAGATAGACCCTCCCTACAGGTTAATGTGTGCACAACACCACTTCATGCACAACCAAGCACACACACACACACACACACACTCTTTTGCCTCGAGGAGACTCCCCTGGACAGGTGTGCTCCCACAAAATCCACGAGCTGGGAATGCTCGCTGCCAGCAGCACACGATGTATACAATCACCTATTGCTGGAGGGGATGATGGGCAGCAGAAAGCAGCCTTTAAAAACCCGTCTGCCAAGGAAAACAAGAGGGGGCTTTCTTTAGCCATGCATTTATATAAATAAACACAGGAATATTTTGCAACTCCCAGGGGATTTGCCCAGAGTAGTGTTTTGCTGAATCAGGGTGGGAGTAATCCTGTGTTCACCGTGAGCCTGCGCACAATCGGGAGGACCCCGGCACGTGCGGCACGAGCCGGGGACGCAGCTCTGCTCCAGGGGAGCCCCAGATGGCACGTGTCCCTAAACCCACACCGTGTGCTCTGCCAGGACAGGGGCAGAACCCAGGGGCCGCCGTGGGGGTCTTGAGGGTCGAGATATAATTGCCACAGCCCTCATGCTTCTAAAATGTCTCCTTTCTTAGCATGGTCGGGATCAGAGGTTCAAAATCCAATTAAAAACTGTGTTGTTCCTCCTTTGGTCGCCCAGAACCAAGGTCACACATACACGTGCATTAAGTTTGAAATCATAATCAGTTTTGCACCAGAATGGGCTTGAAAATTAGGGCACCAGGGCAGTTGTTTTCATGTTTCTCTGCTGCCTGGCCCTGAGGGCGCCATCTTTGCTGGGTGATGTCCTGTAGGTTTTGTCACCCAAACTGCGTGTACCTCGCTCCTTCCCAACACAGGCACAGTGTGACAGGGGTGACAAGCCATCCAGCAAACTGACTGACCACAGCGCTGTAACCCAAATTTCAGGGGGTCACAAATACCCAGAACGTGCCCCGCTGGTGCGTAACATCAACACGGCCCCTCATGAGAAGATGGCCGCCAGCCCCGCCACGCTTGGCACGGGCTGTGAGGGAGGATGGGGGTTCCCACTTGCCGCCAATCCACCCTCTCTGAGGGGGAATGAGTGGTGTCTGTGGTGGGTGCTGCTGAAATGTGCCCCAGTGAGGTGGGAGGGAGGGGGGCAGGGACCCATCTTAGGCCTGGTGTGAGGCGCAGGAGGGAGCCCCGGTGGCCACCCTGTCCTTCCCTGTGTCCCCGGGGACTCGTGTCTCCCTCCTCTCCATTCCAGCCCCCCGTGTCCATCCCTGGTGGTCACGGTGTGGGGGTGCCGCCCTGCAGCCCCTCTCCCCCTCGGGGTGCGGGGCGGCCGTGTTTGTTCTCCTCGCGGCGCCCGTTATCAGCTCACAACACACACAGGAAGTCCTGTCTGGGATTGTCCATCCCCGGCCTGATTTATACAGGAAGAAAAGCATAAAAAGCCGCCCTTCCACCTCAGAAGCCACCTCCTGCCTGTGTGCGGCCGGCGACTGGCCATGCCGGGTGGGTGCCCGGGCCCGCCGGACCCCGGGTGGCCGGGCAGGGATGGCCACCGGGAGCCATCCGGGAGCACGGCACGGGGGCTGTTCCCAGCGCGGCGGGGGACAGTGGGGTGCCACAGGTACCGTAGAGCCACAGTGGGAATGGGGGGGATGGGATGGGATGGGGTGGGATGGGATGGGATGGGATGGGATGGGATGGGATGGGATGGGATGTGGAGCTGGCACTGGGGCAGTGGCAGTGTGTCCTTGCCAGGTGAGACCCTCCGGGCTCTGGGTGGCTTTGCCCCTGCTCAGGCAGAGGTGACGGTAGGAGCCCTGGGAATGGAGCAGCGTAGAGCAGACAGGTGTAAAGAATCCTTTGGAGCACATGGGTGTGTAAAGCATCCTTCAAAGCACAAGGGTGTGTAAAGCGTCCTTTAAAGCAAAAAGGTGTGTAGAGCATCCTCCATCTGAGCTCCTGGTGAGGCTGGGTCTGCTTTGCTCAGAGTGGAGCTCAGCCTCCAGCACTGTTATTTTTAATTCACCCCACTGGCACTCAGCATGTTTTCCAGGAGCAGAGAACTCCGCGGGTAAATTTTACCTCCTGCACAAATTCCTGTGAGATGGCTGGAAATTCTTAGCAAATCTCTTTACTTTCTGTTACTCTTTCCCTTTTTCCTTTGCCTGCTCTCTGACCACTGATCCACCGCGCTGTCTGTCCTTCCCCCTGTGCTCCCTGCCTGCCAGTCTCCTCTTCGTGCTGCAAATTCAGCCCCAGATCCAGGCAGGATGAGGGGCAGGACAGGGATGTGGGCAGGGACTCTCCTGGCTCTCACACCAAGGCTTTGTCCTGCCTGACAGCCGAGCCTGGAGCGTGCCGGGTGTGCGTGCCAGGCACTCAGCAAAGCCTCCCAAATTTACAGCCATGGATCAGGCTGATTTTCATGCTGTCTGTTTTCATCTACCTGTATTTTGGGATAAAGGAGCAGCTAAGATACCCAGGCACTGGCTGGCTGTGTGGGAATATGGAGCAGAACCACACCAGTGAATGCTCTCGGTAGAAACAACCCAGCATACTTTTTCCAAGGGTCTAATATTCGTGGAATCAATTCACTGAACAGAAAATAAAAAAATAAGAAGAAACAACAAGGCTTTGTCAGTGATAAAATTAATTTAAGACTGGATTGGGAAGCTATGCGAGCCAGAAGTCCAAATGTGGTGGCTGAATCCTGAGCATCCTCAAAAATCCACCTCTGGGCAGGAGTGGAAAACACAGAGTCTGTCCCGGCAGATTCTTAGTGTTCTTCCCTGTGATCTGCTGATGGAGTTACTCCCCCCTCTCTGCTGTTCCACTACCATCTCTCACAAGTTTCCCTGGAGGTAAGAAAGAGAAATTGAATCTGGTCTGGAGGCTCATTTGAGCCATTTCCCAGGCTCTGCTGCTGCAGATGGAGCTGGCCCGGGGGAGGCAGATTTACAAACTGCAACAAATTAGGGTAAACCAACCTGCCTCACAGCCCCACTAGCAGCAGGGGGGCATGGCAAAACACCAGGGGAGAGGTCTCAGACCAGACAGGGAAAGAAAAGTATCTCTGCAAAGAGAAAGGGATGGTCAGAAACGTTTTCTTTTGCTCTCTGTCCCCTCTCCCGAGGCGAGCCCTTGGATCCCTGTCCTGCTCTCAGCCTGGGAGGTGAGGGCAGGGAGGATAATCAGAGCAAAAATCAGAGCATTTCTTGTGTGAAATGCTCTTTGCTTAGCTGCTCCCTGGGATGGTCACGGTTCAGGGACTGAGCTGTCCTGCATCTCCCAGCTATCCCACTGCACTTCCCATGAGCTCCTCTGGAGTGATTCCCTGGGGAAGTGGGGTGGGGGACCGTTCCCTGCTGACTAATGCCATGTTTTGCCAGGGAAATTTCACAGAAAGCTGCAAAATTCAGTTTATTGCTGGGTGGGATGAATCATTTCCCAGTTTTTACACTGCAGCCACTGCTGCCTCCTCTAAATGTAAATAAGAGCTCAAGTGTGCACGCAAAGGAAAATAAACCTGGCTATGGGATGTTGCCCTGTTCCTGCATTTGTTTTTGTACAGCTGCAGCTTGGCTGCTGGTTGTCCCCACGGTCACCTTAAGTTATAACACACTGGTCCTGAGACACTTAATGCTTGTTAAGTCCTTACTCAGGCAAAAAAAATATCACTTTGTGAGGCTCCAGTCTCAGTTATAATACACAGGACCCTGGGCAACTGGTGACAACAGACTGAGAGCTACAGGCCAAGTACTTTTCTTGTTTTGACCTGTTTTTATCCCACTGCCATCAGTGGACTCATCTAGATTTCCACTGAGATAACTGGTCTGCAGCTGACGCAGCTGAGAACAATATAGGACATAATAGAATAGTGGGAGGTCATTTTCCTCACAGGGCTCAGCAGAACAGGGGCTGCTCCAAAGCCTCAACTCAAGTGTAAAGTTTACAAACAGCCCTATGAAAAACCTGAGCAGAAGAATTTGTCCTAGAACAGGAAAAGCCATTCCTCCCTTTTTTTTGGGAAGCGCCAAAAATTCCTATTGCTTTAGCAAGTGCTTCCAGTTCTGTGCCAGACCCCCGTGGAGGCCAGCGAGAGCTCATTGTCCACAGCAGGTACGGGGTCAGCCAGGGCTTGTAGCAGCTGAAAAGTTTTGCATCTGTATGTGTGTCACTGTCCTGCCTGTCCCCCCATCCATCTGCCATTTCAGCACCTCTGGCCCCACTTTGGGGCAGCGCTCGTGTGCCTGGGCACGTCCCGTTTTCTGTGACGGGATGGAAGTGCTCCTCTCTGATGTGGGACTTTAGTGCTGATCTCCTATTAATTCTCCTCTGTTATCATTCCTTTTTCATGCCTACAGAGCCAGAGCAAAGTTAAGTCCCCCCATCCCCTGGTACCTCACACCCTCCAAGCTCTCTTATCACACAGGGAACCACTTCCAGCGCCCAGCTCCATCCCTCGATCCACCACAGATGCTCCCAGGGGGATGTTGGATGCCCAGGCAGGTGCACTGGGCTTGGCAGGTCTGTGGGACAGGCTCTAGGAAACAGGGGGTGGGTGAAAATCTCACTTTCACAGCCAACCCAGTGCTCAGCCTGAGACCTGCTCCAGGCCAGCACTCGGTGTCCTTCACAGCTCACGCTGGTGGTAAAACCAGTGGGAGACAAGGAGGTTTTGACATTGTTAAATCTAAGAGGGAGGTTGGGCAGAAACATTTCTTTCTTGGCCTGGAGACAAGCATTAATATTAGATGTCGTGGGAGTACACTTCTAGTGTGTGAGGGAGAAAGCTGTGGGGGAAAAATGTAAAACATTGGTCAAGGGAGGACTTCAAATTCAGACAGACTTGCAGGCAGGAGCCAAAATCCCTTGCTGCCTTTGTCAGAAGCTCATCACACCGACCTTTACAGTGCCAACAGATCTGATCTTCCCCCACTCTGAACTGGCATAACTCCTATGCTTCCAAGGGAACTTTGCCAAGCAGTGTCCTGGGGATTTCCTCCCAGCATAATGAATATTAGCACATAAGACACCGAAGCCTCCCCAAGAGCAAAGGATTAAATGCTCTTTTAATGGGCTATATGCAGTTCTTTAGCAGCTGACATGGGCACTTGCTTGAGCAAAGATTTGACCCAGTAAACGAAACTGGAAAGCAAACAATTTGCAATTAAAATACTGGCAGAAGTTTAAAATGCTCAGTGCACTTAGGGAATAATTGCTTAATGGCTGAGAAGGCTCCAACGGGCACCCTGGAAGGCGGTGTGCTTGGTCCTGTGCTGGGTGGTGTCCTGCAAAGAGCTGAAGGATGAGTCCATCCTCTTCCTCACCATCAAATTTACACTTGGGATGCCAGGGACTCGGGGAAAGGGTTTCCCAAGCAGTTAGGGCCTCCTGTTCCCTACCACGGTGTCACAGCAGCAGTGTGAGCTCAGTGGCAGTGCCACGGGGACTCACGATCCTGCTTTCATCCTCCACCCCACTCCACAGATGTCTCATCCTCCACAGCTCCACACCTTTGGGAGTGTCCAGGGCATCCCACACCAGGTCCATCATGGGCAAGGGCTGGGTCACCGCTCTCTGCCTGTCTGACAAGGGGAGTGTGACAGTGGGTTTTTTCTGTCCTGACAGTAAGAAACCAAGATGCTCCTTAAGGAAAGGATCCCTGCCCAGGACACATGATGGAGCACCGTGGATAAGGTGAGTGTCTCGGCTGCAAAATGAGATCCTGTGCTTTCAGCGTGGCCAGATGGAGAAGCTTTCCCTTGGCTTCCAAATGCATTTTGCAATTATTAGACAATAATTCAGGCTCTGTTCATCTCCCCCATACACCAGAAAAAAACAGTAACACTCTCTGCATAACAAGATAATTACCGTCCCTCGAATGCTCTTGGGAACAAGTTGCCTCTGCTTCGTGTTTAGGAGATTAAATAAGCTGAAATCATTCCTGGGAGGTAGGATGGATCCACAGGGTGAGCAACCCCGTGTGTGCTGTATGGAGCTGTGCTTCCACCAGCACCAGCAAGCCTTTCCTTTGCTGCTGGGAGGGATCCCATCTCCCGTGGCAATGGAACTCTATCTCCACCAGCACATCCCAGAGCGGATTTCCCTCTGTTCCCTTCTTCAGGGAGAATCCCACCAAAGCTCCTTTTACACAGAGAGCCCCACTCCAGAACACCAGCACTCATCAGCTTCCCCGGGGGGTGCAGCACGACCCAAGACAGCTCCAGTTCCATCAGCGGCCTCAGCGTATCCCTGAGGAAATAGAGGGGATGGGCCAGTGATCTCAGTTGCTCTTTTGGCGCCATTGTTGTTTAACTGTTGAATATTTCCTTTAAATGCTTACATGCTTTCCAAAAAATTACAAAACTTAATGGGAACAAATATTCCCAGGGGGCTGTATCCTGCCATTCATTTGCACATCAGATCCCCGCTATCTTCAAGAATGCCTCTGTGCATGGGCAGGCGCCTAAGTCATATGAAAAACAATAAGCCTCTGTGCTCTAATTTTCCAGACAAAAATGTAGACAAAACAAGTGGCAATTTGGCACAAACCGAACTGCTTTGATAAATAACTGGGCATTTTAAGAGGAGAAGCCTGTAGGCAGCTGGGATGGGGCTGCCTGAGCTGTCCTGGGGCAGGTGTTGCCCAGCTGGAGCCGAGCCCAGTGTGTCACCCTTGGGAGTCTCTCAGGGTCGATCCTCACTCGGCTCCACAGCTGGGGGAGCCTCCAAGGAATCCTGTAATCATCCTTTAGGGCTCGCTGAAAACCAGCCTCCCTGTCTTGGCAGTTCATTGCCGGCTTCTGCAGGACTTTGCTGTTGTAATGAGCTCAGGGGGATTAACGGGGCACGGCGGGAGGCTGTGGACCAGGTCTCTAACCTAGGGAAATACGTCTCCTCTCAAAATTATATATGCTGGTGGGGAGTGTGGAACCAGCCACCGTATTTTTTAGTAAAGAGAAATAAATTCGCCCTGGGCACTGCACTGGCGATGGACCATTTCCCTGGGGAGTCTGAACACCCCCCTCTTGCCATAATCCCCTGCCCACCCAGGCGGGCTGGGCCATAGGGGAGCTCAGGGACCTCGTGTCCTCGCAGTGTGGGGCTGAGGGGCTCAGCCTGACGTGGGGTCACCAGGTAAGGCTCCAGATCAATCCAGGGCGAGGGTTCTCTGCAATCCCGTCTCCATCAGGGGCAGCGAAAACCCACGGGGCATAACACGAGCGTGTCCCCCCAACCCCGGGCTGGGCTCCTGGGGGGGTCCTGCCCTATCCCCGCATGACTCCACCCCGCAAGAACTGACTTCTCCGGCGGTTTTGCCCTGTCCCCAGATGTCCCCCGGGGCGCCGGGGGCAGGTGGCGGCCGGCGGGGGCCGGCGGGGCGGGGGCAGGCGGAGGCTCCCCGGGCCCCGGCGCTTCCCCCCGGCCGGGAGGCTCCGCTTTCCTCCCCGCCGGGAGCTCATTGGGCCGGGGCGGAGGGACCGGCTCGGGCCGGGGGAGGAAATGCGCGGGGGGCCGCGGCGCGGCGGCGACTCCGCGGCTCCGGCACCGCCACCGGTGAGTCCCGGCGGGCACCGCCCGGGGCTCGGCACGGCCGGGGGGGCCGCGGCCGCATCTCCCGGCGGGGAGGGGCGGGGGGTGTCGGCGGAGCGGGGCTCGGTACTGCAGCGCTGGGGGGCGGCCGGGGGGTGGCCCTGGGCCGGCGGAGGGGCTGCGGAGGGGGGGCAGCGCGGATGGGGCTGCTGCGGCCGCGATGAGCATCCCTGCGCCGCGTCCCGGCAGCCCCCCGGGGTACCCGTGTCCCTACAGTTCCTGCAGCCCCCCGGGACACGCGCGTCCCTTTAGACGCTGTGACACGCGGGATAGCCGCGTCTCTGCAGATCCTGCAGCCCCCCGGGACATCCGTGTCCCTGCAGACCTTGCAGCCTCTCGGGACATCCACGTCCCTGCAGCCCCCCGCGGGCTCCGGGGGTCCCCGCAGCCCGCCCCGTGATTCCCGGGTCTCTGCAGCCGCTGCGTGATAACGGTGTCCCTGCAGCCCCGGCGGTCCCGTGTCCCTGTGTCCCGCCGCACTGTGCCGTACCCCCGCAGCCCCCTCCGCCGTTCCCTCTCGCTTCTCCCCGCTCCGTAGTGCCCGAATCCCCGTGTCCCGCTCCATCCCTCCCTCACCCCGTGCCGTGCCCCGCGGTGCCGCATCCCAGCCTGCACAGGGAACAGCTGGAGGTGTCTGTAAGGAACAATCCATCCCCCTGCGGCTGGTGCAGACCCTCTCCAGGAGGGTTTGGCTCTCAGGGCACAGGCCAGGGCCAGTGCACGGCTTGGAGCGGCGGTTTCACCTGCAGAACCAGGCCAGGCTGTTGGGAAAAGTGCAGCCTGTGAGGTTTATCGCGTCCTCCCGAGGGGCTGGATTGTCTCGCATCCCTTTGCAGACAGAGCCCGATTCCTCCTGCTGCCATCAGCTGGATCAAATTTAGTCTTGATTCCATGGGCAGAGCTGGACAAAGTGCTGCTCACCTGCACGGTGGGTTGTGTTTGCTGTTGGTTGCTGTGGCAGGTGAGGCAAGAGCAGACTTAGGAGAGCTATAGGAATGTTTCTGGAGAAGAATCCCCAGACTCACAGAAGCATGTGGCCAGGCAAGGATGCTTTGCTGACTCCTGAAACAGCATAAACTTAAAGGCACCCACAGTTTCACTTGCCAGACCTCTTTGAGAGACTTAGAAAGGCAGTGACCAAAAACTATTTCTTTTTTTTTAAGCATAAAAAGATTTTTTCTTGAGTTATATGCATTAAAAGAGAAATATTGGAATAGGTGGTGGCAACAGGTTGGAAGATCTTCAGTGGCTATAAAAAGGCTGATTTTCATAAACTCATAAAAAAGACAAGTATAGACTATCATGTTTTGCACTTTTGCAACTTTTTCTGGTATGAAGCAACCATAGTTTTATGACCCAGAGGGATCCTCTGACCACTCGAGGTAGGGCAGTGCTGCTCCATTTCAAAGAGAAAAAACAAATTGTCTGTATTTTAGGCTCGTGCCCTGTGTTTTTTTGCCATCCCCACAGGGAAAGCTCCAATGGCAGTCACGGGAATCCTGTGGGAGGATGGAGTTGGTTGGCAGAGTTTGACTTAGAGACTTCAGAAGAAGCACTGCTAGCCTGGGGATCTGGGATTGTAGGGAAAATATGTGTCCCAGTATAGCCCTGGGAAAAGCTGGCTGGTGAGCAGAGGGGAGTTAGTGTGTCTGTACACCAGTGTCCTTGGGATGTCTCCAGGAGAACTGGGGGGAAAAAAAAGAGCCTTCTTTGCTACTTTTAAAAAACTTTCCTGCAGGTCAAGGAAGCTTTGCTTTCCTGGTGATGGAGATACCATAAATCAGTCATTAGGAGATGAAATTTATTGCTATGCTTGGAGGAGAATGGAGGACTACAGGCTCTATAGCACCAAAATCCTCCTCACATCCTCAAAACTGGGCTTGCATGGAAATATGGTGTGATATTTGATGTTTGATATTTGATATTAAGTATCAGGAAGGCTCCAGACTGGTTTCTCTCCAGATGTGAGTCTCCATCTCTCCCTGTCTCAGTTTCTCTACCTGCCCAAAGGAAAGGATGGTCCTGAGCTCCTTGGAGGAGGTCTTTGAGACCTGCAGGGTCTACAGATATATGGTGGTTGTCCCTAACAACTTGTACTCAGGGTTAGGAATTATCCTGATGGAGATTGGGGATCCACCTGTGACTTTCGAGTCCAATCCCACCCCACAGCACCTGGGGATTTTAGCAAGTTGGTTTGCTGTCACCATACTTGCAGTCTCTGAAGGAGGTTTCTTTTGTTGCCTCCCCTTTCTCAAGGTTTAATCAGAACAGCTGATTCTTTCTTTAATTGGTGTGTGTTTAAGGTGGGTTTCTTTATTTCTTCCTCCTTCAGCTGCTGCCATCCGGAGGCCAACTGGTTTGTTTAAATGCAATACTGTTTAAATTAGATATTGTTACTGACCTTCTTCTGCCTTGTTTCATGTTTGTCCTCGGCTAGAAAATCAAAACCTCTTTATTTGTGGCTCAGATCAGACTCCACAGATGGTACATATGGCCCTTGCAGCACTTTTCTCTGGCACGAACTTGTATTTTAAAGGGGAGAAGATCAGATTTCAGTGTGTTATGTGGTGGGAAAACATAGCTTTACAATGCTGTATGGATTAAGAAATTAGGGGCCATTGTTTTGCCCTCGCTGCCTGGAATTGGCAGAGTGTTTCAGGCGACACAGGTCCCTTCCCTGTCTCTCAACACATGACTGAGTGGACCCTGGTGCTGTGAGAGCCTCTCCAGGCATCCCCTGGGGTAAATCACTGCCACAATATTGTGACAAGTGGGGAAAAGTGGGTTTGTGGCTGGAGGAGCTCTCTGCTTGCCAGGGGTGTGTCTCCATGGCTCTGTCAGATGTCACCAGCTGGGAAAGGACATGCATGTTCACGCTGCTCTTCTCCTGGCTGCAGGGTTCCACGCTGAAGGACGGGACATGTGGTAGGAACCGGCACATCCCACCGAAGAGCGAGAGCTGGTCGTGCTGCACAGCCCAGGATGCTGTGGGAGGGACAGGACATGTGCCACCTCAGCTGCCTCCTCTCGGGACTCCTCCTCATCCTCAGCACCACCAGCACCGATGGCTTTGCCCGGGCAGGGTAAGGCCCCATTTTTTCTGCACCTGTCATGTGTGTCCATCTGCATGTCATGGTGAGGCACATCCTCTCCAGGGGAAGAGCCCTGTTCAGCCAGCATGGACATGGGCAGCTCCCCGGGCTGGTCAGGAGGTGGAAAAAGGCTCTGGCAGCCCTTTGCTGGTTGTTTGCTTTGTCACTGAAGCTAAAAAACCTCTCAGAGAAAATGCCCGTTTAGCTCCATGCAGGGACACAAAGACACTCTGGGCTTTTTGTCTGTGAAAGTCAAAAGGTGATTGGGCCCTGAGCTGTTCAGGAATTATTATTATTGTCTCTTTCAAGCACATCCTTCACAAAAATATTTGTGAAATCTTGCTACCATAGCAGTTGAGCCTTGTGAACAGGCTGTCAAAGGAGGATGCAGCTCCCAGCTCTGGTGGACACAGGTGTGGAATGCCCTGGTGGGCTGGTGCCTGCTGTGCCTTGTGCTCCCCAGGATGATGCTGTGGTCTGTGGTCCTGCAAACCCAGCAATTCCCCTCTCCTTTCCAGGAAAAGGGTCTGACATGGCATCCAGGATACCAGCACAGCCTGGGCAGCCACAGCTCAGCTCCCACTGGGTCTGAGGAAGTCCAGAGCTCGGTGCCCCAGTTTCTTCCCCAGCCAAGAGGAGCTGGAGCTCAACATCCACCCCCAGATACAGCTCACATTTTCTACAAAGTTTGTTTTTACACTGAAATTCTCCTCCAGCGTCAAACCTTTCACATTCTGGTCGGGACTAAAACCACAGCTGAATTCCTCGCTCGCACGCACAGGCTGCAACCAGAGCTTTATTCTAAATTTTGCAAAGCAAACAATTGCCATTTAAAAATTGCGTCCTCTATAACATTAATCACGAGGCTGAGAGGAGTTTTCTGGAGTTAATGGAAGCCATCTGATGTCCATGTTAATTCCCAGGCTTTTTATTTAGGTTTCTAATTGAGCTGAGAGGCTGAGATGAGGAGATGAGCTCCTCAGTGGGACTGACCTGCTTGGGCTGGAAAATGTTGAAAAAGAGGGTATTTAACCAAGACCACTTTGGCTGTTAACCTTGGGAAAGTTTTTGGCTGGATAAGAGTTATCTTAGGAAGGCTGGAGGGCCCCTTTCATCTAGCCTCTGGTTTTTTTTGCGGTGAGTCTGACCCTGCCTGTGAAGTCATTAATTTCTTAGTGACCACAGGGGCATCCGTTTCAGGAATGTGAAAGTCTTGAAAAGGAAAAATCCAGCCAGAAAGTGAGTGATTTTAGGGGAAGGGAGATGATGAATGGAATGAGTAAATCATCCCTAAATCTGGGTCCTGCCTGCTCCCCTGGGACAGAGGGACCGTGCTGGGTGAGTGTTTGAGGAGGCGTCAGTGCCTTGGCACAGGGTGCAGGCGAGGCAGTGCCTGTGCAGCCCAAAGTGCTCCAGATTTATGTCAGTGCCCCAAAACAGCTTGAAGTGGCCTCCCAGGGCACTGGGGCAATTAGGCACTGCTGTTTCACTCAGCCTCTGCAGGGAGGGGCTGTCAGGCCCCGTCCTGGCTGGTTTGGTGTGACCCTCTCCCCTCTGCTCAGCCGCAGGGTCTGTGCCGCGGCGCCGCAGAGCCGGGCGGGCGCCTACACCGAGTCCCACGTCCAGCCCGTCTACCAGCCCTACCTCACCACCTGCCAGGGCCACCGTGTCTGCAGCACCTACAGGTGAGGGCGCTGCCTGTGCCACAGACCTGCTCCCAGCACGGCAGCAACCGTGGGGGGGCTGAGGGAGGGGGAAATCCTGCCTTGATCCAAAGGGATGATGCTCCCAGTGCCTGGCGGTGGGTGCCAGCACAGGGAATGGGATGGGGGCTTGGGGAAGGTGCTCTGGCACCCAGCTCAGCCCCATCCTTGCATTGCAGGACCATCTACAGAGTTGCCTATCGGCAGAGGTACAGGCAGCTGCCCGAGCCCGTGGCCTCGTGCTGTCCCGGCTGGAGCAGAGCGAACACCCACACGCTCAGCTGCAACAGAGGTAAGAGTTTGCTGGACCAGTGCCCATCCCCAGCTTCCCTCGAGTTCCTGGAGGAGGCCCAGGACCAGTTGTCTCATTTACCAACACTCTGCCTGTCAGGTGGATTCTCCCTCTAGGAAAGCGTTTAAATTTTAAGCATCACAACCAAATGCGGTTCAATATCTGATTAATTCCCAGCCTTTCTCTGCTGCCTCTTGGGCCTTTTTCCTTTGGGATCACTCATTACCTCTATAGTTAACAGAGGATAAATAAAGCGAGTAATTCCTTTCCACATAAATCAGCAGTAATGGAAGAGAAATGCTTTCAGGAGGCCACAAATGCAAACCACAGCAGCAGTCAGTCCATCCCCTGACGAGCTCAGAGCGTGGCACTGGGGGCTTCCCAGGGCCTGCTGCTGCCCATCACCCTCCTCCCTCTGTCTTTGCTGCCCCTGGGCTGGTGCTGGTGTGTGTTTTGGGGTGTGCAGTGTGTGTGTTGCATCCAGGGTGGGAGGGGGGAAGCTCAGGACCCCCAGAGCTGCCGGGTGATGCTGTGCTGGTGTTTCCTCTCACAGCTCTCTGCTGGGTGCCATGCCAGAACGGTGGGAGCTGCACCTTCCCTGGCAGATGTGCCTGCCCACTCGGCTGGACGGGGCGAGCCTGCCAGACAGGTACTGACCATGTCTCTCCTCCCCCTGATCCATGTGCTTCTGCCACGCTGCTGCCAGGAGAGCTTGGCCTGGGGGGCATCAGAGCTGCCATGGGGCTCTCAATGTCCTTTGACCATACACCGACCCTTCAGTGGGGACAGGGACCAGCACTGCAGCTCCTCACCAGACCTTGGGACATGCCTGGTGCTACTCAGATCACAGAGGGGAACTGCTGTGTTACCCCTGTGCACACACATGCTCAGCTACATGTGTTGCTCCATGGCACTGATGCCTGACGGTCTGGCCAGGAAAGGATGGGAAATGTGGCTCCCAGGGGAGTTCTGACCTCCCTTTGGCTGCCTCAGCGCTCCCAACCCTCATGTGCAGCCCTGGCACATCCATTTTCTCTCTGCTGCTGGTCATTTGTAATATTCCCTCTCCCAGGCTTTTTGCTAAGACACCCATTTACTGCAGAGACTGAATCCATAAACTGAAATATCCCGGGGTGGAAGGGAAGCCTGGCAGTCTCCAGGCACCAGGCTCTTCTCCAGCACAAGAGCAGCCCGGTGCTCCTCCCAGCACAGGGAAATCGGGCAGGAGGGTGCACACCAGTGGTGCAAAGCCCCTGCCATGACGTTTCCCAGCTTTTCCCAGCTTTCCACCCTCCTGTGAGGCAGAGGAGGAGCGTGTGGCATTGACCCACGCTGGGCCAGGCAGGGCTGAGCCCATCGCTGACAGCTCCGGCTCCAGCGCACAGGGAAAGGATTTTCCCACTGCCTAAAACAGTGCTCGGGCGTGGGAAGCGGTTCAGCTCATTCTGCTTTGTGGGAACAGCTCTAATAACTCCCCCGTGTGAGGAGAGGTTACTGGGTTTTGTACACACTTGAAAGGCTGATGGCTCCTCACCACAGCTGGCTGGAACCAAAACCCTGGCCGTAAATCCGGGATGAGAGCCGAGTGCTGCCTGCGCCTGCCTGGCCAGAGCTGGGACACTTCTGACCACACCTTTTGATTCTGGTTCTGTTGTGGGGGGAGTGGGCAGAGAGGAGGAGGCCACATCCCCCTCGGGCTTAGCACAGGTTTATCCAGCTGGGCTGTCCCAGGTGCCGGTGGTGCTGAGACACCCAGAGCTGTGCCCGGCACAAACACCAGCTCATTCCAGGGGCACTTGCTGGAATTCCGTAGCAGACCCCCTGTGCCTGGGCCATCTGTGCCCTCACCCCTATCCCTCCTGCCCTCACGAGCCATTCCTGTGTTTCAGATGTGGATGAATGTGCCGGCCAGAGCCATGGCTGCAGCCAGCTCTGCATCAACACAGCCGGGAGCTACCGCTGCACGTGCCAGGACGGCTTCACCCTCGCTGCCGATGACAAGGACTGCCGGCCCCTGGTGCCAGTGCCTGACAGGGACACCTTCAGCCAAGCAGGTAACCTGTCCCCCCACTGCAGCCCCAGCTGCTCTGGGCCTTCAGAGAGCTGGGGTTAACACCCAGCATCACAGGGTGGGGCAGCTGCGGCAGGAGAGGGGGCGACAGCCGGAGAACCCCTCAGCTTTATTCTCGGTGGCCCAGGAGCCCCTCTGCCACCCAAACAACTTCCCCTGTGCACAAATCCATCTGTGAGGGTGGCACAGCCTGGCTGTGGCCTGAGGTGTCCGGGATGTTCCTGCTCTCTCCACCGCCGTCGTCATTCCCGCAGGGCAGGTCCGGAGCCACGAGGAGCGGCGCTGGTGACGGCCCATTATTACTTTTGGTACGCGCTGTGACACTTCAAACTCGTACCGTGAGTAATAATGCGCTGTGGCCAGCACGGGCAGCACGCAGCCAACACCTGGGAGAGCAGGGCACTGCCTGCACGTGCCACACCTGCCTTTATCCCCGTCCTGGGCCCTCAGCAGGATCGACTCCTTGTGCCCACCGTGGGACGGGGCAGCTCTGGGTGCTCTCTGACAACACGGGTGCCAAAGGCCAGGCTCCACCAGACACCTTGTCCTTCAAGCATCACCCCATTGCCTGAAGAATCCCCCACTTTGTTGCAGGTGCTGCAGCAGCAGGAGAAGCCTGTGCCATTAGCAGCTGGACTAGATGCCAGTGGTTGCAGAAGGTGTTGGATCCAGCTGATGCTCCGGGGCCTGATTCCAGCAGGGCAGACCCTGGGGGCTCACTGGGAGGGCAGGGGAAAACAGCAGAGCTTGGCCTGAGCCCTGAGTCTTTCTCCCCAGCACCTTCCACTTCACCTTGGGCAACGGGCTTTTACTGACTGACCGTCCCCTGGTCACTTTTTCAGGTCCCTCCAGTGAAATGAAGGAAGAAATGAACGACCTGAGGAGCCGAGTGGAAGCGCTGGAGCAGGTGAGTTCCAGCACACCCCTCTGCCCTGCCCTGTTGCTGCTCGAGGCTGTGCTGAGCCAGCTCCCACCCCGGGCTGTTCACAGCCAGGGTTTCCCTCTTCCCCAGCTCTATTTTTAGCACAGTGCTGGCCTCGGCAGCGATCCCAGCAGCAATCCCAGCTGTGCTCCACGCTGCCGGCAGCACCCACGCCGCGGCTTTTCCAGCCCGGCAGCCCTTTGAACACCACCAAAGCCCCACGAGCCTGCCCTGCTGGGTGCTGCATTCCTCCCAGGAGGTCCTCCTGGTGTGGGGGGACACACTCATGGCTCCCCTTCTCCCTGCAGAAGCTCCAGCTGGTGCTGGCCCCCTTCCACGACCTCATGCCATCGGCGCCGGAGGATGTCGGCACAGACCCCATCAGCCGACTGTCCCACTCCCTCCAGCAACTGGACAGAATTGACTCCCTGAGCGAGCAGATCTCTTTCCTCGAGGAGCGGCTGGAGACGTGTAAGTGCCTGGAAAGAGCAGGGCTGAAGGATTTCCCTCCACCTACACTGGCCACGGTGAGCAGATGAGGGCCAGCGAGATCAGTAACACATATGCCACTGTTAATCTGGATCTCCCTCAAGCTCAGCAGCCTGCAATTAATAAAAGATGAACACAAACAGCCCATTAACTTCATTTCAAAGCTGTTTCTGTGGCTGCACCATCTGACTGCCCTTGTAGCAGCCAAAAAATTGTAAGATTGGAACATGGAAACGTGGCTGTGGGACAGAGCAGAGGGAGCCACTGTGAGCAGTGGGTCACGTCTGGCAATCAGCACCTCATGGCTGCAAATCCCTTCCTGTATCCTTGTAATTTGGTCCTTAGAAAAGAACCCCCAGCTCTTAGGAAATTAACAGTCCAAGAAGTCAATCAGGGAAATTTAGGGAGCGTGCAAAAGTTGGCAGATATACGAGCCTGGGAAGTTTTGGGCATTTCTTTTTGAAGCCTGCAGACAAGCAGTGGACCTGAGAGGGTCTCCCAGGCAGCAAACTGAGCAAGAGACCCCAGTGAGAGCTGTCATGTGTGAAGTGGCTGGAGGTGGGGAGTCCTGCCTGGCACGTCCACCCCTGGCACCAGAGGGGCAGCATCCCCTCGTGGCCCTGTGGTGCTCTGGAGCGTGGCAGTTTGACTCCAAGCAGAGCACAACCATGTGAACGTTTTATTTTGATAGGGAGCTCTTTGCAGCTCATTTTCCCATTAAGTAATTCCAGAAACTAGGCATGGCTGGGCCAGCTCAGGAGCTGGTGAGCAGCAACAGCCAGGAGACTCAAGGGAAACCGGTTCAGGGCATATCCAGTCCCAGTTCATTGCTTTCAGTAATGGCTTAGATGGAAAAGAATTCAAAGAACTTGTTTGAAGACAAAGTAGCTGCAAATAGACACTTAAAAAACATCTCAGAAAGGGGTAATTATCAGAACCATGGAGTGTTCCAGCAGACTGAGTTTCCTAGTAGTGCTCTGTACATATTATTAGTGACAGCACTGAGGAATGTGAGCAGTATCACAAGGTAACATGGATTTATTCCAAGGGATGACGCCAAAGTGCTGAAATTAAATTTTTACCAAGCCTGCTCCAGCAAGCAAAACTTGTTTTTGTCCCTTTTCATGGTCTTGCAAGTCCCTGGAGGACACAAAACTGTCCTGTCATACTCTAGCAAGCCCTGGGGCTCACAGAGCATCCCGTGGAGTCACTCAGCCATCCATGCTCTGTGCCTGGTGAGGCATTTCACAACTGAATGCTACAATAAAACTGCACTCCCCAATTAGCTGCTCAGTGGGGATGTGTGTAAGGACCAAGAAAAACTATTTTCTCTTTAAACCACCAGCAAAGGCACCAGATCAGAGCTCTTGAAGCCATAACCGCTTTGGCCCCTCTAAGTCTGAGTTAACCCTGATCCAGCACAGACTGTCGCTGTTACTGTCACTGGCTTTGGACACTGTGCACAGGGCCCAGGCAAGGACTGTGACACACCAGGGAGGTGAGGGTGACACTCCTGAGCGTGTGGGACAGAGCCAGCCTAGGGCTGTTTGCCAAAGGGAAAGCTGCAAGTGTAGGTGATATTCACAGAGGTTAAGGTCAGTCTCATTCTGCTTGGGAAAGACACAAACCAAACCCAAGGCTGAGGATGTTGCTGGATTGTTTCTTTTTTTTTTTTTTTCCATCTTCCCAGGTTCCTGCAAGAACGAACTCTAGTGGAACACCCGAGGCCTTGGAACAAGCGGAATGCATCCGCAGCTCTTATCTCACTCTCCAGCCCCAGGCTGGGGACAAAGCCACATCATCTACAGGAAGGCACAGGGTACCAGGAGAAGGCTGGTTTCCCATCAGCATCTCCATAATTTTCTCTTCCAGCTCACCTTATCAAAGGTCACACAGTTACTTCCAAACTGGACTCCGAGCCCTCTGCATCTCCCCCCCTTTCCTGCTGGAGAGGCAACAAATAAATGCCTTACCTTGTGCCACGAGTGCCTGGCTGTGCCAGACTGCCTGTGTGTGAGGCTGAGTTTGTTTAGCTTTGCCTGGCTTTTCCTTAGCATTATCCCAGGCCATGCTCTCCCAGGGAGCAGCAGGCACAGGGCTGGATGTGCTGCCTGCCCTGCGGAGCACAGGCCTGGCCCGAGCATGGCAGTGCCTCCCCACACTGCCTCTGCTTGCTGTTACATGGAGAAGGTGGGGACAAGTCCTTGCAGCCCCAAGATCCTGCACTGGGTACAGGGAGTGGGTGCCCATCCCTGTGGTTTGAGGAGTAGAAGCACAGCCCTTTTAGCCTGGGAGGGCACAGGGAGGGACAGGGACCCTCCACTGCCCCTCGATCACCAAACCCACTCCCTGCAAGAGCTGAGGGATCGGCGCCCCACATCCTCCTCCCTCAGCTCCCACACAAGACCAGGAGGCTCCTTTATTTAAATAAACCATAGGTATAATTTTTCTTTGTAAAGCACATAACGGCCTCAACCCAATTAAAAGTGAACAGCAGACGACTGCACACAGAGGCACAGCTCCCTCCTCCCAGGAGGAGCCAGACATGGTTACCATCCCCTGGGAACCCTCCCAGGGCCCTCCTGGGTTTACCCTCCATGACAGCCCTTTATCTGCCACTCTTAACAAAGTGCTGGTTTGGTTCCCATCCTCCCACCCCGACCCATCCCACAGCGGGTCTGACCCCTGAGTCTGTACCGTAAGGCCCCTCCAGTAAAGCCCCTGCCAGCACCAGCTCGGCCCAAAGGCTCCCTCTACAGAATTCCCTGCCCTTCCCAGTTGAGGCTTTAATTCCAAAATACCACATAACTGCAATTCCACCAACACAGGCTGCAAAAGTGGGTCGTGTTGGTTACCTGAGTGGCCCCAGGTGGCTTATCCAAAGGTCCTCTGTGCCATGAACAGCAGAGCTAAAGCTGAAGGAAGCCTGGACCTGACCCAGCCTCCAAGAGCATCGACACTTCCACAGCTCCCTGTGAGGGATCCAGGAGCTCTGTTGGTCCATCCATCACCCCAAAACACAGGGGAACACCCTTTATCTGACCGGGAAGGGAATTCATGTCCCCAAAAGGGAGAGATGAAGCCTCCCAAGCCCCGTTCCAGCTGCAGCTCACCCACCCTGTGGCTCCGAGGGGGTTTTACAAGGCTCGGAGAGCGCCAGCTCGGCTGAGACCGGCAGAGACGTGGGACAGGCACCATCTTTCGGCCGGTGCTGACCATGACAAGTGACAAAACGAGCATGACAGAGCCCTTTGCATCTGTAAGGGGGCACTGCAGGCACCGGAATTGTGGCCAGGCTGAGCCACCACCACGGCAGGGAGCTGCCAGCAGTTTCCCAAAACAAGATGCTGTTGGCATCTCAAGGAGACAGGCCCGTGAGTCCCACTGTGCCGAGTGGCAGTGCTCTGGGCTATCCAGGGGAGGACACTGCATTCCCAGCGCTGCTGAAAAGCCAAAATCTGGATTTTCACACAATCCTCAGCCCTCTCTGAGCATCAAGGTTGTGCAGATACAAACTGCTGCCTGGTGGTTTCCATCTGGGACATCACAGGGCTGAGCCTGCAGGAACAAAGGTGCAGGGACTCATGTGAGGCAGAGCCCAGGCTCCAGCCAGGTTTTTGCTGTCACCCCACACCAGCTGCCTGAGCTGGGGGAACTCACCCCTCTGGTCACTGAGCCCTTTGGTAGCACAAGTTTGATGCCTGAGAAATTCAGAAAAAGGAGACGTTTCATAGTGAGAAAATGAACCCATAAAAGAAATCCACTCGAAGGGGAACCTCAGTGCTGGCTCGACACCCTGTGTGTGCCAGTCCATGGTGTTCCCAGAGTTAGAAGTCACTGCAGAGGAAGAGAAGTTCCTTCAGTATTTGGCAACAACAGACAGGTCCCTTCAGCCACCACCACACGGTGACATCACTGGAGAAGCCTCTAGGATGAGTCCTTGGCCTCGCTTGGACGGCCTGACAGCCTGAAGAGGGTCTCCCTCATGGTGCCGAAGCATCTGTCGGTGAGGTCGGTGACATCGTCTGATGTCAGGCCTTTGGTCTCTATTGGGGGCAGAACCTCCACCTTGATTTTGCCTGGGAACAAGAGAGGAGCCTGTGAGAAACCCACATGCCACAGGAGCTCTGTTCTCTGCACTGCTCCCTGCCCTGGGCAGCCCCAGCACAGCCCTCATCCCCTCCCAGGGCTTCAGGCACCCATCCCTGGAGTGCAGGCAGGGGCTGATCTGTGGTTAGACCAACAGCTGTGCCAAGTAGAATATCCCCCTTGTGCCTCAAATTGCCACCCCAGCCAGAGCCTGCCCAGAGAAGGAGAGGTGCTATCCAATCCTTAATGAAAACATCCCTCGGTGTATTTAATTACAGCCTTTCCTGAGCTAACCCAGCCCAGGCTCTGGTGCCAAATGCTTTGAACTGACTCCAAACATCTCCCAGCGGGACTCCAGACTTCACCCCAGCTCTGCTTCCCTCCCACACCCCTGTGAACCAGAACTCCACAGGAGACAACATCAACACTGTTTCCAAGTGATTTGGTACCTGATGTAAACAGTTTCGTCTTTGGGTTATAGAAGGTGGTGAAGGAGGAATACACCACAGGGATCACGGGGACCTTGGGGAAGGAAAGAAAAAGAGGAGTTACTTGCACTGCAGCAACTCAGGGCAGGCCAGAGACAGGCAGCAAATCTCACACAGCAGAGCTGACCTGGCCTGGCTCTCAGACAACAGGGCACACACAACAAGACTCACTTCCAAAGGCTGGGACAATCAGGAGTCAAACAGGATCAAAACCACTCCCCAGCAACTCAAGGCACAGGGATACTCAAAGAGCTAGGGCCAAGTTCTACTTCAGCCTCAGGTCAGCACTGGCTTTTAGGGCTCCTCATCTCAAGCCAGGCTTCAAAGCTTGGGTATTGTCTGTCCTGCAAACAAACACTGCAGGATGCCTGTTCTGCCAGACCCTGCCTGCTGTACCAGCACGTGTCTGGGGCAGGGCAGCTGCTGTGCCTTCACCTTCTAAGAAAAGGAGTCACCAGTTGCCATCAATTGCTCCCAGAGAGACTTCAGGCAGAGACAGGGCCAGGAGGGTAGGCACACAGTCATTATTCCATGCTGATATAACACAGACAGGATCTACGGTAGGTGACTCAGGGGGGTGTAGCAGAGGCGGGTACCAGTTCCACTGTCATCCTTCCCTTCCAGAAGCTGCCAGGCCCTGCCTTGGCTGCATCCCCCAGGCAGGAATGGGGATGGTACAACACAGGCTGCACCCTGGGTTTGGTTAGTCGATCTCAGCAAGAGATCTGGCACCTACTCCCATCTCCAGAATCCCTGCTGTAACATCTTTCCTAGGGAAAACAGTTTCCCCTGAGGCCTGGAGTCATCCAAGTCCCTGGCACACTGCCCCAGTGCCCTGCCCAGGCAAGCAGCCCCCTCTGTTTGCCTGCTCATGGATGATATCATTTTGGGGAATAAAAACATACTAAGAAGTGCCGTGTGGCCAACAGGGAGGAAGCAGCCATTTCCACACAGAGCAAGCCCAGATGTGGCTCTAAAGCACAAGCATTAACAATCCTGAATCAACTCTGCACTGTTGCAGCCTGGGGGATTGAGAAATGCATCGACAGCTTTGGGATTCCCCAGGAAAGCACCCGCTGGGCTCCTTCCCAGGAAGGAGCTCTGGGCTGCAGCAATGCCCCCAGGAGCCCCTGGGCACAGGCACTGCCAGGAAAGCCTGGAGTGAGGGGTCAAGTGTGCCTGCCCTGCACATGGAACACTGGGACTGGGGCAGGCAGGAGAGAGGAAAAGGCAGCTCTCCACTGCCTGTAGCCACCTGTCCCCAGGGTCAGGTCACTCCCACAGGGGGTGGAAAAGGCTCCTCCTGGGCAGCACTTCTGACACCTAACGGTGGTTTGCCTGGGGAGGTGTTACCTGGGAACCTGAGAGCAAACAAACCACACACTGCATGACCAGCCTGGAATGCCACTGCCAAAGCACTCGGGGTGCCTGTGCAGGGGCAGAGCACTGTTACCTGTGCCTGGACAGCGAGGTGAAATGCTCCTTTCTTGAATGGCAGCAAATCCCCCGTGCAGTTCCTCGTGCCCTCTGGGTACACCCACACCTTCAGCTGCACATGGGAGAGATAAGGCTTTACTCCAGCAATCCACCTGCAGCGCCCTGGGCTGCCAGCCAGCTTTGCCAAGAGCTGTAGGTGGCTGTGACTCCAGGTGAGCCAGCCCCAGGAGTTCCACTTGTCCCCCTGCCACCCCGGGGTGCCCAGACAGAGGCCACCCCGCCAAGCCTCATGGCCACACTCACATTCTCAGTTGCCATGGTCTTGGCAACCTCAGCCATCACCATCTTGGCGCTGCTGGTGCTCTTCCTGTTGATGAGGATGACGCCACCGAGGTAGATGATGAGCCCCACGGTGCCCGTGTACATCAGCTCCTTCTTGCCCACCTGGACACAGTTGTCAGGCAGGATCTCCATCAGCCCTATTGGGATGGCAGAGGGCAAGACCCAGCAGTCACCCTGCCTGCCTGCACCTCAGGTGGGACAGGCACACGAGCTGAGGTGGGGAGGGGACAGGGATGGGCTGAGGCCTTGTTTCATTCAATCCTGGCTTCTGCTGCCACCAGCAGAGCAGGAGAGTCGGCACACAGCAGAGTTAGTGGGGCAGGGTGGCTGCAGGTGAAAGGAAGAACCCCCCAGAGGCAGCTCAGTCCTCGGTCCCAGGGAGCCCAGCAGGGCCACTGACACACGCTGGGCCAGCCAGGCCACCAGCGAGGCAGGGATGTAAAAGGGAGCTGGGAAACACCCGAGGGGCAGCAGTACCTGGGGTGCTGTACAGGTGTGGGATTGCTCAGAGCAAAGGGAGACCCTTCCCACATCCAGCACTGACAGGGAAGCTGGACCAGCTGGCTCAGCAGCATAGACTGGCCAGGGCAGGGGCTGCTTGGCCAGGATGCACGGGCAGCACTTCTCCGATGGTGAGCAGAACTGCTCCTTCCCCCCCAGCAGCTCCTCACCCATCATGTCGAGGATGCTCTGATGGTTGGACACAATGACAGCAGGGCCCTCCACCTCGAAGTTCTCCAGTCCCTTCACCTCAAACCTCACACCAAAGAAATACTTGAACGTCTTGACCACAGCTTTGATGATTCTGTGGAAGAGAAGAGCAGTCAGTCATGGGGCAGGGAGGTGACAGGGGCTGCTACACCCAGGGTGGGTGGGAAGAGACAAGAACAACTCTGGGACAGAGAACCTCCAGTCTTATTTGCCCTCTGGTCCCCCCAGGTGTCTGCCCTTCGTGGTCCCACATGCTCAAGGTACTTCAGTTGCACGCCAAGTCCTCTCCACTCCCAGTGTGGGAATTTAACTGGAAGCCTGGGGGAAGCTGACTGTAATTTTGAGGCTGGTTCAGCCAGCCTCAGTAGCCCATGCTTCCTTCAAGCTGACAGCATCAGCTCACAACGGTCTCTTTGGAAGAGGCAAGCCCAGCCTAGTGCAGCTGTGAGAGCCCTGCAAAGAGGGCACACTGGAAACCCTCCAAAGTCCAGGAGAGGAGACATTGTTTTCAGCACTGGATAAAGGACCAATCCTCCTGCAGCCAGTCCCACCCATGGAGTGCTGTTCTTTTCCCCAGTGCTACAGCTCTGGACTGCTCCAGTGCTACCACTGTCTTCCTCCTGCAATCAGAAGGCCCCCCCCTAAGTTGTTCAAACAGTTCTCCCAGGAGCTGCCACTCCCCAGCACACAGGGATCAGCCCTCACACCCAACACCCGCACAAGGCTCTGCCTGTTCTGCTCCTCGCAGCGCTGGAAGACACTGCTCAATGATACAGACAAACCTGGGGTGCCATCACCTCATGGGAGTCCAGGAGAGGAGGGGAATGAAGGTGAGAGACACAACCCAAGGACGTGAGCAGCGATCAGGATGCTCCCCACACAGCTTGGCAGAGGCCCGGTGCCCCCCGGCAAACACATCTTCAAGCTTTTGCCTGTCAGTTCCCTTCCCCAGTGGATCTACAGGTCTGACAGAGCTCCCAGCTCTTCCCAGGGCTGGGAGACACTGGCAGCTCCACTCAGCCGTGCCAACACATGGAGCAGGCTGCCATGCTCTTGCCAAGCACACCCAGCCCAGGCCCACCGGCCGAGTCCCTGCCAGCAGGGCCCATCTGTGCCACCCCCAGGCAGGTGGGACCTGGGGACCCTCCAACTGGGCCAAAGGACACAGGCAGAAGCTGGCAGAACACGGGGGCTATTTTGGGCAGGGGAGCAGCCATTTACCAGGACAGGTGGCAGAGGAACTTGCACGTGAGCAGAGCTCCCAAGAAAAGCCACCAGCTCTGCTCTGCTCTCCCTCAGAGCTGATTCAGGAGCTGAGCTGCCCTCCAGCAAGCACCTGGATGTCCTGCCTCAGGGACACCTTCTCCCTGCCAGACAGGGGACGGAGCTTTCCACCCTACAGGAGGAGACTGTGCCACCCCACTACGGGGTCCAGCTGAAGAGCTGTGCAGCACCGTCCTCCTGGGAAGCATCCTTGTCACCCAGAGCAGGAGGTGAACACCTGGACAGCATCTCATCCTGGCTTGGCAGCAGCTCCCAGCATCTGCTCTCCAAAAGTACCCACATCCCTGCTGTCTGCTCTTGAACCACATGACTTTCCCCAGCTTGCTCCTACCCACAGTGGGGTTCCCATCTCCGTGGGGTGTCCTGCCATGCAGACCACCCAGGCACTGGCTTTGACACTGGAGTTCAGGCCAGGCCAGTGCCCCAAGGGTGACACTGTTATCAGTCCTCTTTTCAACTTGCTGCAAAGGTTACGGCCACACCCAGGGAAAGGACACAGGGAGGTGTATGGAATGCCGAGCTCCATGGGCCTGCTCCAAGGTTCTGGGGGTGCAGCCGGGGTGAAGAGACGAGGCTGCCCGTGAGAAGAGGCAGGGTGACACGAACCAGTGAGGTCATGGGGGATGCCATGCCACCAGGCTGACCTAAATCACACTTCTCCTCCCTTCTGACTGCCAACCAAAAAAGAGGTCACTGCTCTGGAAGTCACACTGCTCAGTGGCTGTCGGGAGAGGCTGGTTACACATTACTCAAGAGCAACCATCCAGCTTCCTCCTGCCAGTCCAGAGCCAGCGTTTCCTTGCACAAGATGTGGCGTGAGCCACTGAAAGAGGCAAAGGGGCAGAGCTCAGAGCAGTGACCAGCAGCCCTGCTGAGCTGCCCACGTCATCCACAGGGTTAAGAGGATGGATCCGACTCTCCTTAAATCCCAGAAACAGCTTCTCTCTTGGTATAAACGAGCCAGTCTTGGTGCAGCCACAGCTGCAGAGAGCTGTAAACCCAGTGTACATGATGCCAGATGCAAAGAGTACAAAATGAAGAGGGAATGTGGTTTTTCAGTGCATCCATAACAGTCTGAGTGTGAAAGCCAGCAGCCCCCAGATTCACGTGCTGTGATCCACAGGCTATCACAGGGGCCTGTGTGGGATACTCTGATTTTCAAGGTCTAATGAAATCTGCTTACCAGATTTGAAGCCCTTACAAGAGGTTTCACCACTAGATAAACAGCTCTATCTCTATCAGACACCCAGGGCTACCTCCTCCAAGCCACACCAGCTTGGCACTGGAGCCAGAAGCACAGCAAGAACGGGGTGTTCTGCGCCAGGCAGTGACACTGTTATCACTGTCCACCAGCACATGCTCTGCTCCAGCCCCTCTTCCCAAGCTGAAATAAGCAGATTGGGATGTTGGAGAAATAAGGAACTTGCTGGATCATCTCAGCCACCGACCTCCCAGGGGCTGTGATCCATCACAAGGATCATCAGCCAGTGCCAGTACGTGGTTCTGGCCAAAAGTCAGCTCTGAGTTTTAACATGAGGCATTATCCAATGCAAGAAGTTCTTGTTCCCAAATAATTCCTTTAAGTTTACAGAAAATTTAGCGAGTTTATTTCTGGGGAGGAATTAAAAAGAGAGTGTCTCCATCACTGACATCATAAATTCTCCCAGCTGCAAAGCTGGTTGTGCATTAGAAAGCTGCTCCTGAATGAGCCAAGGCAACCAAAGCTGGAGACAGGGACAGGCTGGAGATCCCAGAGCAAAGTGCTGTTTCCAGTGCCTGGGACCACAGCACGGGCTGGGGTGGGCAGGGCAGAGCCCTCAAGGCAGCACATCAGTGCCCTGTGCCCCGCTCACTCTGCCCCGAGTCCTGCCTGTGAGAGCCACGCTGCAAAGCAAAGTCCAGCTCCACCTGCTGAGACGCTGCCCAACCTTTGATCCAAAGGGATGTAATAAGGCAACAGGGCTCCCCTTTCCCCTGCCTCCATATAACCTGGAAAAGTTGCCTATGGGATTGCAAATCCAGGAAACGGGAGTTGTCCTGTGCTGCCAGCAGAAGTGCCAGCTCTGCCCTTAGAATGTGCCCTGGCGGGTAGAGGAGCTGCTGGACTCGAGAGCAGCTCCCCAGCCCCTGCCCCGGGCGCGCTGTCAGGACACACGGGCTGACAGCAGCTGCACGACTGCCCCGCTCCCGGTGCAGGGCAGCCTGCCGGGCACGGCCTCTGCCTCGGGAGGGAGGAAACACCCCGAACACAATCGTTAGGGTCGGAAGGGGGAGATCACCCGGTCTCCGAGGCAGGGGCACGCAGAGCAGGTGACACAGGAAGTCATCCGGGTGGGTTTGGAATCTCTCCAGACAGGGAAAATTCACGACCTCCCCAGTGCAGCCTTGCTCAGCGCTCTGCCACCCTCAAACACTGCCGTCCTGTAGTTTACCCCCCCCCCCCAAAAAAAAAAACCCCACAAACTCCGCGTGGCCTCCGAACCTTCCGGGCACCTCATCCTCGCTGGGGGCGAGGGCTGGGACATGGCCAAGCCAGGAGCCAAGAGGGGACCCCCGGAGGATGTAGCAGAGGCCGCCGCCACCACCCCGCCAGGCGCTCCGGGCAGCGGCGGGGGCTGACCCCGGTGTCCCCAGCGTGCGCCTCACCCGACGCCCCCCGTCCCCCCTCACTCACCTCATGTTCTTGACGGTGCGGCCGCCGTTGACCAGCAGGCAGGCGGCGGCCGCCAGCGCCGATGACACCAGGCACAGCAGGCAGTAGAAGACGATGCGCAGCGCGAAGTTGACGGCGGGGCTGAGCTCCATGAGGACGTGGAGCAGCAGCAGCACCGCCGTGCCGCACACCAGCCACCCCAGCTCCATGACGGGCTCCACCCGGACGAGCCGCTGCCGCTATTGCTGCTGCCGCCGCCACTACCGCCTCCTCCCCGAGCAGCCCGGGCTGAGCCCGCCTTATGTGGGCGGCACGTCCCGCCCTGCCGCTCCCTCAGCGGGGCGGGACGGCGCGGCCGCCCGGGGAACGTCCGTGCTGGAGCGGGGTGGTTTTGTGGGGACGGAAGGTCCCTTCATGGAGAGGGGGTCCCTCATGGTGCTGTGCAGGTCTCGGGTGTCCCATGGCGCGGTGGGCGCTCAGCGATTGTCCCTCATGGAAAGGGAAGGTCCCTCATGGAGTGGAAGTCCCCTATGGTGCTGCACAGGTCTCGGGTGCCCCATGGTGTGGTGGGTGTTCAGGGAGTGTCCCCCACGGAAAGGGGGGACATGTTGCTGTGTGGGAATGTCGCCCATGGAAAAGGGTTCCCTCGTGGCGCTGTGTGCGATGTTAGGACCATCATGGAGATCATCTCGTTCTAAGCCCGTGCCCATGAGCAGGTGAGGGACACCTTCCACCAGACCATGTTGCTCCAAGCTTCGTCCAGCCTGATCTTCAGCCCCAGGTTCTCTGGGAAACCTGTTCCAGGGCTTCAACGCCCTCACAGTAAAGAATTTCTTCATAGTATCTACTGTAAATCTACTCTTTTCCTGTCTAAAGCCCCCTTGTTCTGTCACTGCATGCCCATATCCAAATTCCCTCTCCAGCTTTCTTGTAGCTCCTTTAGGTACTGGAAAGTGCTGTAAGGTCTCCTCAGTCTTCTATTCTCTACAGGCTGAATAATGGGGTTATAATAGTTGGTTCTTCATGGCATTGTGAGGAGGAACTTGGGTCCCCTCATGGTACCATGTAGGGGCTTCAGTTCCCTCACAGTGCCATATGGGTTCTTTGGGGGTCCCTCGTAGTGCCGTGTGAGGTCTTTGGATCCCCTCTTGGCATGGTGTGAGGTCTTTGGGTCTGTCACAAAAATTCACAGGTCAACATGGGTCACTTGTGAATTTTGGTGACAAATCCCCCCTGGCCACATCTCCCTGCCCCTAATCTTGTCCACCTTCCGTGCTGGTTCTTGATGGTGCTTTTCCAGTGGCACAAATGTGCTGAGTGGGATGGAGCTTTCCCTGCTGGCACTGGAGGCAGGGCAGGATCAGGCCCAGCATCTCTGTGGGTGTGAAGCTGGCACAGGAGATGAAAGCATCTGCTGGAACTGACACAAACTGTTCACTGGCCTTGGCAGGTTTTGCAACACTTTTTATAGCAAAACCCCAGTCCTGTGGGTGGCGGAGACTCCACTGGGGTGAGACGTGACCCTGTGACTCCGATCACCCTCTTGGCATCCACAGCATTGCTGCTCCTGGAAAAATCAAGGAAAAGTGTTGTCCCTTTTAAAAAAAATGCTTGTTCTCTCAGATCTCCTTGGATTCACCAACAGAGGTTGCGTGCTGTTCCCAAAAAAGCTGTCACCAGAACGGGGAGGGCTCACTGCACTTTCACAGCCCCGCAGCAGCTTTAGGGCTTGAAGCAGGAGACAACCTCCTCTCTGGAGAGCTCCAGACCAGTGCTCCCTACGACTGCCAGGCGATGACATCTCAGAGCTGGTCTCATGATTCCAGCAAATGCCACAAAGAGCCCTTATTGTATTAGCATCTTGACAGAGCATTAGATTAATCCCTCCGGCCTGTGTCGTACAGAGTGTTCAGAGAGCTCCAGCACCCAGCATATGCCTGGGAAGTCACCGAGACCTTTGCAGCTGAGCGGGCTCGGGGCCCCAAGCTATTCCGCGTTGTCCTCGTGACGTTTGTGCTTTTGTTGACATGGGAAGAAAGTCACTGGTGATCTGTCACCGGGGCATCGTGTGAGTCGATCCGCGGAGCTCACAAACGCTGGCTGACGTTGGGAATCTGAAATGTAAATCCCGGCACGGCCGCGGTGCCGGCGGCAAAGGGCACCGACAGATAACGGCGCGGCGGGGATGGAGGCGGCGCGATGCTTCACGTGTGGCTCCTGAAGGAGCTTGGCTGCCATTCCCTTCTCCCCACGCTCTCCAGCAGATTAACTGGAGTAATGCAAATGAAACGTTTGATATTAGTCTGTAGCTCAAGGAAGGGAAGTGCTTTCTGATGCCAGATTAGAAGCCAGACATGGGCCTGCCCGCTAGCAAGCAGAGCTGTCACGCTGAGTTATTTCATAAGGCAGGCGGTTGCGCTGCCAGATGACGACAGCCTGTGCGTTAACATTATCATAACAAACTGCTTGATGGAAGAGGCCCGTGAGCCTCAGCGCGCTGTGAAACGCAGCAGGGATCACCTCAAAGCCCCTGAAACGCGGCTGTTTCGGGACAGAGGCAAAGGTGACCCCTTCCCTGCCCTCCCAGGCATCAGCAGCCAGGACGAAGCATTTCCCAATGCTTTTAAAAACCCAGTTTGCTAGACTGTGCCACGTGTTTTGCATATTTAAACTACTGACTGGACTATTTAGATGTGATGGAAGTGTACCCTGCAGGTAGTGTAGCTGAGCAGGGTCCAGAATCCCTGGCAGGAGCAAGAATCCACTAAGCCAAGCAGAAGGGTCTACACAGCATCACTGCTGGTAGGATTTCTCTGCCTGGGTCCAAGAAGAGCCATGGAGCCAAGAGTGTTACCCTTGACCATAGTTTTCTGATGTCTTATAAAAATCTGATCATGCTTTTTTTTTTTTTTTTTTATCTTTTATTTGTCTAAATTTATTGCTTCCCTTGGAAACAACATGTGACCTCACTGTGAATGACTAGCTCCTGACTGGAAAAGAAACAGAGCCAGGGAGAACATGTCCCACGCATGCAGGGAGAAGGTGAGCGGAGAAGGGAAGAGAGGGAAAGCAGTCAGAGGGGTAGGAAGGAAGATGTGTTCGTCATCTGGCATCAATGCACAGGGCTCAGCAGGTTGTAGAGTACCAGGAGCTCGAGGCCAGGGGGTGGGTGCTCAGCAGGACCCTCCAGGGGCGCTGGCTGTGCCCAAGGAAGGTTGGATCTGTCTGCAGAGCAGCATCTTGCTCCTGCTGTCTCACCCTGCCTCTGCCCTTTGGCAGCTCTACCCGTCGGCCTCTTTGCCTCCTGCCAAGGGACATGTGTTGAAAGCAGCAGCTGGGTTTGGTGACCTTAAAGAGAAGGGAGGAGGAAGCAACCAGCCAAACATCCTCCTTCTGGGCCTGGCTGTGGCACGCATGTGCATGGCTGGGA